>JAPQWS010000161.1:3000000-3346629 GCA_028651295.1 Catharanthus roseus
CAGAACTCGAGAAAGTAATCAACAATGAGCTTCAAATTGCAGAGAAACTTTTAGAGAGAGAAAGGAGAGAGCAAAGAGAAGAATAAAAAGAGAAACATTTTCTCATTAATTATGAAAAAACTTATGTGGAATCCTATTTATAGATAAAGAGAAGGAAAACTTAAAAGAATTTTAAATATTTGAAAAGAAGAAAAAACGCGCTCAAATTTGAGGAAGAAAGAAGCAGGTAATTTTGTTGCTTTGTATAGCCTTGGTCCATAGATAAAACGATGTTGTTTGTGTATTGAAAACAAAAAACGACCCTCTTCTATTTAATCCTCCTCCTGGCAATATTGTGAAGTCTTTTTTATAATGAGTTCTTCTATTTATATGGCCTATCCTTCATTTTGATAACAAGTTCTTCTATGTATATGACCTATTAGAAAGCCTCCTTCCTTCCTATTTTCTTCTTTGTTCCTTCTTTCCTTCCTCCTTTAATTCTTCAATATATAGTTTGCGTGTATTTGAAGGATCAAATTCAACATTAATATATGTAAGTTCTAAATGATGATATTAGTAATAATAGATTTTTAGATTTTTTGAAATTTATTGATTTGAAAATAAAAAATAGGCACACCAACAAGAAGAAAAAATGGAAACGATGGCTGTTAATTAATAAACCAAGAAAACAAAAATGTTGTATTAGTAAAACAATACATATTTAACCAGCTATGAAACTTCTCAACTATATCTTTCTCTTCACTATATAAAAAAAATGAAAAATTTAATTCTCATCACTCTCCTATGCTATTCATTCCATAAGTAGTCTTTGTCCATTGATGTCGTCAACAGACCACGCCAACCTGTTCTAAATAATTTACGCAAAAAATTATATTTAAAAAAAAAAAAGTCAACGTCTAATGGAATGTAGCGGCGTCTAGATTGTGTGGATTGAAAAGATTGACTTGGTTGTCTGTAGCTAAATTGGTTTCTAGTATTAAGAATTTGTATCAAATCAAAGTTTGAATTTGAACGGCGATGGTGTGGGGATTGTTTCAGTTGCAGAATCATACAGCCTCCACCCTCTAAATTTACTTAGTCTATTATCGTTGATTGAGTTTCCTGGACTCCAGGAAATTCTTCTCTTTGGAATCACAAGATTGAATATATTGAAGAAAAGTAGCAAAATCTGTGTCTTTATATCTCCTTGGATTTTTGTCGTTAATTAGTTTTCTTGAAGGTCTCACAATGGTTTCAAATGGCAAACTATGCAAAGAAGCCACTGATATTCTAGACTTGGTTGAATTTACAAGAACTCTGTGCACCACACTCTTGTACTTCCCATTGCTGAATATCTGGAATTAACCAAAAAAACAAAAAAAAAAATTAAATCAAATACTCATATTTAACAAGTAAAATATATTAGCATGAGAACAGAAAGAATATGCATACATTTAATCTTTTTATTTGTCATAATTCCTGTATATTCATATTTTTGTACTTGTTTTTTTAAGGGATATTTTTTACTTGTTTTAATACTAGTAATACGCAAAATTGATTCTCCAACTAATTTACTTGTGGTAATTTAATTTCAAATATTTTATTGCAATAATTTTTTGATATATTTCATTTACCAAGAAGAAATTAGGTGAAAATGAGATGGTCTCACATTTATGTTTTTATTTTTTTAGGGAAAACAAAATTAAATGTTATTAAAGTCTAACAAGATAGTATGAGTTACATTGGACGGAGAGTTCCTGAATTATTCTAGAAGAATATCTAAAAGTAAAATTATTATTTTGATAATTATAATTTTCATACAATGAAATGAAATGTGATATCATTTCGAAATAACAAAGATGATAAACTAAAATTATTAAAAAAAAATATTCGGAATGAAATTGTAACAAGAAAGCTAGTGGGAAAAACAGAATTCAATCCCCAATATAATTGTTTATTCATGAAAATTATATATTTATTAATGAAAGTATTTAGAGAGATAGCATACGTACGGACCTCGAGGTGATCACCAACATTGACAACGAAGGAACCGGGTAGGGGTTGAATAGTGACCCATTTTCCGTGGAGCTGCATTTGGAGACCCGGAACTTCATCGTGAAGAACAAGGGTAAGGAAGCCATAGTCAGAATGGGGTGGCATTCCTAGTGTTAGATCAGGTTCTGGACAAGGAGGGAAACAGTTGACCACCATTAGTTGGCTTCCATTTTTTAATGCTTCTCCTACATCATCATCATCATCATCATCTTCTTCTTCCTTTGTTTCTGTCGTGTTGGTTTCTTGGAGTAGTCCAAGGGTTTCTAGTATGGCATCCACTAGCTTTTGGAATATGAATTTTGTTTCTTTTGCGTAGGTAACCGCCATTTCCCTGTTTTTAATAGCATTTCCATATATTAATCACTATAATAATAATAATAATAATAATAATAATAATAATAATAATAATAGACTATAATTTTTTATTCAGCATTATTTATTCATGCATACTGACACAAATATATAATATAAATCTGTTATTTCTATGGCATTGTTTTTAATTATTTCAAATAATTAGTTTTAATTTTATGTTAAACATATTTTTATTACTTATTAAGTCTACTTATAATTAATGTAAAAAATTTAAAATACTTTTTTAAGATTGCTTTTATTTATCATGGCCGTTAAAAAATAAATTAATATATTAAAATTTTAAATAACTTAAAAAAAATTTTTTTTTTTATCAGCAATTCTAAAAAGAAGTATAAGTAGACCTTGTGTACAATGATAATAGTAATTTAGGGACAATGGAATGGAGAGGATGTAGAAAAGAATTTGTCAAATTTTCAAGACGAGGGAGGGGAGGGGATGAAATGAATAAAAAGGTTGGGAAAAAAAAAAAAAAAAAAGTATTTAGTAGTAGCGTCCTCGAAGGAGTAATTAATTTTACCTAAAGTCCACAGGAGAAGATGGCCACTGGTGAGGAAGGTGATGAGGTTGAGGATTACAAACTAACTTCAAAAAATCTCTCCAACAAAATACTCCATCTTTTGTCTGATTAAAGCTTGTCCCGTAACGAACAGGTGCGCCCATGTCAGCCGTCATATACTTCTCTCTTTCACAATATGGAAGTTCAAAAAACCTTTTACTTGCATTCATCATATTGCTTATAATCTTCTCCGAAATACCATGATTTACCAACTGCATTAATTTGTGATTTTAACCTTAATTTATTCAAACAAATGTTTAAGAAACTCATAAATTAATACTAGTGGTATATATTTTCTAAGATAAAATACTTTAATGAAAAAATCATAAAAAAAAAAAAAAAGAGAACTAAGTTGGAAAAAAGAGATTTCTGAGCGAAAAAGTTAAATAGTGCTTAGATTGGTGGCAAAATAAAGCAAATAATGTGGATAGTTTTAAAAATGATGAGGTTCAACATAATGATTCGTGATAATTACTAGATAAAGGATATTATTGGAAAACAATATTTTAGAAACAAATATATATTATATTAAACTCTAAAGAAAATAATATATGTTGTATGGGACATTTTTTTTTTTCATTTCAAAATAAATGCTACTTTTATATATTAAACAAGTATTAAATAAAAAATTTTTACTTATATTTTTATTTACTATTATTAGAATGATACAATATAATAAGGGCCGTTCTTCATTACTTTTGCTTTATTTTAAGTTTATGAAAAAAATGCTTCTAAAAAAGTTATTTAAAAAATATTATTCTAACATTTTAAAATTTATAGTATGAATAAATAGAAATAGTTTTAAAAAGTATTGATAATTTAACTTCTGAAAATTTTAACTTATTTTAGCTAAAATTAAATATAATAAGTAATTAAGAACAATTTAAAATAAGTTTCGGATAATAGGAACTAACATAATTCAAATAAACATATATTTTTAATAATTGTATCATATCTTAAAATATTTTAAAATGACAGAGTAATTGAAACGTACATACTAATATGAAATAGAGGCAGTGATAGATATTGGACTCTAATATCGTAATTCCATAATTAACCCTAAACCATACCTGAAAAAAGCCATAATTTTCACAAGCATGAGCTAGAGAAGTGAGGACTTGATGACGGTTAGATCCATCCTCCTGCAGCAATTGAAAAAAATCGATAACCGGAAGTTTAAAATTCGCCTCCGTCGTGGCAGCGTACGTCGGCTTAATTCCGTTCACGACAACATTAGGACGCTCCGAAACCGGAAGAATGTATTTCGGAGGAACATTTTTAACTCCGGTTTCATACAAATGTTTCACTCCCTTCTGGTATTGGCTTTGATCAAATAATGCAGCAGGTGACATTATTTATATTTATATTTATTTATTAAACCCTGAAAATTAAAAATATTTATATGAAAATAAGAATTGTGGTACCGGAAAATGCTTATAATTCGTATGAGAGGAGGATATGGGAATGAGAAAGAAGATGAGAGAGTATATATAAGGGAAAGAAGGGAGACTGCAACAGTAGCCAGTTTTAATAAACCGGTTTTGGAGCATGCTGAATTCAAGTGCTGGTTTTTGTTTTTGTTTTAAAATAGAAAAATTGTTACGGAATAAATAAAGCGTTGACATTTAATTTTGGACTAATTAAAAAGTAATTTACTTCAAAATTGAACACGAAATAAAAATCTTGATTTTCTAATCTATATTGTCAACTTCGCTAGGACCTACACCTCTTTCCATTGCAATCCTTGCTGACTATTCCTTTCCTTTTTTCTTTTTTTTTTTTTGGGAGGAAAAAGAAAAAAAGAAACGCTGAGAAGAAACGCTGAGGGGAGCAGACCTCGTCTCCTATGTCCAAGCTTTGCTCATCTCAACCAGAAATGGCCGGATAATAGTATAATTTGTGTACTATTTTTTATACTATTTTATAATTTAATATATTTTATTAATAAAATTTATCGAATAAGAGAAATATATAATAAAAAATTAAATTTTAAAAAATATATATAATAAGAAATGAAATAAAAAATAATGTAGGAAAAATTAACGAACATCACTAGGAGCGTGATATTTAAGTGATTTCAAATTTATTTTATATAATTTGGTATAAAATCATATCATGAAATCAAATTTTAATAATACAGTTGATTTTATACCTTACTATTTTGATGAGACAATAGTGTTTTTATTGATTATTCAATTAATTATATATATATATATATATATTTAAAGTTTTCAATAGGAAAACTTACTGGAATTTCTGGTATCTCTGTTTTTCCAAATGATATTTGTACAAAAGGCATAAGTTACAAATCCGTAAAACAGATTATAGAAACTGTTGCTTGTAAATTCTCACAGTTACAAACACTCTTATCAGATTCTAACCACCTAACTTCCTAACACTCCTCCTCAAGTTAGAGCATGCAGATTAAAAATGCCCAACTTGGCAAGTAATGTCCGAAACTGCGGAAGATGTAATGCCTTGGTAAGAAAATCAGCAGGCTGAGAAACACTAGGAATATAGACTGGAGTAATCAAACCGTCCTGGAAAGCATCTCGAATGAAATGACAGTCAATCTTGATGTGTTAAGTGTGTTCATGGAAGACAGGATTAGCAGCAATATAGATGGCGGCCTAATTGTTGCAATGAAGAGGAACCGGGTCGGTGACCGGAACATGGAAATTGGCGAGAAGCTGGTGGAGCCACTTCAATTCACAAAGGGTCATGGCCATGGACCACTCGGCTTTAGTGGATGACCGGGACACAGTGTGTTGCTTCTTAGTCTTCCAGGAAATCGGCGATGAGCCTAATAAGACGAAATAACCCGTGAGGGAACGACGTGTGAGAGGACAGCTCGCCCAGTCAGAATCACAGTAAGCAATCAAACGAATTAGAGTATGAGCCTGAAGCAGAATACCCTGACTAGGTGTACCTTTAAGAAACTGAATAACACGAAGAGCATCATCCTAGTGTTCCTGGCATGGGTGCTGCACGAACTGAGCTAAAATATGAACGGTATAAGCAAGATATGGCTGAGTAATGGATAAATAAATAAGCTTGCCAATGAAACGCTGATAGCGCTCAGGTTGAAAAAGAAAATCACCGGAAGCCTTAGCAAAACCATGGTTCGGTTCGATGGGAATAGAAACGGGTTTAGCCCCAAGAAGATCTACTTCAGAAATAAGCTCCAGGGTATACTTGCATTGGCTGAGATAGGAACCGGCGGGGCTCCGAGCAACCTCAATACCCAAAAAATATTTTAGATTCTCCAAATCTTTCATGTGAAAACAAGAACCCAAATAAAATTTGAAACGGGCGATGCAGTCAGAATCATTGCCGGAAACCAATAAGTCGTCAACATAGATTAAAATACAGAGAAATACAGCATGTCTCCGAAATGTAAATAATGAGTAATCCGTATAATACTGAACAAACCCGCATTTACACAAGGCGGGCATTAGTTTTGAGAACCAACAGTGAGGTGCCTGTCGGAAACCATAAAAAGACTTATTTAGACGACATACCTTCCGTGGATCAGACGTGTGAAATCCCAGAGGAAACTTCATATAGACTTCCTCAGTCAGATCGCCATGCAAGAACGCGTTGTGAACATCCATCTGATGGACTTCCCACTTGCGAGCGGCAGCGACCGAAAGCAACGTCCGAACAGTTACCATTTTGGCCACAAAAGCAAAAGTTTCGGTGTAATCCATACTTTCACGTTGAGTGTTTCTAAGCACCACCAAATGAGCTTTGTACTGTTCAATTGATCCATCCGATTTATATTTTATTTGGTAGACTCATTTGCTGCCGAGAGCTCATTTGCCGGGGGTAAAGTAGTCAACATCTATGTATTAATATTTACAAGAGCATCGATCTCATGTTGCATGGCTAGCCGCCATTCGGGAAGATGAGCGGCGTCCGAATACCTGGTGCATTCTGTGACTACATTAACAGCTGCTACAAAACTTCGATATGAATAGGAAAATTTATCATAAGAAATAAAGTGAGTTAACGGATATGAACACGTACCTGGGAGAGCTGAAGAAGAAGGTGAAGAGGAGGAGAGAGATATACCAGGTGCAGTCCGAGTAGCATGACACAAATAATCCTTGAATTTATCAAGAACACGATGTGACCGGGTACTTCGGCGAGAAGGCAGGCCAGCAAGATTATTTGCCGGTACTGGAGGTGCATCAAGTGTCTCGGGAGCAGGCAGTGACGGCTGGCTGGACTGTGGGTTGGAGAAGGAGTGGTGTGGGTTGGACTGTGGGTTAGAGGAGTGTTACGGGCTGGAAGAGAAAGGAAGTGAGCTGGAGAAGGAGTTGGGTAGGTGGGCTGCTGGAAAGAAGTCGGGCCACGCAAGGTGGGATGTGGGCTACAGAAGGAAGCTGAGCTGATGAAGTGGACTGAGGAGGAAATGATGGGCTGAAGGATCATGGGCCGACGGGGACTGGCCGCAGCTGACTGTGATGCAGAAAGGTGGGCTGTGGCCTAGAAGGTTGGGCTGGACTCCCCCTTGCTGAGCTGGGCTGAAGTGACTGGTGGAGTGCATTTGGACTCCCCCTGAATGTAGATAATAGCTAACCTACTTAACCAAAATCACAATTTACTTGAGTAGTTGGCTGTATATTACCCCGGGTCTCAGTAATAAACGGAAAAGAATGTTCAATAAATACTGCATCCCGAGAGGTAAGAAACTCATTAGTTTGCAAGTCAAAAAATTTTCATCCTTTCTTCCTATACGGATATCCCAAAAATACACATTCCGGCCCTGGGGTATGAACTTGTTTTTAGGGAGACTATGATCATGCACGTATGCCAAACAACCGAAACTTTTTAAATGAGAATAGGGAGGAATTTTATGAAAGAAAAGTTCAAAAGGAGTTTTCCAATGTAAAATGGACAAAGGGGTTCGGTTTATTAAATATCCAGCAGTTAACACACTCTCCCCCCAAAATTGAACTGGAAGATTAGCTTGGAACAGTAAAGCCCTAGCCACATTTAATATATGTCGATGCTTACGCTCGACCCGACCATTTTATTGCGGTGTGTGAACCACGGAAGTCTGGTGTAACATACCATTTTCCAAAAAATAAAAGTGTAGACAAGCAAATTCTATTCCATTATCAGTCCGAACTACTTTCACTCGTTTGTGGAATTGAGTGGAAATCAGGGAAATTTTTTTTTTTCATTTTTGTTGCTACCTCACGTTTTTCTTTAAGCAAAAATATCTAAACACTTCGTGAATAATCATAAAAAATAGTCAAAAAATAATGGGCTCTACACGAAGACGAAATTTTATAAGGGCCCACAAGTCACAATGTATCAAATCAAATAGTGCTGCTGTATTATTTAAACTAAACAGAAAAGAATCTCAGGTCTACTTAGCTCGTAAACAAAATAAACAATAGTCCAAAAAATTGGATTTGAAAGAATGTCCTAAAAACCTCTTAAGGGCAGATTTAGACAGATTTCCCATTCTGTGATGCCATAATTTACCAATATCTGAACGACCAACGGTATGAGCGACGCCTGAAAGTACCGGAATGGTCCTGAAGTAGTATATCCCATCTCTCTCTTCATCCGCTCCAATCGTCATCCCCGTGGTATGGTCTTGTAACATTAACACACCGTCATTAATTATGATAACGCAGTTATTGGTTTTGAAAAGTTGAGACAAAGACAGCAAATTGTATCGAAGTTAAGAAATATGCAGAATATTATGAATCTGAATTGAAGAGTCAAGATGCACAGAACCTATCTCCATTCCAGTGGTTTTAGACCCATTTGGGAGTGTTACAGTACATGGATGGGACGGTTGAATTTTTGATAAAAAATTTCTTCTGCCTGTCATATGGTGAGAACACCCACTGTCTAGAATCCAATTCCATTTTATCTTACCAGAGAGGGTATCTTCATCTGGAGAGGAAAGCTTTTTATTGTTGAGCAAGTCCAGAAATCTATCCCACTGTGCTGGAGAGAGTCTCGGAATACCACTTGTCCCGCTGCCGTTGCCGTTGCACCACTCCGCGGGCTTGGCTCTGCCGTCGTCGCCACCTGAGCCGCGCCGCAATGTGCCGCTTCTTCCAGTGCTGAGGCCAACGTAGTTGCCGCCTACCCACGACTGTGGGCTGTCGACGACGCCGCGAAGGGAGGGAACTGTGTGGCTTCTGCTGGATCTGACTGACCTCCCCAATTGAGTTCCGCCGGAGAAGACGATCTTGTCGTTGTTGCATTCGCCGCCCACTGCGTGGGAGGGCGCTGCCCGGTGCGTCCACCCCAGCTCTTGCCGCCGCGGTTCTGCCTCGATTAAAGCTGTGTCTGCCGTGACCTCGGCGTCCGTTGGTACCGTCTCCGTCCACACTCCGGTCGCCCCACCAGTGCTCCGGTGGCCGATCCGGGAACCCAACAAGTAACAATTTTTTGCTTCTTGTCCCAATTTGAAACAATGTGTACATTGGACTGATTTCGGAGTTGCAAACACCATTGCTTTGCTGCCTGTGTCTGTATTTCGGAATAGTTTTTTGTGTACTTCCTCTTTCACAATCATTGCATAAGTTTTCTTAATGTTAGGTATTGGGTCCATCTGTAGAATATTGGAACGTACTGTGCCATAAACTGTGTCATCTAAACCAATAAGAAATTGGTGTACTTTGTCTTCGTCTCGTTGTTTGATTATTTCATTTATCATTCCACAAGTGAAATTGGGTAATTGTTGGTAGTTACTGCGTTCATCCCAAATTTTCTTCAATTCTGCAAAATAAACAGAGACAGACATACCTGACTGCTTACAATTAACCAAAGCCGTTTTCAGTTTATGTTTTCTGGGTGCGTTTCCAGCCATAAAATGCTCCTTCGAATCTGACCAAAGCTCATCACACCGTTCTGCGTAGGACATCGTAGTTTGCAGATTAGGCTCAATAGTGTTTAATATCCACGATCTGACCATAGTATTTATAGTCCACCAGTCTTCTTCCTCTGCCATTCCAGACTCTGGTTTTGGGATTTCTCCTTCTACAAATCCGAGCTTTTTCTTAGCTCGGAGTGCCAATCTCATGGCTTTAACCCATTCATCATAATTATCCTCTTTGGGTTGTACTTGTGTGATTATTAAATGCGGGCTATCTGAGGATACAAGGGAATATGCATCCTTCCGAAGATATTCATTGACGTAATTGTCATTATCATAAGTGGATGTATGAACCACTCTTTATGTGTTCATATTGTATCTATTTCAGAAAACAACGTAAAATTTCTTCTTTTTGATTTTCTGGAAAAATCCTTTCTTAGCTCTGATACCATAAAGTTTTACTGAAAACTTGCAGGAATTTTTGATATCTCTGCTTCTCCAAATGATATTTGTATAAAAGGCATAAGTTACAGATCAGTAAAACAGACTATAGAAACTGTTACCTGTAAATTCTCACAGTTACAATACCCTAACCACCTAACTTCCTAACAATATTAGAGTGCAAACACATATATAAGGTATATAAGGTAAAGATTTATTTGTTGACCTTGTATTTTTTTTTCAAAATAAAATAAAGAAACAGTTCGCTAATCTCTCAAATTTGGTATTCTTTTTGTTTCAAAATAAGTAACTTTTTATAAGTTTTATTTTGTTTCATAATTTTATAATTTTCAACGATCATTTATTATATTTTTTCTATTTTATCCTCCTCTTTTTCCTTATTTATTTCTTCCATATTTTTTTATTTATATTTCTCTCTCTCTCTCTCTCTCTCTCTCTCTCTCTCTCTCTCTCTCTCTCTCTCTCTCTCTCTCTCTCTCTCTCTCTCTCTCTCTCTCTCTCTCTATATATATATATATATATTTATGAATGAAGAATGAACATTATAGTTTGCTTTGATTTGAAAACCTTTAATATCTGTGTAAGAAAGTATAACACCATTTATTTTGAAAAGGAGGAGGATATTTCTACTAAAAGGTACGGTAAGAAAAAAGTTTGAGTTATTCTTCTATATATGCGTATGAAAAATGCCATTGAAATTGTATTAAAAATACTATATTAAAGAATGAGAGTGAGAAAAAATACTACTTCTGCTTCATGATATAAGATTAAATTGTCATATTTAGAATTTCATAATATAAGATTAATTTCTCTTTATTAACTTTTTTCCTCAAGGATATTTCTATATCAAAATGTATAACTACGTAGTTATTTTTAAAATTTAAACTCATTCACATTTGATAAAGCCTTGAGATATAGAAGGACCAGGGAGGAGAGAAAAAATAAAATCTTGAAAGATAGAGTTTAGTAAAACTAATAGAAGTGTATTGTAGATATTTTACTATAAAAAATAAATTAATTTTATAAGTATTAATTTGTGGAAAAAATAATTTAACCTTATATTATAAAACGAAAGCATTAAAGCATTGTTAATTAAGTAAAGCCGGCACAAAATTTTTCACTAAATATGCAAAAACTTAAACGAATATAGAAAATCTTGAGTAGATTCTGTCGTCTTACGAGCATTTTATAGAATTTACATGTATACGCAGTGGTGTGGAAACATTCAAAACCATGTGAGAAATTATCCGAACCAACCTGATTTATTATAACCCAAAAAAAGAAAATGGGAAGGCCCACCCAAGGCCTTTAGAACGCAGTAACATATTAGTATTTGACACTAAATTCTTTTGCGAGTGCTTTGAACTCAAAATTTTTTATTTAACTTGTTATGTGAAGGTATTTAAGTGAAAGGTTGTATGGTCGTACCACACGCTTCTTATCAAATATTCCACATCATTTTCGAATGGTTTAACATGCCCTTAAATTTTATTTTTCACTAATTTTATTTTTCAACTATTTTTGAACTGTTAAAATTACTCTTGCAATCAATTTTGTGGTTATTTAAGGCTGAGATCGCTACAAAATTGGTCGAAAATTACCTCAAAATTGATTGGAAGAATATTTTTAACCGTTCGAAAATAATTAGAAGGCAAAGTTTGTCAAAATTGAAGTTTAAGGGCATCTTAAAGAGCCCGTAAATCATGTGCTGGTACTAGCACTGTCAAAACAGGTCCCGCATGTTGGTCCAGACCGTCCGCAAAATGGACAGGTACTGATTTTTAAAAATAAGCCCATAAAAAATTAACTCGGACTAGATCGGCTTGTTTTGAGTGCAGGCTTTTGTAGTCCAGTCCGATTCGTCCCGCCAACTGACTTGCTTTTTTAGTTTTATATATTAATTTTTTTTATAATTTTTACAAATTTACACATTATTTAGGTGTAATTTTTGTGTAATTTTTTTGTTTCTTATTTAGATGTTAGTGTAATTTTATAATTAGTTGAATATTTTTAACATTTTTTAAGGTTACAAAATATTTTTTATTTAAGATAGGTATTATTTATGTATAATTAATATTTTTTTAAGGTTAAAAAAACAGTTTTATCCAAAAAAAAAAAAGCCCATGGGCTGGCTTGTATATTCGCAGGCTAACCGAAAAGAGATAATTCGAATTTTTTTGGACTCGTAAAAAATCAGCTTAAATTAGACCAGATCATTTGAGTACAAACTAAGTACAACACAATGTAATACGAGACGAGATGATCCTCAAAACATAAAGCTAGATTTGACTTATATCTGGAATTTCAAAAAGCAAAGCTCATAAGCTGGTCTCAGTTGATGAGAAGGAGGATAGGCTTCGCTTCTAGGACTACGACTGTCTTCCCAGTCGTTGAAAGACTGAGCGAGAACAATAAGGGGCGCACAAACAATGTCGTTGTGTGGGGATGCGATTCGCCAAGCTGGGGCAAACAAAGCCGTCCGGCCCTACCGGATTAGAAATGCGAAGGCCTCGATTCGTCTCGTTTAATGTGCTAGTTGGTATTTATAACCTTTTATCCTAAATTTTATTAATATCTCTATTTCTAAGAATAATTCTAGTTAAATTTTTCGTATTCTTAAGGTCCAAGATAACATGTCTTTTATCTTTTAACTAAATTACTACTTTACATTTATTTGGCCATGCTGTAGATATATGGCTTATAACATGAAATTCTACTACATTCTATACTTTATTTATTAGAATCTTAAGATATTGATTAGAAGGGTGACTTTAAGATATTATTCCTAATTCATAAGAACTATAATTAAATTTCTTTATACTATCTATAAAGAGTGTATAAAGAACGGATGATAATAAAAAAATAATAAAAAATAAAAACAAAACACTCAAAAAAGTATTAAATATTACAATTTATTTCTCAAGTATCTTAAAATAAAAAAATAATAAAAAGTAAAAACAAAACACTCAAAAAAGTATTAAATATTTCAATTTATTTCTCAAGTATCTTAAATTTCTTAACATACTTATATGAAATCGTCAAACTATATTGAAGTAGGTCAATCTAAACATTCATCATATATATTTTTCATATTAGCCGAATAAATGAAATTTAGACTTTCTTTTATTTTAAAATTAGAAATAAGTCTCAATGCGAGAGAGTGGTAAAATTATGGGTGAACTGGGAATTCAAAGAAATATAATCCTTAAATTTGGGGGAAAAAACCAAATATTTTGAGAAGGAAAATCAAAATACTCGATATTATGTAACATGAGATGGAGGTAATTGGCTTTGACTCGCAATAAATAAATTGAAAAATTGGTTATATAATTAAGAATGGAAAAATAAATAAATGTCAACACAATGATAATGGTTGTTAATTGTTGCAGTTTGCGTCCGGGGCATTATGTGGATCATCAGCTTCGACCATTTTTTTTTTTTTTTTAATTTTTTTTGGGAGGAGGGAAGGGAGAAGAAATTAAGACAGTAAGCGAGACGAGTCTGTACCTGTTTATAACGGATAAAGGATAAAGTTCAAAATTTATACGGACGTATCTGGATCCGTACTCGTACCCGTATAACTTCTAGTAAATGGTGTCTGGACGGGATATTATAACACGCAGACTCGTTTACCCGTATATCTGATATAATAAAATAAAAAATATATATTTACAGATTATATTATTTTTATATTTTTTATACATACATATTTATATTGTATTGAGTTAGAAGTTATGTTTTATTGGATTAATGTATTTGTGAGGATTTCTTGTGTACTTGAACTTTTAAGCAATTAAAATATTTTTTAAATTAGATATGTTTAAGGATTGTATTTGTTGAAATTGATATTAAAGAAATTACATTAATGAAATTATAATTTTTGTTTTAGGGTTATAAATTGTTTTATTTATACTTTTATTTAATAAGAAAAAATAGAAAAATAATATATGGGTACGAGAATACTCGGATCCTATCCGAGACCATGAAGAGTAGGGTATAAGTTCATAAATTTTATATTCAATGATAGATATAAATTTGAATTTTATATTTTATTTTAAAAATCTAAATCTGGTACGGAGAATAGCGTCCTGTGTAGAGGCTCTATTGAAGAAATGAACTTGATAAAACGTACGTCATTGGAACCGACCAGCCAATGTATGCCTATAATGAAACTCGGTAGTATATATGTTAATAATGATCCGGCGGGGGTACATTGAACTTGATTGATTTCTTGTCACCATCTAATTTCCATAACCAGAAAAGTTTTCATCACAAAAATTTAAAATATAAGTTGACTATATACATGGAATAACTGCTTAACATTTTGGATTAATCATAATTAAGTTACTACTTATAGTATTATTTTGTATTTTCCATTAAATTTCTATTTCAAAATGTATGTCTTTTTTTTAAAAAAAAATTTGTGTTAGTTTTGTGACAAGACCATAGTTTAACGACAAAAACAATCTAAACTTTTTATCAGATCATAAGTAATCTTATTTGAATCACATCCTTAATATACATTAAAAAGTATCAATTTTTGTAAAAAATAATATATCATATAAAAAAGAAGTGAGATTGATTAAACATTTTGGGAGGACAGGGACAAAATCTATTTCTCTTGTGTCACTCAATGTGTGTACACCATCAAGGATGGTGGTCAAGTGATTCTAAATTTACTCGTAAGTGATTTGATAAACCCACCGAGGTCTTGAGTTCGAATCTTGGCCAGTGTTACCGACTTTTGAAATTATACTTGCCTCTAGGTGGTCATATACTCTGATAGAATCAGTGTTTACGCTGATTGTTTAGTTGATCGCGAACACGAGAGTCTGAACATGGAGTAACGAGAGATATATTGGTCGCTGGGACAGAGTTAGCCTTTGATAAGAGGGTTCGTCACTCCCTATTCGCCAAAAAATAGGTTAAGTATGTGTATTTTAGTGGTGTCCAAAATAGAATGGAAGATTAATTATTCTTGTTATAACTCTGGTTCTGTTAGGTCACTCTCACTAACACTTTTGATGGGTTCTTGCCATCGGGGGATCTTGAACCTGTACAAAGAAGAAACAAGGTGGGTCTTTGCCCTCGTTTCACCTCCGATGCGATAGTCAGTACCAGACTCAAAAATAATAAAGAGGAAAAGAAATAAAGCAAGAATATTTATAATAATAGTAATGATGTCATAAAGACATCATAAAGTGTGTGATACCCAAGTGAGGATCAAAGTGAAAGAGAATAGAAAGAATAGATTATAAATGATGTTACCTGCTAAAAGAGTTGCAAACTTTCATTTGGGATTTCATATCGCACTATTTGGCTTCCTTATAGAAATCGGTAAAGTCATTTTTATCAATTTTATTTTTTATTAAAAAAAAGTGTGTATATACTATATATTTTTATGAAAATGATTAAAAGAGATTTGAGAAATTTTATTTAAGATCATAGTTTTCAACTGCACGAATAATTACATAAAAAAAAAATTCTCCATTTAGGACAAGGGTGAAATGTATATAAAAAAGTTTTTTTTTAAAAAAGGACGAGGGTGAAATGTCGAGGCTTATATAGTAATACAGATGAGCATATGTTGGACTACATATTAAAGAAGAAAAATTATTGTAAGTAGTTCATTTATCCCTCATTGGTACATTTTATTTTTAAGATCACAATATAGTTTGTCACATTTTTTATATTATTTTTTATAATATATATTTTCAAAATTTATTTTTTATTTAATAAATTTTATTAATGAATATACTAAATCAAAAATGAAACACAAAATATTACCAAAAATATAATAAAAGATTCGAACCATATTTTTCACAAAAAAGGAAAAATGGAAAATATTCCATAATTAAAGTTTATCCATGCGTTACAGCTATAAACTCAATCAATAATCTCTCTCACTCTTAATTAAGCTCACTGTTTGTACATATATATATATATATATATACCATAGAAAATAATAATGCACCCCTTTATTAGTGCATGCAGTATCTGCAAGGTCTCAGCTTATGACCTTCAGAACCACTTTATTATTAAATTCTTGTAATTTTATTAATTTTATTTTGTCATGAGTTTAGTATCGTCTGACCTAGTTGCCCCCACCCCCAACTAATTGTACCAAATCTTTACTTTACTATAAAAAGAAAAAATAATATATTCCTTTCAAAAACAAATAATAATATATCATATTCTACTTCTAGAGTTCATATTATAAAGAAATTCCCCTTTGTATTCTTTTGTAAGAGTATTTCTATCAAATTAATTTATTGGTGCTTGGTAATTCCTACCTGCAAAAGTTATTTACAATTTTTGAAAGAAAAAGTCCTTTACATTTTATAGAACCTTAAGATATGGAGATAGAAAAGAAAAGATAAAATCTTAAAATATGAAGCTTATTAAAATTGATGAAAGGATATTAATGTATTTTATTAAAAAAAACACATCAATTTTAGATTTTCTCAATCTGTACAAAATAATAAATTGACTTATAATATGAAATAGAAGTAATACTCCTTATTAAGTTAGAGATTTTAAATTTCTACCTGCATCTATATCCAAAAAAAACATTTTGGGTTTCTCAAATTATGGTTCATTTTAAGCACGAGATCCCTATGATGGCTATTCCCCTAAATCATTCTTAGAAATATAATTATTGACTCTGCATTTAATTTTGAAGATCTAAAGGTCCAAGCCTTGTATTAATTTTAAAACTAAGGGATTGACCTTTTGAGCTAGTCGTCACCATTACGACCTTTATTTTATTGCTAATACCTGGCTCATCTTCATCTAATAAATATAGAATAAAAAATAGTTGTTAGGAAAGACTTGAGCCATATAGCCTGAGCTAAAATATCCAAGTCAATGCAATTTTTCAAAAGAATTCATAAAAAGATAAATAATTAATAAATTAAAAAAAAAAAAAAAGAGTGATATTGATGATGTGTGGTTGGGGTCCTGCCAAGCTGGATATTAGTCCCACAATGTTTTGCTCTAATGTCACATATTTGTCTTTTTATCCCAATTCATTGCATGTATTTTATCCACGTAAGTTTCTTAATATGTAATGTGTTTTTTTTTTTTTTTTTAAATGTTTATGAGTCTATGTAATAAGGAAATTAGTATTTTAATTTTGAGAAATGGATTAATGAAAGGGGGAAGACTTTGATCTGGCCCTGCCCTTGGTCTTACCTGGAAACTATAAATGTCAACTGCTAGCCGAGGTGGAACACACACTTTCCCGCTTTGAGCATATATCAATTACACTTCATCTATTGGTTCACTAATACAAGATACATAGCAAATGAATAAATAATAAACCAATTGGCTTAACCTGTAGGTAAACGCATCACGAATCAAATATTTGATTGATCAAAATTTTAAATCCTCCTTGTATAAATAATATCATAAAATGTAAAGAGTCAAATTTAATCGAATAAAAGTACTCTCTAAATACTTAAAATAATAAAAATGTATGAGTTAATTGACAATTAAATCTAATACACTAATAACAAATAATAAAGGTCAACGATTATAATATTTACTTAATAATATAGTAAAGAGAACTTTTACCTGACTTCTCATCTGTTCAAATGATATCCATCTCAATTATGTGGAATTTTTTTGTAAATAGATTCAAATTAAGTTCTATGTAATATCATGTGCGTTCCAAATCGTTTGTAATATCTTTCTTAATATATTTTTTATAATATTTTTAGTATAAAATATTTTATTATTAAAACAAATCAAACAAAAATAAATTTAAAAAAAAGATAAATTTTATAATAAATAAATATTATAAAAATAAATATTATAAAAGATAATATTATAGGCGAATACTCTTATTTCAACTATGAGACCTTGACCTACATGTGTCCATTCGCTTTGCGCCGAGCGGAAATTATCTTGATATTCATTCACTGATGGATCTTTTCACTACTAGAATTGATGCAATACATTCTTTTCTTGGGTTGGAGGCAATGGTTCTTGTCCTATCAACGTAGTTATTAAACTTTGGAAACCTTTCAATAATAATTTTTTTTTATTTTAACACTCATATTTTTTCTTATAAGTATTTTAGTTTATATAAATCAAAAAATACCTATTTTTTATTTTTATAAATTAAAAAGATACATATTCAATTTAAATAAAAAAACAATCGTCTAAATCGAGCCTTACAAGTTAGAAATTCCAACACATAATTTTTTGACAAAAAAGATAAATAAATAAATAAAACAAAACAAAATTGTTCTAGCTGCCCCCCTAGGCCATTGATCTTAATTGAATTAATTTGTGCATTTGAATTGGATTTAAGAACAAAAAATTTTTAGAATTTTTACTTAATTTTTGTAAAAAAAAATTATATGAGAAAAATTGTAAGGTCCAAAGTATAAAATAAAAAAAAAAAAAAAAAAAGCATCCTATCCTTTCTTTTAAAATGCAAAATCAGATCTGGAATTTTATTAATCTTACGTAAAAGAAAGCTAAAAAACAATCTATCAATGCAGGGCTCCAAATTAGAGGGTATTCTTTACTTCTTTAGCTCTGTGCATGATAGCACTAATCATACAATGTACAATAGGTAAAGGAAAATCATCTCTAAAGAGGACACAATTATGCCAAAACTAAATAGACGAAACTGATTTCTGAAAGAGCAAACGCCAATATAGATTGGAAGATTCTATTGGGAGCAAAAAGTCCAGCCACTGTTTCCTAGGTAAAATAGCATTCCAAATTGCTGCAACCAATGAACAATCCCGTAAAGCATGAAGACCAATTTCCAAATATGAAGAAAACAATAACATAATTCATGGGGGGTGGATTCGACGAGAGAAGAGCATGGAGTTAGCATTTAGTCCATCATGTCATAAAAGCCAGAAAAAGCTAGCTCTTCTTGGACCTTTAAAGCTCCAAATTGCCTCCCATTGAGATGTATCTGGCAAGATGCTTGTAGGTAGAGCAGCCTTATACGCAGATTTCATGGTGAACTTACCGGAAGAAGAAGGAGACTACATCGCCTCATCCTTGTCACGTGGAAAAATCTGTTCAAGCAGCAACTGATCCAAAGTGGAGACTGGCAAAACTTGATTAAGCTCATTGATTTTCCAAGTACCATGAATCGAATCCTAAAACATGAGAAACTGTTTTTACTTTCATCAAGAGGAGTATTACCAACGTATTGAGCTTTAAGTGGGTGTTCATCAAAATCCATTTCTCCGTCGAAAATCGTATCAAATTGCCATCCCCAAGCTGCCACCTAGTATGCTGAAGAACTAGCTCTACTCCCTCCATGATGCTCTTCCAAATAAAGGAAGAACTCTGTCGATAATGCTTAAGTAGAGGATTGTCATATGTAACCATAAGATCGTCAACTATAGAGTAGAGGAATCAGTCACATCCTCCAAACCAGTTTTAGCTAGAGCTGCATAAATTATATGGTGTAAGTTACGAAAACCTAGCCCACCGAAAGACTTGGTTGTACAAACCGTTTTCCAAGCAATAGGACATAAACCTATCTTTCCCTCATCAGCATGCCAAAGGAAATTACGATTTGCAGAATCAATAGTATGTAACACTCTGGGAGGAACTTTAACAGTTTGCATAGCATAAATAGGAACCGAGGAAGAAATTGATTGAGTAAGAACTGCTTTTTTAGCTCGAGACAGTAACTTACTTTTCCATCCTTCTAACTTCTTCCTGACCTTAGTCACTAAATAACTAAAGGTATCCTTAGTCACTCTAGTATGTAATAGTGGAAGACCAAGGTAACTTTTCAAATCAAGAGATAACGGGATTCCAATCTGTCTACTGAAAGCAAGTTGGGCATTGGAGGAAATATTTCTTGAAATGCACAACTTTGATTTACTCAGATTAACCTTTTGCCCAGAAATTCCACAAGTTTGCGAAAATGATGCTTCCTCAAACAATAAGATATCATCTGCAAATAATAAATGGGAAAGATAAGGCCCATTTCGAAAAATCTGAATTGGTTATTTCCATAACCCTTGCTGTACCACAGCCCGATTCTGTTGGCCTAGAACTTCCATACAAAGGACAAATAAATAGGGTGCCAGGGGATCTCTCCGCCTGAGCCGCCATTTCCAAAAGAAAATATTGTAACTCTATGTCGTTCTAGAGAATAGATAAGGAAGCCGACTTACAAGTTGTTACGACGATCTAGCAACCGCGACCTATTTACTATTACAGTTACCTGCCTTACTATTACAAACCGTTTAATGAACAAGAAGAAAACTGAAATAGATCCTATCTATTACAACAAGAGGTCTCTGTCTTTGCTTCATGTTCCGAGAGATTGTCGGAAGAACAACTAGAAAGGTAGAATAGTTAGCAATAATAAAATGAAGTAAAGCAGTAGATCTTACCTCGAGACCCTCAAGGTCTCGACCAGAATGGTGAAGGAAACCGGACGAGCTTGGCGAGTTCGGTTTCCGTGCACGCAGTGACAAGCTGTCACCGAACGTCCTTCCAGAGGAGGAAAAGAAGAATCCCTCAGGTTAAGCTGGTGAGCCTCAAGCAAATACAAACTCTCTATCTCTCCGCAAAGGCAGGCCCTTTCCTCTCTCAGCCAAGCCACACGCACAGTGTCAAGGATGACAATCGGCATAGACTATCGGCGACAGAGTCCCGAAGGGCAGAAAGGAACACAAATCGTGAGTCGGTTCGAAAGAAGAGAGAGAGAAGACAGAAGGTCAGAGAGAGAGTGTGGGAGGTAGCGGCGGCATCAACAGAGAAAGAGGAGATTAGGGCAAGCTGGGACAAAAAGAACATTATATAGCCAAGTCGCCTGGGTCGGGTCGGGTTGAACCCGGCAAGCCCGGCAAGGATCAGCCAGCCCAACTCCACTCCAATGAGGCCCAGTACGGTTATTCATCATGGGGATAAAAAGGGGCTGAGGAAATAAAATGAAAAATGTGAAAAAGATGGTCCAATAGGCCAACAAACTCCACCTTGAACATATTTTCATTGAATTTCCAGCCAACACTGACTCAAAGAGTCAACCTTCATCTACATAAAGGAGGTCCCTGCACAAAGAAAATTTATCAGTTGTCACAATTTTAGTACCAAAATCTGCAGGATTATATTTAGTACTAATTTTCTCAATATTGACTAAACCACTTGAAACCTTTTCCCTTATGAAATGATACTTAATATCTATGTGTTTAGTCCTCTCATGATAAACAAGATTTTTACACAAGTGGAGACAACTTTGGCTGTCAGTATAAATCACACCTTTGGAATTTAAAACATGCAATTCAGATAGAAGGCCTTGGAGCCAAATGGCTTCCTTAATCTCCTCAGTGGCAGCAATGTATTCAGCCTCAGTAGTCGATAAAGCGACTACAGGCTGTAACTGTGACTTCCAAGATATGCAATTTCCTGCTAAAGTAAAGAAATAAGAAGTGGTAAATGTCCTACCATCTTTGTCACCTACAAAGTCATAATCAACATATCCTACCAGTTCAAAATTATCGGACCAATTATGATAAAGTAAACCCTTATCAATAGTCCCATTAATATATCGTAACAACCACTTGAGAGCTGCCCAATGATCCCTACCCAGATTGGACATGAATCGGCTAAGAAGGCTTATGGAATAAGCAATATCGGGTCGGGTGGATATCATAGAATACATAACGGATTCTATAGCCATCCTATAAGGTATGTTTGCCATGTCTTTCTTTTCTTTTTCAGTTTTGGGGCAAGATTTTTTAGAAAGCTGAAAATGGCTCGCAAGTGGGGTACAAACTGGTTTGCATAAATGCATCGAAAATTTGGAAACAATTTTCTGCAAAAAGGATTTCTGGGATATGAATAAGGAGCGGTCAGCTCTATCTCTACTGATGTTCATCCCAAGTATTCTAGAAGCAGAACCTAAATCCTTCATATCAAATTCTGACTTTAACAAGGATTTCAAACGAGTAATCTTATCTCTATGCTTACAAGCAATCAACATATCATCCACATAGAGCAAAAGATAAACAGCAGTTTCAACATTGTCACCACAAAAGTATAAACAACTATCATAATTGCTTTTAATAAAACCAACTTTAAGCATGAAAGAGTCAAATCGTTTATACTATTGCCTTGGTGACTGCTTGAGTCCGTACAAGGACTTTTTCAAGAGACATGCCATTTTTTTCTTACCCTTTTCTTCAAAACCTGGTGGTTGTCGCATATAGATAGTTTCTTCAAGTTCCCTATGCAAGAATGCAGTTTTTACATCAAGTTGTTCAAGATCAAGATCATAAAAAGCAACAATTGCAAGCATTATCCTAATTGTTTTATATTTAACAACGGGAGAAAATATTTCATTGAAATCAATGCCCTCAACTTTAGAAAAACCTTTTGCAACCAGCATAGCCTTGAACCTTGGGGGTTCATTGGCAGATTCAGGCTCTTTGATTTTGAAAATCCATTTGCAATCAATCAATTTTTGCTTTGAGGGTTTTTGAACAAGAATCCATGTTTTGTTTTTGTGAAGCAAGGACATTTCCTCTTCCATAGCATGCAACCACAAAGAGCGATTAGGGTTCTTTAACACATCAGAAAAACACATCGGTTCTTTCTCTTCTAGGTAAGATGCAGCAGCAAAAGCATATAAGACAATGTAGGAATAACCGTACCTAACAGGTTCTCTCGACTCTCTTCTAACCCTATCCCTAGACAGCTGGTAGTCTCTTAGAGCTTGTGCTTGTGCCTCTGGATGATCCTCATCATCATCATCTGAATTTTCAGATTCATGTGTGTCGGTTTCAAGTTGACTAGCCGGTATATCCGACTCTTCACTGGTTTCGGGTTGAGCGTGAGCTTGTGCAGGTTCGGAG
This sequence comes from Catharanthus roseus, assembly GCA_028651295.1. Taxonomy (NCBI): domain Eukaryota; kingdom Viridiplantae; phylum Streptophyta; class Magnoliopsida; order Gentianales; family Apocynaceae; genus Catharanthus; species Catharanthus roseus. The sequence goes on from JAPQWS010000161.1 coordinate 3,023,123, forward strand.
GTGTCCTCCACCTCCACGGGAATATTCCTATCTATGGGAACATCGGTAGAACTATCAGGATTGGTTTTAGCCTTTAGACAAGGCATATCAAGTTCGTTAAAGACCACATCCTTACTCACAATAACCCTCACCCCCGGCTCACCTTTGAGCCAAACTTTGTATCCCTTCACCCCACTAAGGTAGCCTAAAAACACTCACGTTCTTGACCTTGGGTCTAACTTACCCTTCTTTTGATGTGCAAATGCAGCACATCCAAACACCCTAAGGTTTGACAGGTTTGGTGGTTCTCCAGACCACAACTCTAAAGGAGTTTTGAAATTTATGGTTGTTGAAGGTGATCTATTGATGAGGTAGACAGCTCTACTTACAGCTTCTCCCCAAAAAGGTTTTGGGATTCTTGAGGACACCATAAGACACGTAACCTTATCCATAATTGTACGATTCATTCTTTCAGCAACACCATTTTGCTGAGAGTTGTGCCTGACAGTCCTATGATGCAGAATGTCATGCAGTACACATAAATCAGCAAACTTTTTGTTACAAAACTCAAGGCCATTATCTGTCCTAATTGTCTTTAGTTTATTTCCGGTTTGATTTTCGGCAAGGCGTTTTCACTCAGAAAACTTTTCAAAAGTTTGATCTTTTGATTTTAAAAGAAATACCCACACATGCCTAGAAAAATCATCAACAACAGATAAGAAATAAACATTGCCACCATAGGTTGGAACCTTTCCGGGTCCCTACAAATCACAGTGCACATAATCAAGGACAGAAGTGGACTTGTGTGTGCCAACTGAAAAACTAATTTTATGTTGTTTTCCAAGAACACAATGGTCACAAAAATCCAATGATTCGATTTTGTCACCACCCAAAAGATTTTGCTTTTGAAGGCAATGTAGTCCTTTTTCACTGATGTGGCCAATTCGACGGTGCCAGAACAAAGTCTTTTCAGGAACATATTTTGAAACCAATGCAGATGCTTTGCAAACAGTTTTTCCAATTAAATGATATAAACCATCCTTTTTAAAACCTTTGAGCATGACCAGTGCTCCTTTGCAAACTCTCATAATACCGTTTTCAGATTTGTAAGAATAACCGTTTGTGTCAAAAACACCAAGGGAGATTAGATTTCGATGAAGGTCGGGCATATATCTCACCTCAGTCAATTTTCTGGTCACACCATCATGCATTTTAATAAAAACATTTCCAATACCTTTGATGTCACAAACATGATTATATCCCATAAAAACTTTTTCATGCTCAAGGGGTTTAAAATTTGAAAACCAATGCTTGTTTGGTGTCATGTGAAAAGTGCATCCAGAATTAAGAATCCAATGTTCAGAAACAGGATAAAGGGAAGGGGATACACACAAAACCTCAGAATAAATTGAATTATAATCTGATTCAAAATCGTGAGTTTTGTCATTTTTATCGCTCCCCTTACCTTGTTTACGTTGTTTTTCTTCTTTGATCCTTTAAAACACTTATTTTTTATATGACCTTCCTTGCCACAGTGAAAACACTTCACTTTCTTATCTCGTGATTTCAACCTCCTTTTACTTTTAGAACGGTGACTAAAAGATTCTCTCTGGTCAACCCTCCCTCTCACGTAAAGGTTCTCTCCGTTAGATTTGTTTTCTTTTCTCAAATCAAGGTCTTTTGATTTTAAAACGTTTTTCACATCAGCAAGAGTCAAATTATCTCTGCCATACTTAATAGCAGATTTAACATCATTAAAAGACTCAGGCAAGGAGTTTAATAAAATAACAGCAACGTTTTCATCGGAGATCTTTTCTCCAGCGTTTTGCAATTCCAAAACTATTTTGTTTAAATCATCAATGTTTTTTGAAAGAGATTTCGACCCGCTCATTTTAAAACCAAAAAGCTGTTCTTTTAAAAAATCTTATTTGATAAGGATTTTTCCAAATACAATTTTTCAAGTTTTGTCCAAATCTCAAAGGCGTTGTCTTTTTCGTCTATTTCTCGTAAAACGTTATCGGTTAAATGCAAGGTGAGGCAACTGTGTGCATCACCAAGTTTTTCAGAAAGCACTTCACCCTTCCAAGATTCCGAATACTTTTTAGGGCTACAAAATGCGGGTGCGATTTTATTTTGGACTAAAACTGCTTTCATTTTCCTACGCCACATTACGAAATCAGATTTGCTATCAAATTTGTCAGTTTCAATTTTTTGAACGGACATGATTAGAATGGCAAATAAGAGTAATCGATGGATAGAAAAATGAGAGATTTGAACAAGTTTGTCACACAAATAAAACAACCCGAATTTTTGCTTTGAAAAACAGCACGGTAAAATACGTGAAACGCAGTAGTGTCTTACAACCAAAACAGCGCAGAAGTACAAAAAAAAAAAATTAACCGAGATAGAAAAAGACGAAAAATGCTGAAAAACAGCCACACAACACACAGGTAGTCACGAATAATGTAGTTGTTTTGTAAGCAGGTAACAAAAACCTCCAAGGCACAGATACTTGGAGTCTCTGTGACTCAAGCTAGGCTTGGGTTTTAGATTTAAAAAAAAAATACAAGAATGACAAAACACGTTCGAAGTCGAAACAATGCAGTAATTTGAATGACCAAGACAGTGAACCAAAATGGGAAAATCCAGATAATCAGAAACAACATATTTAATAATAGCGGCAGTTTATAACAAAAAAATAAAACAAATTTATGAAATCATCAAGAGAACAAAAGCATATTTAACCCAAGAACAAATTTAACAGGAATAAGCAACAAAGGTAACAGATCTAATAGGTATAATCACAGCAGATCTGATAATAGCCAAAAAAAATAAAAAAAAAACAGAAGAGGGTTAAGAAACTTCCCTGAGCCAGATCTCGCGTGGATCTGAAAAATCGAGTGGTTGCCGAACGGTTGCAGACAACCGCGGCTCTGATACCACTGTTACGACGATCTAGCAACCGCAACCTATTTACTATTACAGTTACCTACCTTACTATTACAAACCGTTTAATGAACAAGAAGAAAACTGAAATAGATCCTATCTATTACAACAAGAGGTCTTTTTCTTCACTTCACGTTCCGAGAGATTGTCGAAAGAACAACTAGAAAGGTAGAATACTTAGCAATAATAAAATGAAGTAAAGCAGTAGATCTTACCTCGAGACCCTCAAGGTCTCGGCCAGAATGGTGAAGGAAACTGGACGAGCTTGGCGAGTTCGATTTCTGTGCACGCAGTGACAAGCCGTCACCGAACATCCTTCCAAAGGAGGAAGAGAAGAATCCCTCAGGTTAAGCCGGTGAGCCTCAAGCAAATACAAACTCTCTATCTCTCCGCAAAGGCAGGCCCTTTCCTCTCTCAGCCAAGTCACACGCACAGTGTCAAGGATGACAACTGGCATAGACTATCGGCAACAGAGTCCCGAAGGGCAGAAAGGAACACAAATCGTGAGTCGGTTCGAAAGAAGAGAGAGAGAAGACAGAAGGTCAGAGCGAGAGTGTGGGAGGCAGTGGCGGCATCAACAGAGAAAGAAGAGATTAGGGCAAACTGGGAGAAAAAGAACATTATATAGCCAAGTCGCCTTGGTCGGGCCGGGTTCAACCCGGCCCGCTCGGCATCAAGGATCAGCCAGCCCAACTCCACTCCAATGAGGCCCAGTCCGGTTATTCATCATGGGGATAAAAAGGGGCTGAGGAAATAAAATGAAAAATGTGAAAAAGATGGCCCAATAGGCCAACACAAGTAAATATAATCAAGTGAATCACATGGTCTACAAAACCAATACAGTGTAAAACTTGCTCCAGAAAATTCCCACTTATTCTGTCATAAGCCTTTTTTAGATCAAGCTTAGCAATCAGCCAACCTTTTTTACCTTTCTTCTATTTCATAGAATAAACAACTTCCTGAGCCACTAAAATATTATCTGATGTCTGCCTCCTGGGAATAAAGCCATTTTGAGTTTCATGGACAAACTTAGGCATCAAAGGTTTTTATCTGTTGGCAATAACCTTTGTAATAATCTTAACAATAACATTATAGAGGGGAAATAAGATGGAAGTTTGAAATGAACTCATGACATTTTTGCTTAGGAATAAGGGTGATCAGAGTTTGGTTCAAATTAGCATCAAAATAACCATTTTGAAAAGCCTGCTTAACAAATTCTATTATAGAGTTTCCAACCATAGACCAATACTTTTGAAAAAATTGGGGGATTGGACAATCAGGACCATAAGCCTTGACTGATACATTTGTTTAACTGCCTGTAACATCTCAGGAGCGCATACAGGACGATTCAAAATCCTAAAATCTCTATGAGAAAGGAAGAAAAATCATATTGAGTAGGGTCACATGGGGAACATGGTTCAGCAATATACAAGGATTTAAGAACCATTTCCTTAAGAATCTTCGGGTCAGAAATCCAAGTACGTTGATCATCCTTAAGTTGGGATATACGTTGTTTCCCTCTCCGCCAAGCAACCGAGACATACAAGAATTTTGTGTTCCTCTCCCCAGAATTCAACCATTGAAGTGGAGACCGTTGCAACCACAAAGTTTCTTCTTGTTCAACAATCATAAGTAGCTCTCTCAGTAGAGTAGATTCAAGGTCTGATAGGTAGCCATTGTGAAGAACAACTTACCGTTGCTGAATACCATGAAGGCGAGCGAGGCATCTGCGTTTCCGATAGAAAATATGACCAAAGAACCTTCACATTCCACTATTGTGCTTGACGACTGAAAGATATGATGGTTCTGTACATATCATCAAAATTAACTACCCAATTTTACTGAACTGGAAGGCATTGAATCAAGATAGGGTGATGATCAGACCCAACCCATACAAGATGTTGAATCGTAGCAAACTCATACTTTCTACGCCAAGCTCCATTATATACGCACCTATCCAACAATTGTTTGATATTAACAAGGCCATTCCGTTTGTTTGTCCATGAATAGCATGGACCTTGATAACCCAAATCTATGAAATCACAATAGTCCATTTTATCCCATAATAGTTTTGCCTGCCTCTGTTAATGGGTTTACCTCCAAACTTCTCATGCCCATGTAAGACTTAATTGAAATCTTCCCCTATTAACCAAGGAACTGCGAAATTATCGCTGAGTCTTTTAATGTAAGACCATAATGCTTGCCTATAAATAGCATTAGTAGAATCATATATGGCAGACGAAATCCAATTCACACTGTCCCCTTTCTTAACAGCTACAGTTAAGAATTGTTCATTACAACTCAGCAATTCCAAATCTAAAAGATTATCATCCAAAATAACCAAATGCCGCTAGCAAATCCCCGAGCTCCTGAAAGCAAACATCTGGTAAACTGACTATACTACAAAATTGGATGACTTGGACTCCCCTCTACCCTAGTTTCAAGGAGAACTAAGATAGGATTATATTGTTGAAGTATTTCTGCCAATAACCTATGAAACTCATCTGACCTAACACCTTTACAATTCTTAATAAAGATATCCATAAATAAAATTATTAAGAAAAGGAGAATACTTAGGCGTCTGCCTCCATGGTAGAGTTACAATCGCTTTCAACAAGCTCATCCTCGGAAGAGGTATAAGCCATATTAAGGTCATTATTAGCAAGAACAGTATCAAAATTCCTCGTAATATGAAAAGCATCTGAAAGATAGTCTTTGAATTGCTAAGTGGATTGAGATGAGCTCCTCTGGAGGACTTGGAGCGAAGTCGTCGCTTCCAGATGATCTCGTGCCGCACCATGGTCATTACTCTCCGATGCTACTAGAAGAATATTAGCATTATCAAATAGAGTAGGTAACTTATCTGCAGAAGAAGGCCTAACTGCAGTAGGTATTCCAGGCCCAGAAGATGGGGATGGGGCCATCTGAGATTTACATGGGCCAGAAGAAGCTGATCTGTCTTTGTTGCTCACATTATGTACTTGGGCTCCACCTGAGGTTGAGCCTGCACCTAGCTTCGTAGCTTCCTCGGTTACAAGGAACCTCCGGATCCCAGCTTGACGTTTCGTATCTTGAAAAAAATAGGCTTATTGGGCCTGCGTAGAAGAGCCAGATTTCTTTTTACTATAGACTGGTCCAACTATAATGGGCTAAGGGATAAACTTAACCTTATCCTTTAGGTCATGCACTGAGATACCCTCAACTTCTTTAATCATAGGATCAGTCTCCAACATAGAAAATAAAAAATCAGAGACCCCACGATCTTAGGTGACTTGTTTATTTTTATGTGGCTGTGCCCTACTTTGTGAACGTGATGTTGAAAGTGAAACAAAATCATGCACAGACTTGGCAGTTTCCTATCATACATCTTGGACCTTAGCCACCGAATCCTGATGTGCGTGTAGCACAAGCTCTGTACGACAGCCATTTCAAGGTCGTCGACGACGAACATAGCTGGGTAATATTCAAGGACCAAATGTCCCAAAACTAACAGAGGAGTTTGGATAGTAGGCGAGTTCATTCCAGCAACTGGTTTTTCAGTGGAATCTGTGGGGATCTTCAGAGGGCAATTATTAAGAGCGGTTTGTCGTATTTATCATAATCATAGCAAATTTGGTGAAGGCCCTCATATTTAATGGCTTGTGCAAAGCCCCCCAAAGTCACCATAGGGACTAGAGGCTTAGTGAGATCCAGCTCAATGCAAATTCTTGAAAAACGCCCTCTAGATGCCGCCATAGTAGTGGCATCTATCTTTAATAAACCCATATTTTATATATAAATTATACATATTTTCCACTTAATTTTGATATAAAAATATTTATTTAGTATACATTAGAGTCTAATTGGGTTTAAATTCTTAAATGATTTATTTTAGCTCTAATATATGAGTTTTGGAGTTTTGGAATAAAAATTACGTGTTAATGTTAATTATTTCTTATTAGTATATTTTTTGTGGATTTTATCACAATTTTATATAATATTATTTTGCAGAAAATTAGAAGAGCGGACCATAAAAGACAGCCAATGCCAATTCCTAATAAAGAAGGATTTTAATTAAAGAAAAAGAAAAAATCAAATAGAAAAAGGAAACAAAAGCTCACATGTGATTGGAGTTGATTGTGGTAAATGGAATTCAATTCCAAATTGGATACTAAATTCGAAAAGAGAAAAAGGAACAAAATCCAAGTGGCAATCGAAGTGGTAGGACTAATCATGCCAATTGGTTTTTATTCCAATTTGCTACTATTTCCGTTTCATATTAAGTGTCACTTTAGGACATGGTACAAGGATTAAGAAAATCATTGGGCTGTCTAGATTAAAAAAGAAATAGACTAAATTGCCCTTTGACTATCATTAATAGTGCTAATAAAAGTTTCTTAACAATTGTGTAATTCTAATAAGATAGGGGTATATAGAGAAAAGTATCATTTAATGTTCTTTTGATTTACAAAAGTGACAGATATTTTGAAACGGAAAAAGTATGTCTAAGCTACAGTTTATATAAAACGGAGGTAATATATGTTTCCAATAGGAATAGAAATACATTGTAACCTATATATTGAAGACCTCGGGATTGCTAGGAGCACGGCCGCAAAAATAAAGGTTCATCCTCTGTTTGTTTTTCGTTAAATGCACAGTAGCCAACTTTCGGAGGAGAATTTGCAAGTAAAAATAGAAGCTCTTCATGGTTCTAGAGTTAGCCTTGGGCCTAGGCTTGTTCTCTAATCTTTTAATCTCTTTTTCTTGTAATTTTTCTATGTATTTAATGATTATTATGGTTGTAATTGTTCAGGTAATATTGACGTCCGTAACATGTTTTCTGGAAATGTTCTATCTTCCAGAGTGGACAAAGCCTTTCTCTTACTTGTTCTATGGAAAGGAAATCTAGACTATTGCCTTCCTCGTCGGCGAATCTACAACATATGCCATACATCTACACCTGGGACTTTTTAAGAGATTGTGATTACTCAACTAGCCAAAAAATTATGATCCTTATTGGCTGCTATAGAAAGGAGGTTTAGGAGGGAGAAAGATTCTTTTAAAAATCCTACTTGAAGAGAGTTCTTCACTGGGTTTTTGCAATAGTAATGAATCCTTAGCGTGGTATATCTTTATTCTCTTTATGATGATGTAAGGGTCGACCAAACTCCATTTTGGGAATAAGGAACCTGCAGAAGCATCTCTGAGAACCTCAACTGCAAAGTCTGGTCTAGCTTTCTTTGTCGAATAGTTCATTCCAGTTTAAACTTTCCTCGCCCCTTACTTCTACTTTCTTCTCGCTTCACTCAAGCATCTTTGAACCTCTTCTGCGTCTTCTTCTACTAATTCCATCTACTCAATTTGGTATCCATAGGTATTCTTGGCTTAGTTGGCTAGGCAGCACTATTTTTTTTTTTTTAAATAACTCTCCTACTCGTGTAGGGACTAGAAAAAGTGCTCCCTTTGGTTATGCTTTTGTGGTGACCAAAAAGCAGGAGCTTGACCAACCAGCCATTGATGATGAGACACCCAACCACGTTTATCACCCGAAATAGGGAAAGACCACAAGAAGCTGTAGAAGGGACAGACCTCGTCAGTGAAGTTTCCTTATGAGTGTTCTTTCAGACGACTTGGCTCCGGAAGATTACTGGATGGTGAACTGCACTCATCACCTTAAACAAAAGCAGATGTAGCCACCTATCGATAGCCAATTTCAGGTCCTGGCTTGTGAACAGAGTCATGATAGGGTATGGACAGTCTCTTATAACAGGAAAAGGAAGATGCGAGCCCTCTCTACCATTCCAATTAAATTAGCTGGGAATAATGCATAAACAGCCAAAGGCTAGTTGAGGAGAGAAAAGAAAATTCGGTTTCTGTTGCTTCCAAAGGATAAAGGGTCCAATTCTAAAACAGGTAGAATATCCTCCTCAGTCCAATGCCCGTTCTCCCTGTAAGAGATCAATATCTCAACTTATGAGCTGGGAAGCAAAGAGGGGCTCCCCAGACTTCCACATGCAGTCTATTGTCGCCTAACATATGGTAGCCTTTCTTTCGTGCAAGAGTCTCGTCCAGTTCACCAGGTTATATACCGCGGACCTACCCACAGACTGTTGGCCAATGTACTTCTCTTTCTAAAGCATATTTAGTCGTACTAGTGTGCTACAGGCTCGTATTAGAACGCATGGCTAGATCAATCGGTCGGTCTTCTTTGTAAGGGCTACGATAGCTGATTCCACTTATTAGTCATGCAAAAAAAATTTCTGATGATATGGCGTGATTTTGAGGGGCTTTGAGGGATTTTTTTTTAGAACTCAATTCACACTTTTCCCTCCTCTTAGATAGAGAAATAGCTACTTACTTTCACGAAAATTGGAAGTATATTAGGCAAAAGCTATGAATCGGAGTTTATGAGTGAAGGCTACTTAGAACTGGCAAGTTATTCGACTAAAAAGAGAAAGTAAGAAGAGTTAGTTGAAAGTACTTCTCAATTAGGTCGTGTCCTCATTTGGGAATCACTTATCCATTGCTCTTAGGTTTTCTGCTCTACGACAGCTACGACTGCTGACCAATCAAGTCTTTTGATCTAGTCTAATCCAGTTCCGCGGCAAAAGCTAAGTCTATTTCATATTAAACTTATGTATTTGCAAAGCCTTTTTTCCCAAATAGAATCCCTCTTCCTTATTTTGGGAATCCCACAATTCAAAAATATACTACAGCAGAAGTAGGACTAGTAGACACTGTCGTACTTAATTTAATTATTTAATTATGAGTTGAAAAATTAGAATATCCCAACTAGATTAGGAATAGGAAATAGCAGAGACTTAGGAATGATTGTAGACTACTGAAATGTTAAATGCACACGATTTATTTCTGCCTCTATTTTCGATAAAGGAAATAGAATAGGGGTACTAACGCTTTTGCAACTAATGTAGCTTCTCGGAAGTTACAAAATCTGGACAAGAGCGTGCAACTAGGAAACAAACTTCCTTCTTCTTAAAGTGAGACAGCCTATATCATATTTTACTTAATGAATCGAGCTGCTTATCTTTAAATTTCTGCTAAAGTTGAATAAACTTGGCCTCAAATCTGACAAGAGAATTAGTGATTACCAGATTTCATCCAAAGGTGTTAAAGGACTCATATTCAATTGGAGAGACTGAGACTTCCTACTCATCAACTGAGACCAGCTTATGAGCTTTGCTAGTTTCATCGCAATTCCATTCTATCCAAATATACCGAAATTCGAGGCTTGATCCATTCTCCACAAGGGGAGCTTTTGCGTGCTCGTACCTATGACTCGTACGTCACTCATATTTAGCAACAACTTTTGGTCTGCCACCAGAACTTGGTTGAAATATCAAGATAGATGGCAGCCGTATTCACTGACGCTTCTTCGGACGTAGTTTGAAAGTCATTCTATATCCCAAAAGTCTTCAATCTTAGTATCTCAGGTGCTAACGAATGCCTTTTATTTTGCTTGATTTGAACCATCTAGGTCAAGCCACTCCTCTTCTGCTGTACAGTAGGGGTACTAGGGTCAGAAGGTTAAGCTCTGCTTACAAGATAAAAGAGTTCTAGTGGAATTTTTTTATTCTATTGCTCAGCTGGTAGCCGAGACAGGTACTGTCTTTTCATTCCTTAAGGACACTGAAGAAAGACCACCCTTCTTTGGTGATACTACTGAGTTTTCTAACCAAACAAGTGGGCACCCCAAAATAAGGATAAGAAAACTATTGTTTGGGGTAAGGACGGTTGAAGAGGTGGTTTTGAGGGGCCCTTCGATTTGCCCGGAGCCCTTGCTTCTATGTATGAGTGCACCATGGATTAGAATCATTTTCAATATGATTTTTTCCCATATTGGTTCGATGAGAAATGCGAGTCAGTTTTGTCCACTTTCTCCATCCCCTGGCCCTGTGTTTTCTGGTACCATTCTGAAGGAATTTTCCCCTTTCTTTACTAAGCGATTTTCGTTGCAAGGAAAGGTGAATGGCACTAGAAAACACAGGTCCAAGCATGAAGGCAAAAAAAGCTACAAAGCACGGAGGGCCGAAGCTCTACTTTGGCCACTATCCTCAGCTTTTAGTTTGAAATTATAAATAGGTTTAGAGTGCTTTTTTAGCTAAAGTGTAGCTATTGCAGCTATTGGCAGATCAATTTGATCTAGCAATTAAGCCGAAATAGTATGTTATCAGATCTACTTGAGCTTCCTTAGCCTTAGGCAGAGTGGAAAACAATCTACGAGGTACACCAATTACGGCTTTTGCCAGGCTTTGAAACAGGCCCCCTCTCATCCCACCTTTTTCTGGGATAGGTTTGGTGGCCTACTCGATTTTGGGATATGGTAGTTCTGCGGATGTAGGTTCAGATTGAGAGAGAGAGAGAGAGAGAGAGAGAGAGAGAGAGAGAGAGAGAGAGCCTTGGGTGATCAGCACCAAGCATAGGAGCTGAGGTCGAAAGCGAGGTGGAGTGAAGCACGGTGGCAAGTTGCAGGACAACTTCTTGGCTACTACTCTTCTTAACTGTTGTTTGCATTATCATATCAGTTTACTATCTGGTGTGGTATGCAACAGAATAGGTTTACCCGGGAATCAAGTTCACTAACTATGCTTGCTTTCATAAGGATTGGTTTTTGTTCTACTATTCCGTCTGCCAAAACTATTCAAATGCTCTTCCCTAAAACTTTTAGATGCTTCATCCTTTTGTAAAGATCCCTATCTTCCTAGTGATATGCGGAGAGAGAACAATGCTGGGTTCAGTGAAAATAGTTTAGCGTCCACTCAATTCAATTTCATGAGATTCGCTTTAGCTGGGTTTTGCAGACAGGAAGACATAGCAGCATGCCGAAGAGATAGGGGCTGGCTTACTAGGTCGAAGTGATTAACCTTAGTCAAATAGTTCGTTTTTATCTTAACCCAATTCGTAAGGCCATAAAAGAAGATCTCTGCTTTCTTTTAGATATGGCAAGTCCCTGAAAACATTCACCGCCTTGATCAACATTACAAGCTTCCAGCCTGTACTGTCTAGAAATCTGCCTTGTACATAAGTAATACTGAAAGGAAAGGGTTTAATTGAAAGCTGCTTAACTGCCTAGAAGACACATATCAACTTAAGCATTTGTAGTTTAAAATGAAGCTAAGGGCTAGCTACAGAGCAATTGTTCCACAGAAGGAAAGCGTTAGCCCGTCGTCTATGAATTTACCATTTCTCGTCCAAACATTGCATTTTCAGTTAGCATAGACGACAGCATATGATCCATCAGCGACAGAGCCAGATGCAATAGTTCCTATGGTTTGCCCTGAACAAGTAGTTTCAACAATAATAGACCTAGCATTAGGGCAATGTCTCCGATACAAATGATAGGGCGGTTCTCGATCTCTACTTTTGGGGGTAGGAGTGCTTGGTCGTTGGGTTTCCTTTTCCTTAACAAATTCAGTTGTGTCAGTCCAGTCTAACATTTTGTTATGAGCTGAACATCAGTAATTCCTAAACATGGAGAAGAGACTGAATGAATAAGAACAACATCACTATTTCGGACAATGATTCCAATTTCAGCTTCCAAGCACAAAAGCCATATCTATTAATCTATGCTCATTGATGAACGACGACATAGAGATGAAAGTATACCGTTTGTCACCTCCTTATCACTTAAAAGTAAAAAAGACATGGTATAGTTTTCAATCCCAACCATGGTGCACGTAGCTTAGAAAAAGCTGGACAAGTCCCAGGATTAAAGGAGTGAAGCCCTGGGCAAGAATCAACGAAATAGATAGAGTCCTAATAGACTGAAAGGTAGTTGTTCCACTTCTCTTTCTCGATACTGCTAGTATGAACCTTATGGTGCTTTTACGAAAGTACGAGCAACGACATCGGTAAACAAATTTCCTGAGTGATGAGCTTCTAAATGAAGCCAGAGACTTTCAAATGACAAAAGTAGGCAAAAAAAACTATCTTTCATCACCACAGGAAGTTCACAAAAATATTATTGCTAATTGAGCAAATTGAGAAGTAAAAATATTCTAATAAAGACATTCCTAAGTAATATCATCATAACTCGTGGGTTCGTAGAATCTCTTGCACACAAGTAGTTTTGGCGAAAGGTAGGAGGATAGAGAACTTAGTATGGCCCAGTTCGTCTTCGCTTATAAAAAACTTAAGAGCTGCAGGGGTAAGTAGAAAGGTTGGGTTGTATTTCATCTTCAGTGGTTATGGAACCTTTCTTAAGCTCAGAGTAGAGTAGTTGGAAGTAAAGTGGCATTGGGGCAGAGTCAACTCCACTTGCCATGGAAAGAATATTTCCTTAAGGCGTTGAACTGAAGCTCGGACAGATATGAATTACAAGAAAACAAGAAAAATAAAAGAAATATGGTATTCGAGACAAGGAAAGATGTAAAATCTGGATTCCTTCTTTACCAATAAGGAATCCAGATTTTACAAAGGTCGGGTCTAATATACTTTTTTTTACCAAGCCCTGTTGGTGGAACCAGCGTAGCTATTGCAGGTAATGCAACTCATGTAGCTATTGCAGCTAAGGGAAGGAAGGGAAAATAAAGATTAAGAGAATCAGCTTAGTCAGGCAAGCTTTGCAGGACAACGAACTTTGGGATCTCCTGATGGCTAAGGCAATCCATTGGGTGCCACCTAAGACAAATAATATCAAAGGGTGATTGCTCAACCTATCGCAAGCATTACGCCAGCTTATCGCCAGCCTTGTTGAGGCTCGTGAACCTAACATGCATAACGAGCTAAGAGAAGGTGAAAATCCTGGTTGGGCCACTGTTAAGAATGTAAATGGGTCCAGACCCTCTATGTACTCCCAGACTCAGACCCATACCCTCATAATGAAACAGGACCCAGACCCAGACCCAAATCCTCTGGGTATAAAATTTATGGACCTAAACTCGACCCTTTATGGTCTAGGGTAGGGTTTGGGTATACTCGTACCCGTATGACATTTTTCTATTTTTTTCCTGTTAAACAAAAATATATATAAAAAAATTTTCAGAAAAGCTAACCTTAAAAAATCATGCCTCTGTTATTCGCCTTTGGAACAAACAACTACTGGTATAAAATTTTGAATGAGAGAAACAACTCCACAAGAAACATCGAATGGAGAAAACAATAGTACTGATGTCTTGAAGAAGGAGAAATCTTGAAGAAAATTTCTCTTCTCTAAACCAAGAAGAAAATTTCTCTTCTCTTCTCTAAACTAAGAAATAAACCACTCAATATCATAAATGTATAAATTATGTATTAATAAAAAATATATAAATAATATAATATATATATATATAAATATATATTATTATTTTATTATAACGAGTATACGGGTATATGGGTATAGGTATCATCGTACCCTGCCCAGACCCATTTAATAGAATCTATATGGGTATGTGTATGAATTTGCAGGTATAAAATTTTAACTTTACCCGCTATAAATGGGTATAGACCTGTACGGGTACGGGTAAGACCCACCCTATTTACAGCCCTAGCCACTGTAGAATTGAATTTTTAGGTCGTCGGTTGGTAAGTCCTATCATGTCATTCCTCTCTTGCTTGGGAATGACGATTAGGTAAATCAGACATATATATATAAAACTAAAAGATTTTGAAAAAAACATTGAATCCAACTATCTCCCTTGGAATATCCCAACCAACTATGACACGTCCTGTAGGCATCTTCAAATGTGATCGATTCTTTATCATACTATTCTCGCTCCTCTTTGAGTAGGCAACAAACTAATCTAGCTGAGTTCGCTGCTTCATCAAGACTAAGCCATTCTTATTCTTGGCTTAACCATACTAAACTAACTCTTTCTCCTAACCTGGTGATAGAAGAGAGAAAATTCCCTATTGAGTTACCTATTTTGATTCCAAGATTGATAGTAGCTCGACTTCCGGTATTGATGAGCTAGAAGAGCAAGCAGAAGCAGCTCTAAAGAGTAAGCCCTTCGATGAAGACATAGCTAAAGAACAGGCTTCGGTAGGAGTGGATTTTTCCCAGGAAAGGAATATTGGATCGGTACACCCCTTAGATTGATGATACTATTTCAATAAAGGTATCGATAGAATAATTTCCAATATCGAATTACTTGACTCGATGGATGGAGGGAGAGTACTCCAACTTAAGCACAAAATCAATGTCGAGTCAACAATCATTGAGTGGGGTACCATCAAGCGAGGCAGTTGAGCTAGAATCTATCTTCTATCTTTTTTGACAAGATACAGATTAACTCTCAATCAAGATTGAAGGTGTAGGAAGAAATGCTACATCGTCAACTGCCAGTGCCAACAAAGTGCATGTGTTGTGTTACTAAAATGAAACAATAGAGAGTATATGGTGAACCTACTTTCATCTTCACTCACTATCTGTGTACTACTATGAAAAGAACTTTCATACAAACAATTGACTCCTCCCTTCCAGGAGCTAGCTTTCAATCTTCTTCTTGGAGAAGATTATAAGGTATATTTCTCTCTCTTTCACTTGTTATTTCTTCTGCTTCAGGTGTCTCTTCTTATATTCAAAAAGAATCCTGAAGCCTTCAGAGCAGTAAACATAAAAATAAAAAAATAAAAGAAATTTGAAATAAGCGAACCATGAAAAAATTTTAATCTACCACTCCTGAGTATCTTTATCTTCGCAGCAAGTCAACAGTCACATTGCGATCATTCAAGCTTTATAAACTGAGCCCTGGTTCGGTCCTATTGATAGAGATAAACTTATACAAAATGTTAGTGGAGTCCAGATTTTCTTTACATAGAACGAGTAAGAGAAAGGCTCCGACAAGACCAGCTGACATAGCTTCGTTTTCTTGACAGCGCGAATAGGCTAATTTTAGAGAAATGTGCGGTTTCTAAACCCATTGAGATGACCCAAGAATTTCGCTATTCCGATTTGACTAGTCCTTGGGAGATGATTGTACTACATCAAAGACTTTTACCATATCAACAGTTTCCACTAATCGAAATACTAGATAGAGAGATGACATGTCTATCTTTGAAACTATTTCTATCAGCTAAAAGACTAAGGATAAAGGTGGGATATAACTAAATCGGCTCGGTTTCGCAATTACCTGGAGTAAGAGTCACACGCTGACTTCAACTGTTAACATGGCCTTGTTCCTTTTCCCAGGAGAAGAGTTTTCTCATATGAATTTTTTGTCTCCAACTATTGGGGATCCCATTTCTATACCAACTCAAGATATGCTTATGGGACTCTATGTATTAACGAGCACCCTCCTGTTGAAATGAATCAATCACTACCATAGACAGGCCTTGCCTTTGAATTGCTACGGATCTGTCGAAGTAAGCAGTTAAGGTAAAAGGCAATATATGCGGGGCACTATGTACTTACAACCTCTACGATAAGTAAGAGAATAGGCCGGTAAATGGAAAACAGAACGGTTCATCAAACGGTTTTTTGCCTCAACTCCCTAGATAGGAATAGGGTAATTTTGTTGCACCTGACTGTGATAGCCCTCTCAATACTACATTGACCTTATTGGAGCTTTGTAACTAGTGGAAGGTTCCTCGTCACTAGAGCGTTTTCCCGGTGAGTAGGAATTGTGGTCCTATTTCCCAATAGCTTGAGTCAGGAAGCCCCCTTGGGACTAGATGAATGACTCGTACAAAATTTCAGCAAGATGAGAAATTTCCATGCAACAAACTGAAGCCATTAGTGATACCATTCTGAAGTGGTGAATTGAGCATCGATACAACAAAAACTAGTAGAAAAAGGGCGAAGATAAAAGCTTTATGGAATTAGAAGTATGTCATCTTTCTTGAAGTTCTCTTGCTCAACTGATAACTCTAAATTCAACTACAAAAAGTACTATTGAAGTATGGAGCCACCTTTTTCGTAGCTATCTAACGAGAGTCATTTGGTTGTATGCCACGAGGTCCCCATGGACAACAAAACAAGTGAATCATCGCTTTTAGGCATAGGCAGCCTTCTACCATCTATCCCATTGCAGACAAGTGGAATAATTTTTTGTATTATAGAAGTTCTCTTTCTTTTTCACTTATAGCAAAGGTAATTTGATTGCTTCCTCTTCGAATCAAGAAAAAAATGGCGCCCATTATCCAATATCTTTGTGAATTTATTCCAAAAAGGAAGACATCCCCGTATCTACTAAAGAGAGATGGTTTATATTCATTTGCATCTAAACTTCATGGAGAAGTAATTTAGTAACTTGAGTTTTATGGAAAGGAGCTTAGCCTGGCCATCTTTCCTGTTTTATTCATTAAAAGATAGTCACACGGTGTGCAACAGACGCTAGTCTAATATCAGAAGTGATCTGGAAAATAGCTCTCATGGTTTAGGTGGTTATGTGACAAACTTTCATTTGTTCTCTTTTCTTCTTTCTATTTTGATGGTAAAATAAACCATTTTTATTTATGTCACTGAAAGAAAATGATCCCGTCCTGTCTCTGTTTTATTTTCAGATTCTGAGGATGAGCCGATCAATCTTAATGTCATTTATGAGGAACTGGACCACTCAAATTTTAAGGTGCACACCCTTCTTTGTCTCTCTCCGAGTTTCTACAACTAAGTAGCAGTTCTGCTATTCAATCATAGAATCGATTCTGATCTAATAAGTAGACTCACTCTATCGAGGGCGTCAAAGGTTGGAACTCTTCATTCCGAAAATAAGGGACTGACTTCTCATCCTAGGAGTTTGCAAGTCCTCTAATTTCTTATAAAGTTTCTCGAGAAAGCATTCTCCCCTGGAGGTACGGGTATTTTTGAGAGGGTGCTTCCACATTCCATTATAATATGCACCCATTTTTTTTATTACAAAGCCTATTATTTCCTTGTCGCCTATGATACTAGGACCAATAGGTCACGTAAGTTTTCCATACCCAATTATCTCACATGATCATGATGGTCCTATCTCCATTTCTCCAGTTATATTGTAGCTATGAAAGTCTTTCCCAGGAAAAAAGACTTAATATGTTTGATTTGAAAGAATAGGTTGTTCTCTCTTTTCTTTACTCGAAATTGATATCTCTTTTAGTCCTGTCTTCTTTTCTCTTTTGAGTCAGGTTATCGTAAGACAGGAAATTGGGTTTTCTAAATATCTCCATTCCAGCCTATGTTGGCTTTGAAGCAGTTGCATGGTATTAGCATTCTGTAGACGTGGTTTGGTTATTCCTTGCACTATCTTCTCTTTAGGATTCGAGATAGAAATGGTAACCGATCCAGGCCCGTAGTGTTTCACTTCTAGATCCCATCCAATTCAATCTTTAGGAACTATGAAAAATAAAGAGTACTTATGGCACTAGGCCTTGTCGGACGTAGTCTATCTTCGTTAGTCTTGTCTTTTGTCTAGTTTCTAACTAATTAGCTCTCAACGAACTGCCTTATCCCTTTAAGGCAGGTGCTATGCTATTATGGGAGTCTCACTTAGTGAACGTAGTTAGGAAAGAGAGTTTTCAATCATGTTTATGGACGACTGCACCTTACATCAAAGCACACCCAAATAGAGGTTTTTACAAATTTACTAAGTTGGTGCTAAATGACAAAGCTTCACTATAAAATTAGGGGCTTCCTCATTATTAGTTGCTCGAACCCGAATCTGGGTTGGTAATAAGTTTCTAATTTCATTCCGGCTAAAGGTAGAGTTGCATTTGAGTTGTGACCAGGATTCAGCTTTCTTGGATTAGGCTTTAAGCTTTCTTTCATCTATCCCAGTTTTTGATTATGTGAATTCAAGAGAGTTTGAATATAGTCAAGTGTAGAGCTGTGCTTTGGTACATAGAATAGATGAATTCTCTCCCTTATCTGCTTTCTATTCGCTTTCTACTTTGGTTAGTACGTATTTCGAAAAGTGGTCTAAGTAGGTTAACCTATCATTAAGTTGGCTATGATAGTTGATGATGTCCTTTCAAAATAAAGAAGAGTGAAAAGGTGATCCAATCCCTTATTGGATAAGTAAGCGGCAAACCCTATTAGACCAACTTTTTCATCCATCCATTCCTTCCCGTAACCAAGCAAGTATGTAATGCTATCCAACTTCCCTTGGCTCACTTTCTTTTGTATGTGTGTCAGGCGAAGACTCTGAGAAAGACGACTTACGGCTACTTACAACTCTTAGTCTCATAGTCTTGAAACTCAACCACAATGGGCTATGCTTCTTTGTTCGCTAGCTTCTGGGCTAGCCGTGAATCCACAGCTTGGTTTCTGGGATTGGGATTTACTTCTTCTCTAGGCCTGCTTCGGCTTAAGATTCGGCTCCTTCACACACCTCTCTTCTCCTTACTTTGGAATCGATTCATCAGTCCTTCCCCGCTGTTAAAAAGTGGGTCGAGGAAAGTTAGGCAAGCAAAAATTTTATTATTTTTGTGTGGAAGGTGGCCTAACCATAGTCGAGATCATGGAACTATCGCTTGAGAAGTAAGTAAGCCGGTCCTTATTTATCCATAAGGATCATCGTGCAAGCCTCACACCGGTTGGATAAAGCTCTTGACACTTTCCTTTCCCTATATAGTCCACCACTTTAGCCCAGTGAACCAGCCGATCCAACTTTGGGCCAAGGCATCATTGAAGAAAAGAGATGGCGGGTCGGTCAATTACATTAGGTAGGAGATGCAGGACTTGTCTTAACCCGGCTCTCATTTCATTTTTTTCTGTTTCAACTTTCTAAGGATCTGTCTGCGTCGGCGGAAATTAGAATTCGGCCAATTAATGTAGGGTAACTTTATGGTATGCGTTCCTTTAAATTCGTTGAGCTAAGCGTGGCATCTCATTTGTGATCACTTTGTTAGTTCCTTTGATCCTACTTGGTCTTATGAGTATGAATTTTCGATACTTTTACCACTCTTCTCTTATTATCTAAGATTGGACAGGCACTAATATGATTTTGGGATGGAAAACTTGGAGTCACAAGCATTTGCAAGTGGGATACAAGTAAGCGCCTTTCTTTTAACAAAAATAATAAGAAAGAGCATATTCCTCAAGAAAGTATGAAGCTTGGTGTAGCTAGAAAGGATTCTCGATTGAAGCCAACTCTAGTTTTTCAGAAGAATCATGGTATCCACTTTGACGTACTAGCTAAAGCATTACGTGTGTTTGGTGGAGATCATATTCACTCTGGTACATGTAGGCAGATACGGGCCTAGCTACAAGCTGCAGTAGCTGCAGGAAAGGTACAACCATTATACTATTCTCTTCACAGGGAATAGCAACTGTTAGCTGAGAGATCTTGGAGATTATAGATAGTAGGGAACCGAAGTCCAGAGCTAAACATATGCATAACTTGAAGCAGTATTCCACTTAATTTATCATAATAGGGTACCTTCAAGGTATTGACAAATGTAGTTTTTTCAATTAGTGGTGATTGTACTTGAGTTGAGACCAAAGGTCTTGACCGACCGATCCGGTGCTAGCTAGAATTAGAAAGGTATGAAAGATATGGAAAATAAATTCCTAATTGAAAGGATATCCTCAAAGAAAGCAAAGAAGTAGTAAAACTACAAATACACAAATCACTAGATCGTTGGAGCAAAATGGAACCTTTTGACTGGAAAAAAACTATTGTCGACTGACTATGGCTTTCCAAATTTACGATGTGTTTTCTCTATTTCCGCGTCTATCGCGTCTTCGCATGACACACATATGAAAGAAAGTGAGCCAAGGGAAAGGTTCTTTATTAGAGTATACTTTCCTGGGGGGCGGTAATGATAGTATTTTGTACCTGAACCGGTGGCTCACTTTTTCTAAGTAATGGGGTTTCCTAGCTTACTTGGTAACAGACTCATTTTGTTTAGCAGTCATGGATCGACTCTAGGTGGTTTACTGATGAACTACGCCCCGGGTGTCACTCTGTTTGGACACTCCCATGGCTCAGTTGCATGGCAAGCCAACTTACTCTTTAAACTTTCTTAGATTGATCGATGCCCGAAGAACGCTTAACCAGAAGAATGAGTCACAAGGTGAATTGTAAGCCCCAATGACAAAATGACACCAATGCAACTTTGGGACCTCAGACGAATAAGATAAAACATACGGTAATTGCCCCACAACTCAAGCAATTGGGGAGGCTCGGCTCGAGTGGTCGAAGCACTAATCGATGATCGTTTCTCCTTTCCCTTACTTGTACTTTATTCCGAACCTTGTCGTGGAAATCCCTCTATATGAGTCCAGCTAATTAGTAGAGAGTTTTCTTTCTTTGCTGTAGGAAAATAAGTAAAAAAAGAGGAAAGCAGAAAGCTTAAGGCCATTTCAGTAATCTTCTTTTTATAAGGCATAGGCCCCTGAGGCTTTTCCCGAGCTATAGGACCTCTCCTTTCCTAAGACCCTAACCGTACAAGCTCGAGATTGGACTTAGAGTAAGTACCCTCGCAAAAAGCCACTTTTATACGTATACTTCGTTTGAATTCAAGCCACTTTATCATCCATCTTCGTATGAGAGCCCATTCTTGAGAATCTCGGTGATTTTTTTCACTCGATGATCAGTTCTCTACCGAGAGAAGATGATCACTGGAAAAGATAGCAATTCAAACCTCTTGATGCGAAGCGGGAAAATGAAGAACATATTAAGGGGAGAAACATTCCTTTACCTTATTTCCCTTGTACTTGTAGCTAATGAAGCTATAACTCCTATTTAATTTATGCAAGGCTAGATTTTTAGTTGGTTAAGATTTGTGAAGACTTAATTTGAACAATGTTTTAATTTATTATTTCCCTTATTTTGTTGTGTTTATTGTTCTCTCATCTCTAAATCATTAATTGTTGTTATGTTAATTTTATTGCTTGTGTAGACTTGATCATTCTATACATGACTTCATAATTAATTACGAATGATCGGGAGGTGAAGTTAATTAATTAGGAGTTAAGCAACAATGACTCGTAGTAAAATTGACTAGGGATAAAATTTGTTTCTATTGAGCGGTTTCTAAAAGTAAACTGTTACGATGGTTAAATTAGGGAATTTCACAAATCGGTAATGCAATTTTAATTAATCAAATTCACATAGGGATATGATTTTCATTAATTAAGATTAGTAGGTTTACACCAAGGAATTTGATAAAACCTAAGGAGATTCTACTATTAATGAAACTAAGTCTAATTTAAGGTAATATTTCACATGAAAAAGGAAAATTTAAATTAATCATTAGGATAATAAGATTGATCAGATTTATAATTAACGCTTTTCTCATAATTTATTTATCTTAATTTATTAATAGTTTTCCTAGTATAATTTAGTTTTAAAAATATTTTTCCTCAATCAGAAATATTTAGGTCTAAATTAGAATAATTAATAATTTAGTACTTAATTATAATCTCTATGAGATCGACACTTACTCACCTAACTATTCAAGTGGATACTAGTTCACTTGTTAGAATTTTTTGCATCAATCTTCACTATCCGACCCACTATATTACCAATTCGGGTAAGAACACCCTCATGAAAGAATTCCACCGGCATCTCCGAGAGACGTATCTACACAGGTGGATGTGATGGCTTCTGTTGAAGGCCTAAAGTTAGGATGCCACTTTGAGACGGTGAGATAATATCCGAGGATAATCCATGGACCTTTCTCTCGCACATGATAATAATCCTTCTTCGATAAAACTGCATAAAAAAGAAGCCCTTTCCAAATCAAGCAAATCACTGCTACGAGAAAGATTCCCATAAGTCACAAACTCTCTGCTCAAGCATCTGCAAGCTAATGTGCCTTCCTAATAACTTAACACCAAATCTTTTCCTACTGGTTGGAGCTCTGTCTTACTCATGGTTGCTTTCCTACTTTCTCTGGTTGGTTCCTTCTTGGATTTTTTAGGAACAATCTTTAGATATTTGTTTTGGAACAGGAAAAAAAGAACTAGGAGGGGAAGAGGTTTCCCAAGGTTGATAAAAAGTGTTCAATTAATGCTACAAAAAAAAAAATGATTGAGCAGATTTTGTGAACTGCAGATTTCTTGAGGAGATTCCTTCAGGTATTGGGGAAATTCCTACTCTAGAATTGAATTAATAAAATTAAATTGTGTAGTCAAACTGTTATTGATTCAATCTTGAAATTTTTCTTTTTGGAATTATGTCTTGCAAATTCAAAAAGCACAAGAAGATCAAAGAAACGAATATCTTTTAAGGTCTCTGTGTTCAATGATAGGTGAGAAATTGCATTTACATTCACTGGTTTGCTCTTATTTGTTTGGAATGCTATAGAATTGTCTTTATTTCCATTTATCACTTCTTTTTTTCGTATAATTTGGGTTGGTTAAATAATTGTGTTCCTTCAAGATATGTATGTGTCTTCCTCTAGCATTTGCTTTATGTTTTTTTTATTCTATCAAGATTAGACAATTAGGTGTACAGATTTGTTGGATTAACTTAGCAAAAATAGTAAAATAAATTTCCTTTCATTTCTCTTATAGAAATTAGAATTTCAGTTATTGTTTAGAAAATTATGAACAAGAGGTATGAGTGGTTTTGAAGTTCAAAGCATTCCTCTCCTCTATTGCTTTTGGTCATGATTTCTTATTTCTTCTTATTTGAAAAATAAACACCGGAAATGGTTTCCATAAGATTCCAAGTTACAAATTACTAAATTTAATGAATATCCATGTTTTAGTTCGATTATTTTATTGTTTTATGTCAGTTATAATTTTTTTTAATGATTTCCCCTTTTTCCTAGTATTCTTTTGTTGCTATTTAGCTCAACATCCTACTGTGTTGTATTATTTCAAATGACTGCATCCTCTGCTGATATGGGTGTTTCTAATCACAGAAAAAGAACATGGAACTGCAAATGAAGAAGGTGCATTGCTATGTGATATGTAAATTGTTACTTAAGGTAGAAGTGATTATTTCTCTCATGTCTATCTGTTTGATTTAGTGGTGATAGCTTTGCTTTTAGTTTCATTGAGATATGTTCATGAGGCCACCATAAGTGAAGAAGATCAATCTAATGCAGAAAAATTTTTAATACTATCTCCGTTTCATAATATAAGGTTAGTTGCTTTTTTACACAAATTAAGAAAACATGAAATCAATGTGTTTTTTATATTAAAATACCTATAATATAATTAAATGAATAGAAGTATTCTTGGGGGGAAAAGTTTATAAAGGGAAATCACATTATTAACTTATGAAAACTCCAAATATGGTAACTTATTTAATAGCTTACAGAAGTATGAACCTAGAGAAATGGTTGTTTTAGTTGTTCTTTTGTTTCTTGAGGGGTTGGCTTTATTATAAATTACATGAATTAATGTTTGCATATTACTTTGGATTGGAGTATGTTGAGACCAATTGTAAGACACATATGGTGGTGGTGCAAGGTTAGATAGTAAGTCCACTAAAGCTTTAGGAGCTGCTTAACTAGAAGAGAAAAAGGAAGAGGTTTGTTAATTAACTTTTTGTATTTTTATTTCATTGAAATATTACCAATGTTTTGTTTAAAAAAAATTAATGTCTATCTCTGCTTTTACTCACTATTATATTCAGTGCAAAAAATTCTTTAAGCTACTTCTGTTTATTCTGAGAACTCAAGAATTCCAAGATAACTTTTAGAGGGTTGCTAAACAAATTTGTATCTTGGAACTACGAAGTTTTTTGTAAACTTCTTTAAAAAATATATGTATTTGAAAGCTTTTGGTAAGTTATTTTGTGTTTTAGACTTTTGTTGATGCACATAGGAAACACTTTTGTTGCCAATAAACATGGTTGTTAATTACTATCCATTATTGAAAATGACATGCAAGTTCTGACTTACCTACTATATGACTTACTTGATATTCTATAAATTAATATTGGTAAGCAAACTATGCCATAGAATAGAGAAGTTCACTTTTTTCTTATGTATTCTCAGTGAAATAACTTTTGAAAGAAACTAAGCAATTTGCTTTTTGTTTCCTATCTGTGTTTTTAGATTCCAGAGAAGGGAATGGTTTTTTTTATAGTTTGTTTTGTCTTCCGCGCCTAGATTAAGGGAAAAGTTGAAAGATTAAATATACGATTTCTTGGATCTTGTAAAATCTATAAGATGATTGATTTTGTGGCTATGTATAAAGTGTTTATATAGATTATCTATTAGTATTCACTAAAACAAGACATTAGCAGGATAGAGACAACCTCAAAAATAAATAATAGCATTATCAGGCACAAGCACCAAATGAGCAACAAGGATAGCATAGCTAGGCCACTTTTCATTTCCTTATCTTATCTAGTGAAGTTGGTTTGGTTTTGTTATATGTTCTACGATTTTTATAGTTTTATCGATGAAATTAGAGTCATATTTATGTTTAGTTTGAGATGCATTGTCATTGTACAATGAAAGTTTAGTACTTCAAATGTAAATAGTAATACAGATTGAATCTTTTGAGTTCTATTTTTGCTCCGGTCTTTAATTCTTCCTCTACAAAAGAAATTTAGATTTTGAGTGAGATGAACTTTTATTTCATTTCGTGAAATTTTTCTATAATTTTTATTGTTTTCTTTAATGAAATGGTTCAACATCACTTATAAAGGGGTTAATAAAGGCAACTCGGGAAAATATAAGGATAACTCAAAAAAATTTAAAAAATTTCATCTTCACCTGAAAATTTTCTCTCTTTAAAAAAATTCTCTAAACACTCTTTACTTCAATCTCAGATCTTTCAAGATCTGACCGTCAAAATTCAAAAAAAGGTTAGTTCTTCAATCTATTCTCAATTATTTACAATTTTGTTTGCTTAGATCATGAACATATGCCTTTAATTTGAAAAAAAAAAACACAATTTTAGATTGTCTTTTTTTCTGTGGAAATGATGCATTTTCGCTTAGGCCGGAGAAAATCGCTGGTGACTTTCTCCCGATCAAGCGAAAATTCATCCAGACTTTTTCTGGAGCTGGTGGTCCTGGGGGTAAGTTTCCTCCATGCTGGGCGAAAATCACCATTGACTTTTTCCAGCCCGGACGAAAATGCTTGCATTAAATTTGATTTTTTATTATATATTTCATTTTTTTCATAAATATTTATCTGAATTGTTACAAAATAATTCCTAAAATTCAATATAAAATCATTTTAATTCAAAACTTAATTTACATTTATAATTTATTACAAAATACTATTTTATACTTTATAATAATATCTGTTTTACCCTATCTAATCCGATTGTTTCCTCTATGGGCCTTTGAGCGCTAACCTAAGTCAAACCGAAAGATAAAAAGGCGGGAAAAGAACAAAATAGAAATCCCCGTCTTCTTCTCTTCTGCTAGAAAAGAAAACGTATTTGGGGGTATCTATGACAATAATTCTTTATTTTCAAATCCTTCAAGGAGAAGGAATCCTAATTCTACTGTGAAAATCCATTGTATGGAGAATGAAATTAGCTCTATATATATACATCAAAATCCTGCTACTCAATTCATCGCGTTTCTTCATAATTTCTGATTTCCCCTCTCTCTCTCAGATTAGGGCTTTTTTCTTTCAATCAAATTAGCACCAAATTATAGCAATTACAGCAATATCTTACAAATCAAACTCAAATATGATCGTTTTGAAGAGTTCCGACGACGAGACCTTCGAAGTGGATGTGGCGGTGGCGAATCAATCGCAGACGATAAAGAATTTGCTCGAAGACGACTGCGTCAAAAACGGCACAATTCCTCTTCCCAACGTTTCAAGTAAGATCCTGGTAATGGTAATCGAGTATTGTAAGCGCCACGTTGAGGCCGAAGGCGGCGAGAACGACGAAGCTCTTACGGCTTTCGATGAGGAATTCTTAGAGGTCGATCAGACTACTCTGTTTGATCTGATTTTTGCTGCAAATTATTTGAATATAAAGGGCCTTTTGGACATTACATGTCAAACTGTTGTTCATATGATCACAAAGCATAAGTCACCGGAGCAAATCCGCAGGATCTTCAATATTAAGAATGATTTTACCCCAGAAGAGGAGGAACAGATGCGCGAGGAGAATCCATGGGCTTTTGAGCCATAAATCAAAAAACTTTTAGATTATTAGCCTCCAAAATCCCCATCTCTTTGAAAAAAATGGCTACATACGTAACAATTTGAAGAACCAAATCTAATCTCGGATTTTTCAATCCTCATGGATCAAAGCTTGAGATTTGTTCTCTTTTTATCTCCCTTTTAAGTTCTATAAAAAATAAGATGAAACTCAATCTAAATCCATTCATTCTTGATAATTCAATAAGTGTTGTTAAAAAAAAAAAAAACGCAATAAGGGGACTATTTTAGCATTTCTTCATTGACAAAATGGATATACTTACTGATGAATTACAAGTTGTATGAAGTATGATAATCTCTTGTTTTACACAAAAGGAATGGTATTAAAGAAGCATTCTAAGATTCCAACTGAGGCAATACAATAGAAATTTAGGGCAAGGAATTTTATCTTTTTTATATTAAAAAAAAAAAATCATAATCCTAAAATGTGGAGGACAAAAGAGGGTCAAAAGGCTGATGACCATCCTTCTTTTTTCCTATAAGAACTGTAAAAATCAAGTGAAGAATTCCAGCTGAAAAGAAGCTAAAAAACCAAGCATTATTATAAACAAACACAAATGACACTGAAATCGAACTTAAAACTCCAATCTTGTGCAAAAAACCAGGAATTACTGGCAAAATCCCCAAAACCAAAGCTGTTAGAGCAGCCAAATTATATCCACCTGAATAAAAATAAGCACCAGAAGGACTCAAAGAATACAATTCTTTAATCCTTAAATTTCTTCTCTGGACCAAATAATAATCTGCCAACACTATTCCCCCAATTGGTCCTAACAATGCAGCATATCCAACCAGCCAAGTGTAAACGAAACTTTCGCTTGATTTAAGAAGTCTCCATGGCTGACAAACTATGCCAAGAACTGCTGTAAGAAATGCACCCCTTCTAAATGTGAAAAATGATGGACTAAGATTGACAAGTGCATTTGCTGGTGCTACTACATTAGCAGCAATGTTGGTCGTGATTGTTGCCAAACTTATGCCGATAATGGCAAGGATCATTGTCAAGAATCCACCAATTTCTCCAAGGAGTTGAATTGGATTTGAGATCAAATGTCCAAATATCACTGTTGTTGATGAAGTTACTGCTAAGCCTACAAATGTGAATAATCCCATGAATATTGGAAGTCCTGATTGGCCTATAATTTGATCCTTTTGGCTTTTTGCGTACCGGGTAAAATCACAGATGTTCAAAGCCACAGGAGCCCAGAAACTTATGTTTGCTGTCAATGAAGGAAAAAACAAAGCCCAGAATTCTGAAGAATTTAGCCTTGAAGATAAGGATAACATATGACCAAATCCACCTGCCTTGACATATGACCAAATCAAAAGGCAAGAAGTGAGGATAATAAGAACTGGAGCAGAGTACTTTTCTAGCTCCCTAATCCCATCAATTCCCTTCCAAACAATTGCCATTTGGGCTACCCAAAATGCTAAAAAACAACCAAATTCAAGAGGGGAAGTTCCAAGCCAAGGCAGATTTTGTGAAAAACTTGATGATTCTTTAATACTCTTGGGCAAAAGAAGAAAAATGGTTTCCCCTCCAATCCAAGTTTCAATACCATACCAACCACAACCAACTAACGCTCTAAGAAGAGTTGGAATATTAGCACCAAAAATACCAAATGAAGAACGAGCCAGTACTGGAAAAGATATGCCGTAACGAGTACCTGGTTCACCTGTGAGAATCAAAGGACCCAAAAGTATTAAATTGGCAGCAACGACGGTAGCAATCCCTTGCCACCATGCCATTCCAAGATCTACAAGGCTTCCTGCAAGATAATAAGAGGGTACCCCAACAACTAATCCAATCCATAAACTGCCCATTTCCAACCCAGAAAAAGTTCTCTGCTCGGAAGTAGTGGGTTTCAGATCTTCGTTGAAAAGGGTATTATTATCTGGTTCAAAATCATCAAATTGAGTACTAAATTCATCTTTACTCAACGCCATAGTTAAGAAATCAGGATATGTATGCCTGTTTTGATTTGAGGAAATTGAATATCTACTTGGAATTGGATTTTTCTTGAAGAATTGAAGGGTTTTTTTGTGATTTGAAAAAATTGCAGAGGTGAGAGAATGGTGGGGTGGATGAAGGCGAAGGGAAAAACATTTTGAAACCATGATTTTTTTGAAGAAAAGAGAAGATTCAGTTTTGTTCAGAAAGAATCCACACGAAAAGTCACCATTCTTGGGGCTTATAGATGATGATGACAGATATGTGGTTCATACTCCATATTATTATTATTATTATTATTATTATTATCATACTACTATATAATTTGCTGCGTCATTTTAGCTGTACAAAGAAAATGAACACTGCACGAGAAGAGAGATGAATTTTAAAGAAAGAAATAATAAATTTAAACAAAATCAATCGATAAGATTCTTTGACTTCAGAATTTGATTAATGTAATGTAATATGGCGTGATAAAAATGACAGCAATTCTATATTGAAGTTAGTAGTAGTAGTTAGTTTGCTTCATTAGTTTTGTTTTTTCTTTCTTTGGATTGGAGGGACCATATTAATTAGGGATTCATGATTTGCAGTAATATTTCACCTTAAGTAATGGGTAAATAGAGTAATTTTCACATAATATCGTCTTTGAACCTCTAGCATTTACCTTTTCTTTTTTTATAACATTGGAGGAGAAGAGTGTGGTATGAACTCAAAATCTTTATTTAAGTAAGAAATACCCACTAAGCTAATTACCTTACCACACCTCTAGTATTTTACTAAGCAAAAAAAATATATATAATTCTCTTAACATTTTATGTAGATCCTTTAATATATATTTTTTAATATTTCATGCTACATTTTGTAAATAAATCTTTTTTAAAAAAACTGTCCTTATTTGTATAAAAATATTTATCTTCTTAAAATTTAAGATTTATATTTTATTTTATATATTACTTCCAGTCAAAAAAAATATAAGTCAGTTTGAACTTATACACAAGTGTTAAAAGAATATTGAAAACAAGATAACTTTTGAGTTAAATACTCTTTATACGCCTGATAAATAAAGAGAGAGATAAAGAATAGATATTGAACAAATAAATAAAGACATAGGTAAAGATGGAAAATGTAATCGACGTTCATTGAAAATGTAAAAAGAGTTATATTCTTGATCATCCTCAATGACCCTCAAAAGGACTTATATTTTCGACTAGTGGTAGTAGTTTATTACTCCTTTTTTTTTTTTTTTTTACACTTTTCGCATTCTGGAAAATATGAAATTTTAGATTTTTTTGTATAGACTATAATGCCCTTCAAACTTTTCTCTCTCCTCATTAATTTTTCCTATTAGTTTTAATGTTAAAAGAATAAAAAGATATTGAAATTTGTTATTAATAGGTGAAGTTTTCAGTTGGAAAACTTTTCTGTAATTTTTCTTGTTTTCATCATTCTCTGAAACTCCATATTTACACCAGATAACTTCCTGTGAATAAGGAAGTAGTTACAGGATATTTTGCCTACAAAATCTGAAGTAAAACTATAACATCTTATCTATATATTTGACAAATTCTAATTGCCTAGATATAACAACAAAATATACCAACAAATGAATATTTCAACACTCCCCCTCAAGTTGGAGCATAAAGATTACAAATGTCCAACTTACTAGTTAACTTGCAGAATTGCGGTAGATGTAAAGCTTTTGTGAGGAGGTCAGCAGGCTATGGAGCACTTGGAATGTAAACAGGTGCAATCAGATGTGCTTGAAATGCATCACGAACAAAATGGTAGTCTATCTCTATGTGTTTGGTGTGTTCGTGAAAAACTGGATTTGCAGCAATATAAATAGCTGCTTGACTGTCGCAATGAAGTGGTATGGAGTAATCTACAGAAACATGGAGATCACTAACACATATAACGTCATAGCCATTGTTTGATATTCTGCTTTAGTTGAAGAACGGGAAACATTATGCTGCTTCTTTGTTCTCCAAGAGATGGGAGAATGACCAAGCGAGATAAAATATCCCGTAATGAAATGTCGACTAATCGAGTAACTTGCCCAATTGGAGTCACAATGAGCCACTAATCGAAGAGATGCAGTAGATCGAAGTAAAATTCCCTGTCCTGATGTGCCCTTAAGAAAACGAATGATGCGTAGAGCAGCGTCCCAGTGTTCCTTGCGAGGGTTCTGTATAAACTGAGCCAGAACATGTACCGAATAGGCAAGATCTGGGCAAGTTATAAACAAATAAATTAATTTACCAACAAGATGACGATACCAGTCAGGATGATCACATAATTCCCCAGTAGCTTTAGATAATTGATGATTTGACTCCATTTGAGTAGAAACAGACTTAGAACCCAGCATCCCTGCTTCAGATATAATGTCCAACGCATATTTGTGTTGGCTAAGGTAAAATCCTGCTTGACTATGAGTAATCTCAATGCTCAAAAAATACTTGAGATGACCTAAGTCTTTCATATGAAAACGTGATCCTAGATAGGACTTAAATTTATTAACACATACTGCATTATTTCCAAAAATCAACAGGTCATCAACATAAATTAGAATATACAGGAAAACCTTATTTTTCTTAAAAGTACAAAATGGATAATCTGCATATGAGTGCACAAAACTACAATGACGAAGTGAATCAGTAAGTTTAGTAAACCAGCATCGAGGTACTTGACGGAGTCCATATAATGATTTATTGAGACGACAAACCTGATATGGACTTGAAGCACAGAAATGAGTAAAATTTCCATATACACTTCTTTAGTCAAGTCACCATACAGAAAGGCATTATGAACATCCATTTGATGGACTTCCCAATTCCGGGCAGCTGCTATGGACAACATAGTTTGCACGGTCACCATTTTTGCCACAGGAGCAAACATCTCAGTATAATCAATCCCCTCCTGCTGAGGATTACCAAATACCACCAATTGTGCTTTGTGTCGTTCAGTGGTGCCGTTAGATTTATATTTAATTCTTATACCCACTTGCTACCCAGTGCTCTTTTCCCAGGTGTGGTAGCTTCGTCATAATCCACATATTATTCTTCTCAAGAGCATCTATCTCTTGCTTCATAGCAAGGCGCCATTCTAGTACAAAAAGGGCTTCAGAATACTTAGTGGTTCTACGCCTGCATTTACAGCAGCTACAAAACCTCGATATGAAAGCAAAAAATTGTCATAAGAAATATAATGTATTAATGGATACAAGGATGTACATGTAGGACCCGATGAAGAAGGCGAAGTAGAAGAGAGGGACATACTAGGATTAGACCAAATCGTATGATAAACATATCTTTCAATTTCCCAGGAAGTCTATGTGGCATGTTGCTTCGACGAACATATAATGGTTCAATATTATCTGCTATTTGTGGCTCATCACCGAAAGAGTTGGTTGAACCAAAGAAAAAACTCGAGCCACTGGAGCTGCCGAAAACCCCATTTTCGGAGTCGCTATTAGAGCTGACGGAACCCATATTTTCCTCTGTGTTATCTGTATGATTAGGATTTCTCCATATTATTCCTTCCCCATGGGCTGAAGAAGACTGATCTGACCCACTATCTTGGCCACCTGACAATTCTGTGCTTGGCCAAGAGAGATGTGGCTGAGTTTCTTCTGCTTGCTGGGCTTCACGCTAGGAGTCTTCCATGGGCCTGTCTGATGGCAATGTGGGCCGCGAAAAAAGAAGACCAGGCCTCCTGTCTGCTGGTGACGTGGGCTGCGAAGAAAAAGGCCCATATGGCCTGTCTGATGGTGAAGAAGTGAGGTCGTGGGCCATCTGCTGGACCGGCCCAACCGAAGACCTCTAAGCTCCAGAAAGGCTGATGGATGGCTGTTGTTGGATTGGGCCATTTCTCTTAAATGCTCTGGGCTACTCCCCCTTTCTGCTGAACGGGTCTTGGGAATTTCACCAAAATTACAATTTATTTTGTTTTCATGAGGCAAAGCAACCCGAGACTCTGATAAAAAAGGAGATTTGTCTTCAATAAAGACTACATCACGAGAAGTAACAAATTCACGTGTCTTCAAATCAAAAAAATTTTCACATCTTTTTTCCATAAGGATAACCTGAAAAAACACACTGCCTCCCTCGTGGTCTAATTTTGTCCTTAGGTACTCCATGATCATGTACATATGCCAAACAATCGAAATTCTTTATATGAGGATAGGACGGAACCTTATTAAATAACAGTTCAAATTGTGATTTCCCTTTTAAAACAGACAACGGAGTACGATTAATCAAATAACTTGCAGTGAGCATACTTTCTTCCCAAAATTGAGTTGGAAGATTTGCCTAAAAAAGCAAAGCACAGGCCACATTAAGAATGTGACGATGCTTACGCTCTACACGGCCATTTTGTTGGGGTGTATTTGTTGGACTCCGTAGGCAAAAAAACAAAATAAAATAAAACTTACGGAAATCCACCAACAGGATCTGCACATACTAGATTAACCGATTTGATAGAAATTACCTCAATGTTTTGATTGTTCGTTGTGGAGGCGCTGCTTTGTACGCTTCGCCCTCTACTGGTATCCACGCGACGAACTCCTCTGCAAGCGATCGGGATGCTAGCCCCTTCTGTGTTCTGAAAACTGTTCAGAACTGATCCTGACTATCTGGTAATCGGTCGTATTTCGGAGAGAGGAGGCTAGATACTATATCTCCGTTCTAGGGTTTAGGGTTTTGTTTTTCTTTAATCAGATAAAGGACGGCCACCAAGAAAATGTTAACATAACCTTTTATAGCTGTCAATATCAAAACCCTAACTGCCATCTAATGACAGTTTAATCTTGTCTGTCTATTCCTATAATCATCCAACGGTTGGATGAGTAATATTAAGTAATTAGTTTCATTTATTCGATTAAATAAAATTAATTACTTATTAACTTACCAGAAAATACAATATGGAATCTGATTCCCCTTTTGTATACATTCAACGAATCTGGACACAATCTAGATTCATTGAACGTGGACATTATACTCACAAGATCGTCTATGCGTGTGACCCTATAGGTTCACTTAACGTTGACAGTGAATGAAAAATGTCCTAGACATTTATTCACAAAACATAAGCGGCCTCTAGCAAGACATTATGCTTACCCAAGTTAAGTAAATGTAATAATAACCTAGCATCAGATTTAATATTTAGTCCTTTTGTCACACGATATCCTAATTAAGTATAAGGCATGGATCAAGTCATCCTTATAAAACTTAATTAACCATTTACTTGATCACCAGACAGACTGTTCCAACAAATAATATTAATAACATCTTATTAATACTTATTTGAGCATGGCCATGCATATTTTCCAGTCTTCCTTATCAAGGGGCCCATGGATATCTCTCTCTAAAAAGAGAGGGACAAATCCCTTTCAGTATCTCCAATATTCAAGCCATGACGAGAAAATAAGCCAACCAATAGTCATAATGATCACCTAATTAAAAATGATGTTTGACTATGTCAAAACATATTTTTCTCCCCATTCAAGAAACATTAGGTCAAAGTACACCAAATATAAAACTGAGAAGAAATACTTATAACTTAAACCCATGCAATATTTCTTCTTCACTTTGGGTCATTTCCAATACAATATTCTCAATATGTATTTATGAATTGATTTTATATCTCATATTCATGGTCAGTAAAACTTGACCATCAATCAACTTCACACTAGTTTACAAGATGTAATAAACTATGGACAAATAAGAATAGTATTTTATTAGCTATAAGGGTTTTACTATCAAGTCACATACTTGATGACCAAGAGTATAAAATACAATTCAAAAAATACATGCTTCATAAATCATAAATGTGAGTCAATTGGTCTTAGGGCATATACTACCAATATTTACCATAGAAGTTTGATGCAGCATACCGTTTTCCAAAAAATAATGTCTCAAACATGTAAATTCTGACCCATTATCTGTACGCACAATTTTAACACGTTTATCAAATTGTGTTTGAACCATGACAAAAAAAAGTGTTTTAGTGTTTGTACAACCTCTCTTTTTTCTGTAAGCAAGAAAATCTAAACACACCTTGAATAGTCATCAACCACAGTCAAAAAATAACTTACAGCACAAGACGAATGAATTTTATAAGGCCCCCAACGATCACAATGTACCAAATCAAACGGAGCAGTAGCATTTATTCAAACTAACAGGAAAAGGTTCTCTTATTTGTTTGGCACATAAGCAACTTGAGCAATTATGCAATTATCCAAGAAATCAAGATTAAAAGTCTGTGCTAAAAGTTTATTAATAACATATTTTGACGGGTGTCCCAGTTGTTTATGCCATAAAGCTCCCAAATCAGAATGTTGAACAGAACAAACAAAATTTGATGGTTTAGACAAATGTCTAAAATAGTACATCACATCTCTTTCTTCACCCTCTCAAATCGGCATCCTCGAGATACGGTCTTGTATCATTAACACACCATAATTAATTATGACTACACAGTTATTTGCCTTGGAAAGCTGTGAAAGGGATAGAAGATTACACCGAAGTTTCGGTATAAAAAGTACATTATCGACATTTAATTTAGAATGTAAATAAATGGAACCATAGTTTCTCATGTAGTTTTAGACTCATTTGGCAGAGTTATAGTATGAGGAGGAGAGGGTCTAATTTATGATAAATAATCTCTTCTGCCTGTCATGTGATATGAACATTTACTGTCTAAAATCTAGTCTTTTTCAATCTTACCAGACAAAGTGTCTTCAGATGAAGGAGAGGAAGAATTATGTTGCTGGTTATTCAACAAATTCAGGAAGGACATCCTTTGAGCCGACGAAAGACCTGGAATGCCGACAGAACCAGGAACGCCGACAAACGAGGTTACAGTAGCTCCGGCCAATCCTTTTTGTTTGACAATGCGGTGCGGATCCGCTACTCCGCCCCTTGCGCTTCTTCGGAAAAACCCAACTCCTCTGCTCTTCGAGCTGTTGCAGCGGCGGCCCACCCTGAGTTCACCGGGGAAGAATCAGACCATTGCTGCGCCAATGGAGAAAAAGCGAACATCCCGCGGCCAAAACTTGTTTTGCCGCAGCCTCGTCCTCTGTTCAGCCGCCCTCTTCCCCTTCTACCTCCGATGCCGGCATCTGTGCTCCACCGTTCTGTCTGCTGTTCTACCGCCAGAAAACCTATTAAGAGGTAACAATTCTTGGCTTCATGACCTTGCTTAAAACAGTAAGTAAACTGTATTGAGTTTGATTTTTGGGCTGCAAATACAACAGCTTCGTTCCCTATTTCTGCAGTTCTTATCATTTTTCTGTGAGCTTTTTCTTTAATAATCATAGCATATACTTTCTTAATATTTGGAATTGATTCTATTTACAATATGTTTGATCGCATAGTACAAATACAATATCATCTAATCCAATAAGAAACTGATGAATTTTGTCTTCTTAACTTTGCTTAGATATTTCATTAATCATTCCACATGTATAATCAGGTAATTGCTAGTAATTAATTAAGTCATCCCATAATTTCTTTAACTTAACAAAATAAGCTCAAACAAACATACCTGATTGCTTGTAATTTACCAATGCTGTCATGAGTTCGTGTTTTCTGGGTGCATTGCCTAACATGCAACGCTATTTTAAGTCTGCCCATAACTCATCACATCTTTCTGCATAGGACATAGTGGCTCTTAGATTCGGTTCAATAGCATTCAAAATTCATGAACCCACTATTGTATTGATAGTCCACTATTCTTCCTCTTCAACAGTACCAGATTTTGGTTTCGGAATTGATCCTTCCACAAAACCAAGTATTTTCTTTACTCACAATGCCAAATGCATTGCTTTGACTCATTCATCGTAATTATCTTCTTTAAACTGCACTTGTGTAAGAATCAAGTGCGGATTGGCTGAGGATGCCAGATTATAGGCTTCCTTTTGAATATGATCATTGTCATCCATAGCTTGGGTATATCGAAAGAAATGAGATTGTTGATTAGGTTGTTTGATATATATGAATTAATGGAAGTATTATCAAGGTTGAACGTGTCCTTGTCAGAATTCTGACTCTGATACCATGAAGCTTTCAGTAGAAAAAATTTTCTGTTTTTTTTTTTTTCTTGTTTTCTTCATTCTCTGAAGCTCTATATTTACACCAGATAACTTCCTGTGAATAAGGAAATAGTTACAGGATATTTGCCTACAAAATCTGAAGTAAAACTATGACATCTTATCTACATATTTGAAAAATCCTAACTACTTAGATATAACAACAAAATATACCAACAAATGAATATTTCAACAATGGGAGTGTATAATAGGACAAAATTCATTAATTATTGTCGTAGAATCACAATATTATAAGAAAAAAATGAAAATTATCACAATGTGACAAATAAAAGAAAATATAAGGAATAAAAAAAAAATACTACATGAGAATTTAAAGAAAAAATGAGTATAAAAATTATAACTTTCTCCATTCAAAATAACATTTTTATGCATTTATCATTTTAACTTTAAAAGGTTCCTTTTTTTAAAAAAACATGGTTTAAAAAAGTATACATAAGAAAAGTGGATGTTATTTGTTTGTAAATAATATTTTTATTATTAAAGGCTAGTTTGAGTGTTTAAAGTCTAGTTTGAGTGTTTAGGAGATAAAATAAAAGAAGAGAAATTTTAAGATAGAAGAGAAGAAAAGATAAAAGAAGTCTAGTTTGAGTGTTTAAAGGCTAGTTTGAGTGTTTAGGAGATAAAATAAAAGAAGAGAAATTTTACGATAGAAGAGAAGAAAAGATAAAAGAAGTAAGATGAATTTAGTTCAAAATTTGTTAGTGAGATTTGAATGGAAAGAAAATATATTTTTTCTTGTTTGGATGTTAAGAAAGAAGGGAAAAAAACAAATTTTGAAATAAAAATAATATAATATTAAATGAGATGTACTTTTTTATTATTATTAGAAAAAGTAAAATAGGCATTTGAATAGATTTTTTAAAAATATCCGTATCCATCAATCATTTTATATTAATATTTAAGATAATGGTTGATCATCTCATATTTTTTGTTTTATTTTATCTCCTTTAAAAACTCCCGAACTTACTTAAGAAATACAACCCCTTTCTTCCCAAATCTTTCTTTTCTCTTCAGTTTTTAACTCCAAAACTAGCCCGAAGTTTAGTCTTACCACTTTAAATGTTCCTTCATTAATCATTAGTATATGAACTTGTAAAAGGAAATTAAAAAAAAATGAAAAAAGAAGATAGTCAATTAAAAAGAAAAAAGATAGGTAACTGCCCAAATAATAATATTGGGCCACGCCACTGAAGTTATGCTTCGGCAGGTTCCGTACAAGCCACAACCCAACCCAAAATCTTTCAAAATGTCTCCTTCCCTCATATTAACACAAGCGTTTGGACAGAAAGTGCTTAAGCCTCTAACTGTGATGCCTTCGCCATTATTATCTACAGAGGTTTGCTATCCTCTCATGTTTCTTTTGGCCCAAGTTTCATTAAATTAAAATATAATCCAAATGTACCATTTAGCTCCACCAGAATTAGATTTATCCGCTGAAAAATGTAGTTTTTTTTTTTAATTTAAGATACTAAAAAGTGAAAGTGAATTATTTGTGAGAAAAAAATAAAATAATTAAATTTTTTAAACACACGCGGAATCGGCCCGAGAACTAAATATTGCGGGTCATTTGCACAAAGTTCCATATCTACTAACAAAGTTGGATGACATATAAGGTTTCCTTGTGGTTGTAAATCTTAATTGTTTGATACAAAGGTCTCCATTTCATCGGAAGACATAATGTATCTCTCTCTTCTCGTTTACTCTTCAATGAATATTGAACATTCAATATCATTAATTGCTAATTCTTTCTTATTCATTATCCGACGATGATTATTACTGAATTAAACATCATTTCTACTATTGTCTTACATGCATGAATCTCAGTGCTCAATCACCGGTAGAACTAGGACAAAAAGATTTGAGGAACTGAAGAACAATAAAAATTCAGTTTCGATTTTATTTTTAAACTGTTCTGATTTTACCGGTTAAGGCTTTGACAGTTCTTTAAAAATCACGACTTTAAAGTGGTTCTGATTTTTCAATTTAACGAGTTTTTTTTTGTTCGGTACACAGTTTTCACCCATTTTGCAAACTTCCAAAATTATATTAAAAAAATGTAAATTCGGACATGTAAATTACAAATTTTTGACACATGGAGAAGGAAATCGCACCACAACCATCTCCTTTTTATAGGTTCTACGGACCGATGCCTGCTGCTTCATCTGGGAGTAGGGAATTCGCTAAGCGTTTTCGTATATGCTACCGCGATTGGATTTGTCCTAACCTTATGGAATTTGCAGATGAGAAGTCCCTTATTAACCGGCCCAAGTCGAAGAGCAGAAGACAGAAAGTCTCTCGAACTAGATGCGCTTACCGATGGCTGGCTTTCATCTTGACTTTCATAACTTTTTTTTCACAAAACTTTGTCCAAGAACAGAATCTGCTATCCTAAACTAGCAAATTTGAAATCGAAAGAAACTTGAAATTGGAATCTCTAAATCAATTAATTGAAATTGCGAAAACCATAAAAACCTCAAAACAAATTAAAACTTTTTATTAAATGGTTTGAACTCAAATGAGTTGCCAACATATCCTCTCGGAAAACAGAGGATCAAGGCCTACATGAAACCCAAACGGTAAAATCGGAAAACCTGAAACACTAGATCGTGAAAATCTAAATCATAAACCCCAAGTCAAAACCGTGAAATCAAATAATCGGAACCGTTAAACTGAAAAAATTGGAATAAAGAAACCGTAAAACCGTGAAAATTGGAATTATATAATTATGAAATTCGAGCTGTAAAACCACACAACGGTAAAAATCACCAAACTTGAACCGTGATATCGAATAATGAAACTATGACATCAGAAAAAAGTGAAATAAAAAAATTGCTAAAACCAAAACCGTGAAGTCAAAAAGCAAAAATTGCCAAACCGTGAAAAGCAAATTTATAAAATATTAAATTAGACCGTAAAATCTCCAAACCGGAACCATGAAATCTAATAAGTGAAACCTTGAAAAAAATGGAATAAAGAAATCGTCAAATCAAATCCGTGGAATCGGAAAACCAAAACACCAAACCAGAACCGAGAAACTGAAAACCTGAAACACTAAACCGTGAAATCGAAATACTGCAATCATGAAATCGAAATTATACACCGCCAAGAAGAAACCATGAAATCAAATAATCGGAACCAAAAAATTGGAAAAATCAGAATAAAGAAACAACAAATGAAAACCGTGAAATCAGAAAACTAAAATCGCAAAAAACGTGAATACCAGAATTATGAATTATGAAATTAGAACTGTGAAACCGTTAAATCCAAATTGTGAAATCAAAAAACCAAAATTACAAAACCGTGAAACAAGAATTATAAAATCATAAAATTAGACTCGTAAAACTACCAAATCGGAACCATGAAATCGAAAAAATTGGAATAAAGAAATCGCCAAACCGAAACCGTGAATCAAAAAATGAAAATTGCCAAACCGTGAAAACTATAATTATAAATCATTAATTAGACCTGTAAAACTGGAACCGTGATATTGAAAAAATCAAAATAAAGAAACCGTCAAAACGAAAATCGTGAAATCGTAAAACCAAGACTCCAAACTGTGAAAATCGGAATTATAAAATCATGAAAGTAAAATTGTAAAACTGTCAAACCAAAGCTGTGAAATCGGGAAATGAAAACTGTGAAAGCTTGAATTACAAAATTATGAAATCAGAATCTTAAACCGCCAAACATGAACGGTGAATTCGAATAATTGGAAAATTAAAATCATAAAAGCTTGTATTAAAAGTTTTAATTAACATGTATAAGACACGAGCTTAAACTTTAAGTCTGAATAAATCTGACTATTAAAAATATAAATTTAGATTTTATTTATTTTTAATTAGAACTTTAGAACAGACGGTTAAAAATTGACGGTTTCGGTTCTATCATTTTAAAAACGATTCTAGTATGATTAAGGTCCAAGTAAGAATATGTATCCATAACGGAACCTTAAAAACTGTAACCGTCAGTTCGATTTCACAGTTTCGATTCTAATTTAGCCAAGTTTAAGTTTTGTCATTTAAAAAACGAGTCCGGTTCCGATTACAATTCCAAGTAAGAACTATATCTATAATCAGAACTTTAAAAATGTAAATCATCAATTCGGTTTCACGGTTTTGATTCAATTTGACGAGGTATAATCCCTTAAAAAATTAAATATAATTGTGAATCGAATAGGAAAAACCTTTTAATCATTTGGTATGATTTAATAGTATTATCCGGTTTTAAATTTTTGATTATGTAAGGAAAAAGATATAAAATATAAAATTAAAAACTTTTTAATTGAGTGTTGTTTCAAAACTTTCTTTAAATAAACCTAAATGTTATTGAAGACCAAAAGCAAAAAAGCGAAAAAATGGATAACCGCAAAATTTGAGTTGATGAACATTAAGGTAATGCTTGTACAACTAGTTTCAGCGTCAGCAATTCCCCCACTAGCTCTACCATCCACCCGATTCCACCCCCACCAATCACCAAAGGATAGATACAATACCACCCACTCTTGGGACCAAAAGGCGAAATCCCTCGCCCTCAGGGCCCCCACCAGACTGCCCGACGCCCAGGTGGAGGATGTAAATCATGGTGACTCAGCGGTCCTGCAGACTGGAGGCCAGGACCTGGTGCGCACAAGGAACCACCTCCCACATTGGAGAGATTGAAATTCCCACACTGCCGCTGCCAGGATTCGAACCTTGGCTCTTGGGACCAACTCTGCAGCCCCAGAACCAACTGAGCTACGCCCATGCGGGCACAATACCACCCACTCTAATTCTCTTCTCCCTTGTTACTTAGTTTTTATTACGTTTGATTGAATTAGGTTGAATATTACATAATTTAATTTTTATTGACGTTAGGGTTTGGCTCAATTTTTTTTTCAATTTGCTAGTTGATAGGAGCGTAAATAAATTAAACCGTTTGCGAACTGTTCGATTAAAATTCAATTCGAACTCATTGTTTATCGAGTTCGAGTTGATTAGTGAAGCAATCGAGGCGAGTTCGAAGTTGCATAAAACAGGTTTGATGGCTCGTCCAGCCATTGTATACATATATTTTTTACTTTTTAATAATATATAAATCAATTTTTTTTAAAAAATATATGTAAATAAAAATCGAATTTAATCTTGAACTCACTATAAATTTTCGAGTTTGAGCTCGATTGAGTTCAAATTTGAGCTCATTAAAAAAAATATTGTATCGAGCTCGAGCTCAAACTCGACTCGTTTACAACCTTACAACTTGAGGTCACGTACATAGATTAAACTCATGAACTCGCCTAGATATCAACAACTGGTTTGCTTACAAACTATCACAAGCCATTGGGTTCTCTTTTTGTTAGTTTAAGTTATACTGCATTTGGATTGAGTTTAAAATTAGGATTTACTTGGTTTGATGTTTTTTTAGTAAAATATGTTTTTTTTTTTACACTTTGTGAAAGTTAAATTGATTATGAAAAGAAAGGTGATGCTGAAAATGAAAAATTAAGTAAAAGCTAAAAAAAAAAAAAAAAGCATATCATATAGAGCTTTATTTTTTTTTACTTTGACTCAAACAGTTTACTTTTTCACACAATCTAAATAAAAAAAACTCCACTTTCTTCACAATAGAAACCAACCTAAAATATTACCCATAAGTGCCTTTCTATTTTTTGCTTCAAAACAATGGCCTCCCACTTCACGCCCTTAATTTTGCTTCCACTTGTTACAAGCAACACCACATCTTCGGACCATTATTTTTTCTTACTCACAAATATTGTGCCACTTGTCTTCACCTAGTACTCTCTATACTAAAACGAGCAAATTGTTTTAGGTACCCAAAACTTTTACAATTCCATTTTTGGAAAAAGATGGATTATCGTGTGTATTTAGATTGAGTGAATCTCCAGACTATATCTAAATTTCTTACTTTAATCTTTACATATCAATTTTTCATTTTCTGGACTCTTTAATTTTTATAAAAAGAAAAAATAATTTACGTTCTTATGAATTTTAAAGGGTAAACAGTTATAAATATCCTCACAATATGTGCTGCTTAAAAATGTCTTTAAATTATACTTTTTAACCATTTTCGAATTTCCTTTTTGTAGTGGTCTTCGCTCTAAACTATCACAAAATTAGTTGGAAGGTCAACTATAGTAACTCAAAAATAGTTAGAAAATAAAAATAGCGATAAATAAAATTTAAAAACATTTTAAACCGACTCTAAATAGTATAGGGATATTTATATCCTTTTATCTAATTTTTTTGTTTAAGTATATTTCCTATAGAGTTCTGGTAAATCATATTAAAAATTAATTTTTTTGGTAGAGAAAAGTTGAGAAAATTTAAAATTTAGAGAATAAAAGTGACACGTGAAATAGTTATGTGCATTGTAAATATAAAAAAAGATTTGTCTAACATAGTACCTATAAAAAAATTATAAAAAAAACTATAAGATATATGATAACTAAAATTTAATAGATCTACAATTTGAAAATTTAATGTAAATTGTTGAAAAGTCTAGAAAAATTATATATTTAAATTAGAAAATTAATGCATGTAATGTAATATGGTCATGAGGGATGAAGCACGTAATAGACAAATTTTATAAAAAAAAATGTCACTATATTTATCAACCAAAAAAATATTAGAAAACTAATAATAGTCCAAACTCCAAAGGATTTTTTTTTTTTTTTTTTTTGGCCTAAACGCCAAAGATGACGGGAAGATATATGGGAAATGTGATGGAGGCGTATAAAAAAGGAAGGCGACCGAAAGGATTTGCAGCATCTTCTGCCTGCCTGCCAACTGAACTGACCCGACCCATACTACTACTACTACAAAACAAAAACCCCCTACGTAACATTCCAAGTTCATCATCATTCAACCATCCAAATCTTCTTATGATTTCTTCCCCAACTCCTCCTAATTAAATCCACAGAAACAAAGCTTTTAATTAACAAACAAAAGATCAATGGAGGACATTAATTCACCTGATCCTTCTCACATTATTCATTCCGCTTCTTTCTTCAAGCCTCTAATGATTACATTCATAGGCATAGTTTCAACTTCCGTAGCTTTATTACTCTATCACTACATCTTAGTTAAATTCTTCCTCAGAAGAAGGCCACAACAACCGATCACCGCCGCCAACAACCACCTTACTCAGCCAGGCAACCAACAACCTTTGACCAAAGGAGTCGACCAGAAAATTCTCCAAACAATTCCAATCTTACCTTACTCAATTGAAGAATTAGGGCATCAATTTCGCGCAGATCAAACTGAATGCGTTGTTTGCTTAGGTGAATTAGAACGAGGAGAAATGGTTCGTTTGTTACCTAATTGTAAACACGCATTTCATCTCCCCTGTATTGATCAATGGTTCGTCGCACACAGTAATTGCCCAATCTGTCGTTCTCCCATGCTTGCCGTTAAATTTGATCCACCGCCGGCGCCGCAATTGCCTCCATTTGTTGATGAAAATCGACTTCTGTTTCA
The DNA here is from genome assembly GCA_028651295.1 of Catharanthus roseus. Lineage (NCBI taxonomy): Eukaryota > Viridiplantae > Streptophyta > Magnoliopsida > Gentianales > Apocynaceae > Catharanthus > Catharanthus roseus. The sequence goes on from JAPQWS010000161.1 coordinate 3,067,515, forward strand.
ACCGGCTCCTCCATCAGATCCAGAGCCCGAACACAGAGTAATTACTTACACAAACGGTGAAGATGCTTCTTCATCGAGGAAGCAATTCGAATCTGGCGGTTTTCTTCGGCACTGCGGATCTCTAGCGTTGCCGCCGATTGATCAGCAGAAGCGGAGGGGATCGTCGAGGAGAAGATTGATAACGGGATTGAAGCGGTCGTTGTCCTTGGATCAATCTTATTCGGTGATCATAGACATAGTCGGCCCAAATTGTTCATCAATTCCTTCTCCAAAGGATGATTCAGTAAATAGTAGGCTGTATCGAACCCGATCTGTAAAGAATTCTTCGGATTCTCTCCCGCCAAAGTTACCCAGGTCTTCTTCGCGATTACCCCCCATATTAGGAAGGAAACCCGATCAAATACTTCCATACTGATTTTCTTTATTTTTTTTTTTTCCAACGTAATATCATAGCATACCCTATCCGTATCCTTTTCAGAGAAAATTACTATTATTATTCACAAGATATATATATTATAATTTCTATACGTAATATTTTGTTTTATTTTTATAGATACATAAATAAATAAAATGTCATGCATAAAAAGTTGCAAAACTTAAATTTGTTAGGAGTAATACTAATAATAATAATAATAATTTTCCATAATTTTATGTAAGTTAAATGCTAGTATTCTTTATTTTCAACTTCTCCAACGTGAGAGGTAATTATTTGCACGCACCAATTTTTGACCTTCAATGTGTAGAACTGTTGAGTAACTATAATTTATATCCTCCACTTGGGCGTGAGACAGTCTGATAAAACCCTGTGGACGAGAGTTTTCGCATTTTTATACCAAGAAAGTAATTAAACAAAAGGAGAAACGTGGAAAGCTTTTGGTGTTTTACAGTGGTGGTCGTGGTTTTTATTATTGGAAGAGGCAAAGGCAACATCTCCGTGCTCTTTCTTTGGTGGCGTTAGTAGTAAGGTGAGAGATGTTGTAGAGGGTTATGAATTGGTATATATGTAAATTAAGTTTAGTTTGCTTTGTGGGCGTGAGTAGGTGTGTGGTTGGCTCTTTACCATGGCTTGCCTGCCGGTGAAGTTCAGATATCTGGTGACACCGACTAGACTCCATTTTCGGCACATTGGTTTTCCTTTTCCAACTAACATATTTCATCCTCTTCTACACTTGTTACCAAAAGGGACTTCAACAACTACACGATGTTTATGTAGAGGATGTAAATTATGATGAGTTATCGACTCTATAAACTGAAAATTAGGTCCTGATGCCTCCTGTATTGGAGAGTTTAAAATTCTTAAACTGGCGTTATCAAAATTTGAACATTAATCGCTTGTTGGAGTGCTATGATTTGTTGTCTTTTTCCTTTTAATTTGTCTTATGATATGTTTTTCTATGGACTAGTTAGTGAATAGTTAATTAGTTGTAGTTGCTATAGCATAGCTAAAAATGAAGCCTTGGTGTTTGACCTGATAGATATCTCGATGTTTAGATGGTTTAAATTTAATTTCAGTTTGTAGTATTGTTCTTCAACTTTTGTTGAAAACAATAAATAAATGAATGAATGAATAAAAGTGGAATTTCTTTTAAAATGAAAAAAAAGAGAGGTGGAGGTGACCAAATAAGTTGATGAGGGAGGGCTGGCCTTTACTAATAAATATTTGTATACCTGATTGATTGGCTGGACATTATAATAATTATAATTATAACCCTAAACAAATCAAATAACTACACCTTCATATTATTATCTCATCCATTTATGCCTCTTATCTTTCTCAATCTGTTCATGTGAAAATGGCTCAAGCTATTACCATCCAACCACCTCCCCCTTTTATATACCTTACCTGTCGCCTTAAAATACTTCTGCTACATAAGAATTTAAAGACGTTTTATACTATCTTCACTATTATTAAATATTCTAAATAATTATTCAACAATTCTAACTAATGAAATAAGAATATATATATATATATATATAGAAAAATACCATTTAAAATTCTCTTCATTTGTTAAAGTAACAGATATTTTGAAACTAAAAAATATATTTAGTCAACAGATAATGAGAAAAGTCCCGACTCAAAATGTGGAACCAGCGTCCGACTTCCATTCGAACATCGGTTAGGATGACCCACGGTATTCCCTGGCGACACCTCCATGGGCCGAGGTTTTTTTTCCTTCCACATGAGAAATGTCAATCATTGCCTTCTTGTCTTGTGTGAATGCTCATTCTGTTCGCATCACTCTAAAAAATCCCTTCTAACCTAAAGGTACTGGTGATGGAACGATATCTTGCACCAATTTCAATATCACATACCAGGGTAAAATAAATGAAGTATTTTTCAAAATTTTAATATACTAGAGTGAAAATTTGAGAATTTCTTTTTCTTTAAAAAATTATGAAATTGAAACTATAAACATAACAAACAAATAAAAAATTTATATAATATAATAGATCACAATTTATTCTTTTTAGTTGAGTAAAATATGTTAATACAACTACGAAAAGGTAGTGATTAAATGATTCTAAATTTACTTTCACTAATACTTTCGACTTATGAACTAGTAATTATAGGTTAGGAGTAAAATAAATAAATAATAAATAAAATTTCTCAGCTGTAACGCTGAGCCTTGTACTAAACTTTAATGCATTTTGGGCCTGACAAGTACACTCCGCTGGTTAAACAATGGGCCTAAAACCATTTTACACCATCGAGACTTTCATTCTATGTATAACCCTTAGTTAGGGATTCCCCTCGACCCCTAGCCCACCACCCATACCAGGAATTAAAAAAAAAAAAAACAAACAAAAAGAAAACAGAGAAGAGTTTGAGCTCAAAGCCAGCCAAAGCTGGAAATTGTTATGTAATCAAAAGGAGTAAGGCGGCATGGGTTTTCGAGATTTGTAAGCGTTTAATATAGCCCGGTTGGCAAAACAAGCATGGAAGATCATCATGAAATCCCATTCACTTTTATCTCGAGTTCTTAAAGGTAAATATTTTCCACACACAGATCCATTAGAGCTACATGCACGTACTGGGATCTCTTACGTATGGAGGAGTTTGTTGTAGGGGTTTCAACCTATAAAACAAGGCCTTAGGCGGCGGGTAGGGGATGGATTATCTATTAATGTGTGGAGGGATCCTTGGATCTTTAAACTATATCATTTTAAACCACAACTTTATAATCAATATCTTGCAGAAAATCTCAGAGTCGCAGACCTTATTGCTTGGAGACCGAGATAATGGAATCTTCAAGTCTTACAGTATTTTTTTCTTACCACATGATGTTCAGAGCATTCAAGAGATCCCCTTTTGTCAGGCTTCGAGCCCTGATATATGGATTTGGCATCATACTGAGTCGGGTCAATTTACGGTGGCATCGGCTTATAGATTAGCTAAAGAAGGGCATTCACGGCAGACTCCGTCGAATTCCCAGCACCAGTATGGATTCCAATTGAAAGCCCTGTGGAACTTGCGGGTCTCACCCTATGGTGCAACAGAGCCATTCCTAAGAGAGTTGAATTGCCCGTAGACATATCCTCAAACCCCAACATGACGTTATATGTCCGGAATGTCATAATATTTCGGAAAATGGACTTTCATTTACTTTTTCAATGCAAGACTGTACACAAGGTGTAGAAAATTCTTAATATGGATCTCTGATGGGTCTGGAAAAATGATGCTTCCTGTGCTGAGATGTGGACAACACTGGTCATTCACAGAGACAATTTTCCATCAGAGTTTCTAGAACTGGTGACAATAGTATAGTGGCTGTTATGGAAAGCTAGAAATGATTTTATCTTTTGAAAAAAAATAAAGCTTGGCCGAAGTGATAATTACATCGGCAACCTCATTGTTGCATGAGTTTTGGATAAAACAATCGAGATGCATCGTTAAGTCAGATGTGTCTGTAAGGGCTCAGTGGATATGCCGAAACATGGTCACTTCAAAATAAATGTTGACACATCGGTGGGAGTAGACCAAACTGGAATCGGAATGGTGGCAAGGGACAATCAAGGAATTATTATAGCAACGATGGCACAAAAGTTGCCACGATGGTGACGGGACAATCAAGGAATTATTATCACAGCGAGGCTGACATATTGCGTATGGTGATTAGATCAGTGCAATATTAAAGAGATAGGGTCTGCTGCCAATGAATTTCCTCGTAAACAGCAAGATCTTTTTCACTTCTTGCTATTTGACCTCCGATCAATCTACGAATACGAGTAGTTGTTGGCGCGGGTACACTCATTAGATGTTTCTTTCCATTTCTCGTGAGCCACTTATTTCTCCGACCCACCAGAAGAGAATGGGTCCTAGCTATGGAAGCACAGGCAATAATTCAAGATTTGTATTATGGCCAAGAATGTAATCTTATATCGGTGAAAATAGAAAATGATAGTCAGCAGGTTGTTTTGAAAGTACTATAAAAAAAATAAGGATCACTGGCGGGAGACTTCATACGGGCCATTAGAGATGTGTTAACAAGGATCCATCCTCAAACTACTGTCCAACATGTGAACCGCAAAGCCAATGCAGCGGCAGACAGATTGGCAGCATTGGGTTCCCATCTAACAGCCCCGAAAGTATGGATGCAGGACTCTCTCCCCTCGGACTGGTTGGGTTCTACGATAGGGTAATTATGTTATGTTAGTTTTGGTTTAGTGCAGAGATAGTTGGACTTTTTGACATGGGTCCCGATAAATGCTCAGCTTGCTGGTCTCTTGATAGACCAGTGATAGATTGGTTAAAAATTTCTCCCAGTATTCAGCTATTCCCCAATGGTTCTGTTAGTCTATCTTAATAAAGGTGGGTGGCTGAAAAAAAAGCCAATAATAATAATAAGCTCAAGAAGAAAAAAAGATTAAGGAAGTAATTTTGATTATAACTTATTATTTTTACTCCTTTCTGTTTCAATGTACTTTGATAGAGTTTAATTTTGTAAGAAATAAATTATTTATAGGAACAAATGTGAGTTAAAATTAAAATTTAAGATTCTAAATATTATTAGATCTCACATTTTAGTGAATAAAAGAAGATCTTTTTTACTGCCCTATCAATTTTGTATTATTTAATTTTTTTTCATGTGTATACATTAGGGGTGTAAACGGGTCCACACCCTCTGCGTACTCCCAAACTCAAACGCATACCTTTATAGTGAAAAATGGACCCAGACTAGATCCAAACCCTTTGGGTATAAAATTTATGCACCCAGACTCGACCCTTCAGGGTCTAGGGTAAGATTTGGGTATACCCGTACCCGTATGACATTTTTCTATTTTTTTTCCTATTAAATAAAAATATATATAAAAAAATTTTCAGCAAATACAACTTTAAAAAAGCATACCTTTGTTATTCTCCTTTGGAACAAACAATCACTGGTATAAAATTTTTAATGAGAGAAACAAGTCCACAAGAAACATTGAATGGAGAAAACAATAGTACTGATATCTCAAAGAAGAAGAAATCTTGAAGAAAATTTCTCTTCTCTAAACTATAAAGAAAATTTCTCATTTCTTCTCTAAACTAAAAAAATAAACTACTCAATATCATAAATGTATAAATTATGTATTAATTAAAAATTATAAAAATAATATAATATATAAATATATATTATTTTTTTATAACGAGTATACGGGTCTGAGTATCATCGTACCCTACCCATATCTATTTAATAGAATCTACATGGGTATGGGTACGAGTACGGGTTCGCGGGTATTAAATTTTAACCTTACCCTCTATAAATGGGTATAGACTCGCGCAGGTACGGGTACAGCCTTACTATACATATACATAAGAGAGTGATTGTTTCAAAAAAGATATACATAAGAGAGTACTTTTATCTTGAATAAACAAAACATATCAGTCTTAAACTCACTTGTATAAAGCAACTCAATAGCTTATTCATTCATGATATTATATCTTAATTTGAAATTTTGACCAAGCTTCTTCAAGCTATCTAAGTACTCCCAGTTTCCCTTCCAATGGCCATCTTGCTTACAATAGAAGTATTTGTCCTTATCCTCTTTATCTTTCTTGATTACATGTTGAGTTTTGATATAAGCTTATTTAGTTTCTTAAAACTAACTTTTCCTTTCTTCCTATTTTTCTCTTTCCTGAAAATATCAACCATTAAAACTTTACATTTTTTCTTTTTCATTGTTTTTCAGATGTCTTAATCATGTTAAGCAAATCAGTCAAGGTAGTTGTCTCAACTTTGTTCATGTGAAACTTTATGAGAAACTGAGAAAAGCTTGGAGGTAACGATTAAAGTATCAGATTAATACTTGTATCAGGATGCATAGCTTGTCCCATAAACTCCATGTTTTTAAGATGACCCGTCATCTTCTGGACATGAGATGCAACTGAAGATTCTTCAATCATTTTGTAGCGATAGAGTTCGTTAGATATTTCATTCCTCTTGCGCTTGTTATACAAAGATTTCAACTGTTGCATTTTTGCATAGCATCAAAATTTTCATACTACTTTTGCAATTCATAAACCACAGAGGTTAGCAATTTATACAACAAGCTTGTTCATCAACCTCTTTATGACTCAAGTAGGTATCAAGAGTTGTCTCCTCAGCATCACCAGTAGACTCTTCAGGAACAGGGTATCAAGAACATAAAAGATTTTTCATATCGAAGAACTATTCTCCAATTTTGTTACCATTTCAAAAAGTTTGAACAATTCAATTTAATGTCACAGAGCAGATCACACAGACCAACGATATAATTACTCATTTTCTACAACAATAAATAAAGCTATAGTAATTAAAATAATACTTGTGCAATAAACAAAATCAAACATTATTAAGATAAGGATTGTGCATATGATTTTGCTCCCACTATTTCATTCAAATCAATAACCCTTAAATATTTTTTTGGGAATTATCACATAATTCCTAGTAAGCTAACAAATTATTTTGACCTTGAAGAATCCTAACAAATCCATATAACATTGTAAGAGTAATTAACATTTATCAGTTACAACTATTGCAATTCCTATATCGTTAGCTTACAGCTCTTGGAAAACACATCAAATGTCTCTCTTAACTCTTACCTCAAAAAAAATAAAAAATAAAAATACAACATTGAGAAATCCGAACAAATTATATATTTTTGTTAAGTCAACCCATTATTCATAGCAAAATATATATTATCGACAAAGTAAACTTGAGGACTCCCAAAAAATTTATTCTCACAATACCAGATATTATGGTAAAGGAAAGTTAAAAACTTAATATTTAATTAAAGGATTTTAACATATAATTATGTCTCATCATAATATGCAACATAATAATCGTCATATAAATCTACGACCATTTACATATCAAATATACATAATTATGTTGCACATTTAATATGTAATCAATTAATCAAATTAAATATTATATACCCAGAATATATTTAATATCAAATTATAGATCTATATCGATAAACTTATCTTATCATATTAGAAAATACAATTGTAAAATTGATGAGAAATTTTGCATTAATCAAAAGAAGAATTAACTTATATATATACATATATTTCTTCCATGAACACTTTAGGGCAGAAAATAATCAATCAAAGCTTGTAACGCCCTACCCCGTAAGCACCTAGCATGACCTTAAAATTAAGAACGTGATGAAAATAGAGTTTTGATATATATGGTGGGATATAGTATTTTTGGCACTTAGTAGTATTTTGGGGATATTTAGGAATAGTAATAAAATTTTATTATCTTATTGAGGTTTTATTATTAAGGTTTATAAGTGCCTTTAAGTGGATTTTTATTTTTAATACCTAGTATATTTATTTTAGAAATTTAAAATATTTGGCATTTTCATATAGGAATTAAAATAAAAGAAAAACTTACCGATTAAGGAAATGTCTGCCAGCTCTTATCTACTTGTCACCACCACCAATTTCTGCCTTTTCTTTCCCCTTACCGCCTCACAATTTCCATCTTTCTTTTTCTTTTCTTCCTAATCACCTCAAATCACTCTATATATATAGGCATGCAAGCCATGTCTTTCTTTAGGCAAATTCCTCAATCTTGAGCATATATATATATATATATATATATACCTATCATTTCCTTTCTTGAATAAAAAAAAAAGGGCAGCCAACCTCAAGTAAGTTTACATATATTTGCATGTTTGCATGTTTCTCAAGAAAGTTGCATGTTTTGTTTTCTTTTGTTTTAGTTAGTTAGGTTATATATATATGTATATATATAGTGTATATCTATTTGTTTTCTTTAATATATAGTGAGATCTATTTCTAGTTAGATTATATTTTTCTTAGGCTAGTTATTTATTTTAAAGATTTTAATATTTTTAAATGGATTTTTAGTATAAAGTATATATTTAATTATGGTTTCTTGGGAGAGTATATGTTTTTTTAGAGTATAGGATTTTTCGATCTTTTTAAAGAATTATATAAGTATACATATTATTATATAGGTATATTTATATACATCCTAAAGTTCATTTTATAAGATTTCGATATTATTTAGGGAATATGATTATTTGATCGATACCCAGGTATTAAGTATTTTCGCATTATTATTTTGTAGGATCTTAGCACCAGATCTACATCCAGGTGAGTCCATAAACTCCATTTTATTTCAAATAGTACAAGATATATAAATATGTTTTTTTTTTAACCTTTACAAAATTTTGCTATTTTTGGAACGATATTTCTCAGCGTGTTTTGGAGATGTTATCCCTAATGTTTTGCGTGTTTCGTAGAAAAATGCATAGGAGCGGTGCTCCAAATAGGTTTTTTTTTTTTTTTTTTTTAAAACGGACTATTACGGTGGTGCATAAGAAGTTTGTTGTATGCAGGTTTTTCGGAAATATTTATATATTGAAAAATGTTCTAACTTGAAAAGTTACGTATTTTGATATGCATGGATATAGATTTGGCATTGGCATAATTGTGAAATTGCATAAGCATGTGATGACTGGCGGATGAGGATTTTCTTTGGTATTCTGAGATGTTTATGAGTTGAATCTGTTATTATGACTGGGCAAATGGCCCCTTTGATTTGTAAATACATACGAAAACCTCATTCCGACCAAGATTAAAGTTTATTGATAATCAAGTGAACGGACGCATTAGCGGATTGCACTGTACGTGGCTAGTCCCCCGTACTAGGGCCTCTTCCGATGACGTGGACGGGGTTTTGACTCTGAGGGTGGATCCACTTTAAGAGGGGCGTAGACCGCGGAGGGTGTGGCCCAATCAGTCTACGTGGACACCGTATCATGCTCTACGGTGGGGTTCGACCGCCTAGTGGAGAGTCAGGAGGGGCTCGACACCGAGGTTGGTTCCAGGACAGACCTGGTAGGTGCCCCAGGAGTCTGTAGCCTATTTTGACCAGTGTTATGGTAGTGCGGTTGTTTGTAATCGAGCGCTCGTATGTTGTTTGGCTGGTATTTGACTACGAGATTCCGGAACTTGGTTCCGATGGCCTCGTTTTGGGGATCCGGACTTTGTCTGTGGAGCCCCACTGTTGCATTACATGTTCTTTTAAAATTGGGGCATAGAAGCTGCGCTGATGTGTCTTGATTCGCTCAGACTTCCCAGCTGCGCTCGAAACCCTCATGTAGGTTCAAACATCAGTTTTGTTAAAATAGTAAAAGAAATATTTTTCTTATAACATTGCATGAATTGTTTTGTAAAACGGCATCATCATAGTTTTAAAGAAAACACTACTGCACACACACACGTGGACTCACTGAGCGTTCGCGCTCACGTTTTTCCATATCATATTTTCTTCTCAAATTAGCTTGGAACGGTCAGGAGTTCCGCGAGCCACTGAAGTTTTAGGCCAGGAGTTTTTGGATCAAATCTCCCCGGAAGGGCATAGAATTAGATTTATCTTTTTAGGCCATCGTTTGTAGAGTTTCTTTTTATGTTTTTATGTAAGTTGTTGATGTAAGATTACTTTTGTGTTTATTATAAAACGGAAATGAGAAGTTTTCTTTTATCCTGTGTTTGAGCGCACCGGTAGTATTCAATTTACTTAAGTATTCTGCGTACTTTATGTATACCTGTTAGTATTGTTCTAGGGTTTTGTTTTAGTGTGGAACTTATAATTTAGTGCCGAGAGGCACACAGATGCCCTACTTAGCCGCAATTGACCTAGTGGCAGGGCTGGGGGCATCACAAAGGTTGTTCTCAAAGGAAGAAAAAGGGTTTTTTTTTTTTTACAAAATTAGTCGCTTTTTTAAATCTCGCTACTAAAGTGGTCCAGCTTTTCTTTTATCCCTAAACGGGCCATAAGTTACAATGGTTGTGCGTTATATTTAATGATAACGCACAACTATGGTGCGTTATAGGTAATTAGCAATTAAAAATGCCCAATAATCTTGTTTACTGAGGTGGCGAGATTTTTAAATGACGTGGTGAGAACGTGGCGGTGTTTGGCGTTGAGGTGGCAATAACGCACAATGACTGTGCATTTTCGTTTGAATAACGCACAATGACTACACGCTATTCTGAGTAATAACGCACAACGGTAGTACGATATCATGTTATGAAAGCTCTCTACCCTAGCCGCAGCTGCCATTTCTCTTTGTGTCTTTCTTCCCTAAATTTCCGCCGCTGTTTTCTTTCTTCCTTCAGTTTCGTCACCTTCCACTGATGCAGTTCATTTTCTACCGATGCTCCTCCTCCTTATTCCTCCCCTTCTTTTGTTCTCTTCCTCTTCTTCTCTTTCCTTTTAATTCGAAATTTACAGTAAAAATTTTGAAATATTTGGTTCCATTTCTGAAATTCAAGTTTGAATCGGCGACACTTCCCTTGGAATACGAAAGATTTTAGAGTTTTGGAGTGGAGAACAGCAGACAAAGCTCAACGGTACGAAGGTTAATTTCAAATTTTCGGTAAGTTTTTATGTCTTTAAATGTTTTAAATTTTTGGTGTACTATGTATTAATTTTTATTATTGTTTATTTGGACTTGTTTATTGTTATTTGTGAATTATTTTTATGAATTTTATTTGGATTATTTGTCAATTTTTATTTATTTATTTTTGTAAATGTGGGTTTTAGGTTTATGTTTAGACTTGTTGTTATTGATAAACTGCGCATATTTCATCATTTTATGAATCTAATTGTGTTTTGTAATGGAAATGTGATTTAGGATTTTGGATTAATTATTTTGATTAATTTATTTGGATAATTGATAAATTTTTTGTAATTTATTTTATGGTTACATAGTTTATGGAATGCTAGAAGAAACTCATTTTTTTCTTTTCTTTTGCGTCATTCTCTTATCTGTATAAGTTTTTTAGTAGAAAAGATGAGAACTTGGAAATTGGGTTTTTTCTCTTTCCTTGTTTTTCTTGCCGTCCTAATTAGTAGAACTGAAGCTTGGAATTTAGGATATTGTATGTTATTAATTCTATGTTATTAGCATTATGAAGACTTTTATTTTAAAAAAAGAAAAAGAAAAACATGGACTAAACTCTAAAACCCTAATATTGAATTTACCAAATCGTAAAACACTAAACTATAAAATATAGCATTCATAACCCTAAAATCCTAAAAATCCTAAACTGTAAATTATAAAAACCCTAAACTTGATATATTAAACATTAAACCGTAAAACTCTAAACTTTTTAATACTAAACCCTAAAATCCTGAAATCCTAAACTGTAATCATAAAAACCCTAAACTTGATATATTAAACATTAAATCGTAAAACTCTAAACTTTTTAAGACTAAACCCTAAAACCCCAAGCCATGATCATTAGAAATTGTGTAATAATAATTTACTTTAAATATTGTACTTGAAGTTCTAAACCCGTGAAGATTTAAACTTTGAAAGTGTGATAATACTTCAGTATAATATTGGAATTCTAAAAACCCTAAACTATGAAACCGCAAACCCTAAAATAATTGAACCATAAACAACAAACCTTAAAAAGTTTGGAATTATACTTTATTCAAAATTTTTTACTTTAAATTATAGATATGTACTATAACTCAAACTGTAAATAATGTAGATGAAAGAAGTCCCAGCACACGTGCATCTAGGTCCCATAGTACCTGATGTATTGACGAGGTAGCATGAGCATAGGTGGAGCGTTCGAATGACAATGAGGGTGTCTTCATTCTACGAAGAGCATCATATGTTTTACTTTACTTTATACAGCATGAACAACGATAACAAAATAAGTTATCTTTGGACCATTGCACCCAACTTAGCGAAGGAAGGGATTCAGGTACTCGTTGAATTCATTCCGGTCGAACGACAGACTTTTTCAATTGCACATGACACAAATACCATAAACATGACGGAACGTATCACATATCACGTCAGTAACACAGATAGTTTCTGATGAACCATGTATGTTGTGCCCAACTGTTGATGACGACGATGATGAAAATGACCATTCAGACGAAAAATATGTCGTATCTAATAAATCAAAATCAGAAAGTAACAATGACACCGAGGAAGAGGAGTTACAAACTCCCGCAAACCTTGTCACTAAAAATACAGTGACTCAATGGGAGAGTAGCTAATGGTTCAGCAGCGCTAGGTGTGATTACTCACAGTCTGATGCATTCCTAGATGTGGGCTTAGGTTCTCCGATAGATGACCTTATCGAATATGGTATCCTAAGGTTGCTCGATTGGAACGATTCGATGACTGACATTCAGTTAGACATGAGATTCGTTGACAAAGTGCAAGCAATAAGTGCAGTTCGAAAGTGGTTGATCTGGATGGGCTGTGAATATAGAGTTATGAAAAGTAAAAGTGATCAGTTGACAACAAAATGTTACCATCACAGTGACTCTTATTACTGTTCATGGTACATCCGCATAAAAAAGAAAGCAACACAAGTCGTTGGAAAATAACCAGATTAGTCAAAGAACACACATGCCTTGTACAGATTCAACAAAACAAGTACCATAATATGTCTTCTAAATTTATTTCAATGTCAATAAGTCACCTTGTTGCCAACGATCCAGAGATGCCTGTCTCAAACGTCATCCAGGAAGTACAAGTATTATTTCAAACGGGTTGTATGTACAAGAGGGCATGGTATGCTCAAAAATTCGCAATAGAGAAGGTTTTTGGCAGTTAGGAGACAACTTTTAATATTTTACCAAAATATCTACAAGCTATGCAAGATTCAAATCCCGGGACTGTCTACGAGTTTTTGCATAACAGAACGAGCATTCCCCCTAACTGTGTTTTCAAATTTCTTTTCTAGTGTTTCTCGCCTTGTATAGACAAATTTCAATATTGTCGGCCAGTGATTTTTGTGGATGGCATGCACCTACGAGGACCATATAAGGGTTTACTTTTAATTGCAAGTGCGTGTGATGTCCATAATCATTTGTTCCCATTTGTTTTTGCAATTGTTAATAAAGAGTCGTCCGAAAGTTGGAATTTGTTCCTCAAAGAATTTTATCTGTTATTCAAAATCAATTTTTGTGGCAACCTCCATTCGCAGTTCACAGGTTTTGTTTACACCACATTTAAGCAAATTTCAACAAGACCTTCAAGAATACAGAATTAAAAAGCTTAATGTGGAAGGCCGAGACAGAATTGAAGCAGTGGAAATTTGATCGTGATATGAGTGAGATCCAAGACAGAAATGTGGATGCTTACATTTATTTAGTAAAGATAAATCTAGAGAAATAGACACTATTGCATGATGGCAGGCACAGATACGGAATCATGACATCTAATATTTCAGAGGCACTTAACAGTATGTTGAAAAAAGTTAGGGTCTTACCTTTAAAAGCCCTAGTTGAATTAATGTTCAACAAACTTGTCAGGTACTTTCACCAATACCGTGAAGAGGCCCAAAATTATGTGCATCCATTTCCAACCTGAGTATTTGACAAGTTCTTGTGGATTGAATTAAAATCAAGAGAACACAAAGTTACAACTTACAATCTGCGAGAAGGAATATATATGGTCAGATCTCTGATCCGGGTTGCTGGTGCTAGAAATATTGTCGATACATTATGAATGAATAAGGCAAGAATATACATTGCCTTGTTTTCATGCTCTTGCAGTTTGTAGAGAAAATGCTACGAGAACAGATACTTATGTGCCAGATATATATTCCCGAGAAACATACAAAAGAATGTACCGATCGAATTTTCATCCAGTCTTGAATGAGAACTTTTGAAGGAATGTTCCTTATAATTTAACATTTCATCCTCCAAACATGAACAATAAACGGGGTCGGAAATATGGCACAAGATTTCGGAGGGAATTGGATTATCGAAATCCAGATTCTCCCCCAAGATGTGGCAGATATCGCATGCCGGAAAATAATAGAAAAAATTGTAATAATCTCAGTTCAAGCAATGTATAAGTTTGTTTTCTTAAAAGTGTTGTAATATTTTAGGATTTCTATTAATGAAATATTTCTTTGAATTTCTTCAAACTACTTCATTGCTCTAAATTTTGATAGTAAAAGTTATAATACTTAACTTCTTCATTTTTTTTTTTTTTTAAATAGAATGGTGATAAGTTAAACATATATTTTTTAAAACGGTTATAAATATTGTCATGAAAAATACATCAAAATAGGTTAAATAAAATAATACAGTCTTTCTAAGAAAATTATATAATTATAAGTTTTGAAAAAAAAAGAATAAAGAAATTTTTAAATTTTTAAAAAAAAAATAATGTGGCTGATAATGCACAAAAGTTATGTGTTATTGTTGGGTAATAATGCACACATATTGTGCGTTATCCGCCACATTAGCGGATTAAGTGGAAAAGTTAGTATTAAGTGATAACGCACAATAGTTGTGCATTATCCTTATTAATAATGCACATTTGTTGTGCGTTATGACCAGATTCCAATTAAAAAAAATTTTTTTGCTCTTTAGGGACATTTAAAAAAAAAAAAAAAAGACTAAGCTTAAAAAAAATCGAAGAAAAAATATGCCAATGAAAATCCGTCCTGCATCCAACTTTTGTAAATTGATAAAAAATCAATTAAGGCAAAATTGCTGTCAAGCCTAAAGCACTAAGGTTGTGTTTGGTGCCATAAAATTAGGGAGAATTGAGGGCTTAGAATTAGAATTGAAATTCTAATTCTTTTGTTTGGTTAAACTATTAATTATGAAACTAGAATTGAATTTTAATTCTAATTTTACACAATTCACCAATCGAGTTCTAAATTAAAACTTCAGACTTACAATTCTAATTCTATAAGATTTTCATATTCATCACTTCCATTATTAATTATACAATTATATATTCACATTTTTTCACATGCTCATGAATACTCTCTTTCTAATATTTATGCACACTCTAAAATTTACGATACTTTTTTGGTTTAAAACTTACGACGCTTTCTCTCACTAAAATTCGCGATACTTTCTCACTCTAAAATTCAAGACACTTTATCTCTCTAATAATCACGACATTTTCTCTTTTTAGAATTCACGACACTTCTCTTTTTAAAATTCACTCTCTAAAAGTTCATGAAACTTTCTCTCTACAAATTTACGAGACTTTCTATCTCTAAAGTTCACGACACCTTCTCTATATAAATTTCACCACACTTCCTCTCTCTAAAAATTCACGAACTTTCTCTCTCTAAAAATTTACAACACTTTGTGTTTGTAAACTTTGCGACACTTTCTCTCTCTTAAAATTAATGACACTTTCTTTCTTTAAAATTTACGATAATTTATCTATCTAAAATTCGTGATACTTCTTTTCTCTAAAAGTTCGCAACACTTTCTCTCTAAAATTGATTACAATATCTCACTAGAATTCACACTCCTTTTTTCTCTCTATAATTCACACCACTTTCTTTCTCTAAAATTTAAACTCACTTTCTCTATCTAAAAATCATTCACATCATTTTGTGCAAATATATATATATATATATTTACATTTTGAATTCTAATTATATAACTTTTTAAAACTTATAAACAAACGAATTAGAAAATGAATTTCACAATAATTTTATAATTTTATTATAAAAAAATTAGAATTACAATTCCTAAAATTCGGTAGAATTTTAAAATTCCAATCCAATTACCGAAACCAAATGCAACCTAAAAGATTGGTTCTTCGAAATTAACTTGAACAGATGCAATACCATGAGATTTCGCATGAAGGACTAACGCGCTGTATCGAAACAAAATTTTTTTTTTTTTTAAACTTCAAACCAAAACACAATTTTGTGTTCAACAAATTGAATTCAAACCAGTGTCGTCCAATGGCGATAGTCGCGAAAGCGAAATTTGTTTTCAAGAACAATTTTAAAATATAAATTCAAATAAACATCTCGATAGATTATACACATGAATCATTTAAATGCATGACAAGTTAAATATCAAACATATCAATACCCCGCCCTCTAATAGTATATATTAAATAAAGAAGGTTTTGATACTACTATCATTAAATCAATTTATACCTAAGGAAATAAAATATCTACTGATATTATTTCAGAATCACTTTGTACTTTATGAAGAGTATGAATTACTTTATGAAAAGTATGAATTAATGAATAATATTTATGCTATCTCAATAAAAGATTTGAGTAACCAATAACGTAAGTGATTTTGATCACGAGTCATATGAATGTCTGCCCTCGAATAGTATCCACACGAATAATTCTTAGAAATCAACCACCCGTTAATAACTAGAATTCCAATATAAACTAATATATGCTAGGGTTTCTGAAACCCTCGAGAATTTTGGAATATTAGGGCTAGTGATTGAAGACCCAACTAAGGCGAATAGAGCCTGTGTTTCGACGAACTAATTCAGTTACATCCGTTTCATATTAACAGAACCATGACACAAGAATTAAGAAAATTATTGAATTTGTCTAAATTCAAAAGAGATAGACTAAATTACCCTGATTGTCATTAATAGTTCTAGTGAATATTTCTAGATAATTGTTTAATTCCAATAAGAAATAGGTATATATGGAAAAGTGACATTTAATGCTCTCTTTATTTACTATAGTGACATATATTGTGAAACGTCCCAGCGACATAATATGAAACGGAGGTAGTATTTAATAAACTATCTAATGAGTTTGGATAAAAAACCTAACAAGCCACAAGTTTATTTAATAATAAGCCAATAAAATTAATTTATCTTATAAACTAATCCTTTTATATTTTATAATTAATTTAAAACATTTCTCTTATGTGTGTGACTTTGTAGGTTCTTAAATACATTAACAATAAATATAATTAGTTTTACGATATAAAATCAACAAAATAAAATCAATGGTCCAAATTTGGCCATTCAAACCGGATGTCTGTTCCTCCAAACCTATGAGGAATATCAATATATATATTCAGATTGTCTAATACATTATCTAGTTCTCTTTTTAATATTCTTTTAATATTAATTTTTTAATATTTATCTTTTAATTATAAAATTTTTATTAATAAAACTATTATAAAAGTGTCTATCAAAAAGATAGTATATCACTAAAAGTGTACCACACAAGTACTTCCGTGAAGTAAGCACTAGGGTTGTAAACACGTCCAAACCCTCAAGATATCTCAGATCCAAACTCATATCCTTATAGTGAAACTTGGACCCATACCTGAATCCATATCCTCCATGTATAAAATTTCTGGACCCAGACCCGACCCTCCAGAGTCCAGGGTAGGGTTTGAGTATAAATCGTACCCGTACGACATTTTTCTATTTTTTCCTATTAAACAAAAATATATAAAACAATACATAACTCTAAAATAAAAATTTTAACATGATTATCATAATCGCCTCAACATTTCTTATATGATCCTATTTGTCTCCTACAAAAGAAACATATAAGTGAGCATATATTACAAGTGTATGTAAAATAGAGATAATTATGAATATATAGCTAAAGATAAAAAAAAATTCATATCAATGGGTATTAATATAATATAATATAATATAATTATATAAATAAATACTATAATATAAATTATAATATAAAAATTTATAAATTATATATTAATATAATATATATAAACAATATAATATAAATATATATTATTATTTTATTAATACAGGTATACGGGTTTAGACATCATATCTTGCCTACACCTATATAATAGAATTAATACGGTACAGGTACAGATACGAGTCCGAAAGTATAAAATTTAAACCTTACACATTAAAAATAGGTATAGATCAGTACGGATACGGATACGGATAAAATTCACCCATTTACAGCCCTAATAAACACTATATCCATAGAGGAAAAAAAGGAAAAGGATTAATAATATGATGTTGTAAACTTGTAAGAGTCAGAAATTGGTAGTCCACATTACAAGGATCCACGTTGCAAAATAGTCCAAATAGTAGACAAGAATGGATTTGTGCAGGTAACCATGAAAACAATATAAGCCACAGCAAGTGGAAGGAAACTTTTGATCAGTTTCGAATAATAGAGATAAAATACATTGCTAAAAGAAAATAAAAGCAAACAATTCCACTCCACTTTGGATTTTGGGTCATTTTTGGCTTCTGCCAATTGGCCAATTTAGTTCCCATGCCAACGACACACTTCTCAACCATATTAACACACACCTCTCCACGAGCAACCTCGTTGCATTTGCATGTCCACATTTCTCCTACTCATATTTTTACACACACATTTTTTTTTTTTTTTTCAGATGACGAGAATTTAATTTTAAAAAATTTCAAAATGTTAAAGTAGAGGGATGGATACCAACCAAAAAAATATTTTTAAAAAATCTAAAAATAAACTATTTTTGTGTATACTTATTTATAAAATGATGTTAAAAAATATTGAAGTTAGTACTAATATTGTATTAAATATGTGATTCTGCCCGCCAGAGTCACAACTCACCTTGTACTATTCGAATGTTCTCTTCCTGTCTATATAAACTTCACCATCCCTCATAACCATCCATAATTTCTTCAAACCCTAATCCTAATCTGCCTCAACTCTTCAAAACCCTAATCTTCTTCATTTCAATGTCTGGCGCGATCATCTATGACATGCATGATAAAAATTATGAATATCGTTCCTTTGTTGTTGAATTATATCCTCCGACATCCGCTGGAGGAAAGAATGGTGGCAAATTCGTCAGCCACTGCGTCCCGGCTATGGCTAGGGAAGGTGATGGAGATGATGACGATGATGGAGATGGAGGTTATGATTATGCACCAGCTGCTTGAGTATACTACCAATTTGGTTTACGAAAACTCTAGGGTTATGTTATGTAGCTATATATTAGCTTGCTGCTTGTACTGTTGTGCTTTTGAGAGTCTTCTGTAAACCCTAGCTATCAAAAAATATACATTATATGATCCCTAGTTTCCCTATATATTTTTTACTTAGAGAAATCCCCTATTAGCTAGAGTTTCTAATATTATGTGATGAATGAATCCTTTTTAAGGGACCCTTAATTAATTTGTCCCAGTGTTAATTATCGTCCTACATTTTTTTTGGGGGGGTTTTGGGGGTTAGCAGGGATCCATTACACAGTATTTATGAACAATCAAAGCGGCCTCAGATATGACTAAGGTGTGTAGTATAATGGCTCAATTCTCCTCATTTAACATCCTCCATATGGTATATTAAGTAATTAAAATGTCTTAAGTTCAAGTCACACAAAGAACAGTTTAATACTTATACTAACTTAATGCTATTGTTTATAAATCTTGTGTTTTTTTATCCTTCTCGAATTAGTCAATTAACAGTATAGAATATTATTAGGATCTCGCCTTGCTAAAGTATGCAAAAAGCATCCTTCTGGGGTGAGTATTGTGAGTATGATGATTATATATTTATATATATATATATATATATATAAGAAACCAGCTGGCCTATCAATTTTGTGAGAAGGGAAAAAATTTATTAAAAAATAAAAAATGTTAAGCAAATTTCAAAGAAATATTTCTAATATATTAAGGTTAAGGGTGCAGCATTTGGATTGGATTTTGAAATGAAAAAATATATATATATTTTGGATCCTACAATTTTCTATCATAAAATGTTTACATTTCATAAAAATGGAGTAAAAAATTTCAATTTTTACTCTAATATAAATACTCCTTTGATTGTCCGTGAAATATTGCACCAAGAACACACAACCTCAAACACTATATCATTCTTGTTGCAAGACAATAATAGTGATAAAAAGTGTTTCTTATTAGGCAAATTAATCCTGTATTCAAACTATAATATTCTCTTTCAAATGTATAATAATATTAAAAAAAAAAAAAAAAAAGGACACCATATCCTCATCAAGCATATATATCACAACAGCAACATTATATATCATAACAGTGCGTAATAATATTCTTAATTATCCTTAATCTACTGGAATTCTTTTCTTGCGAAAGGTGCTTAGTTATCCACACTACATTAGCTTGCTGCTGGGTTCTAAGGCCAACAAATTTGGTGATGTCTACTCTATCTCATCACCAAATTTGCTGATGGGCATTTTATTTTTTACATTTTTTTATTAATTTTATTAATTTATTAAATGAACCTTGTGTTTTGTAAATTTTAACACTTTATTCTTATTTTATATTAAATTAAAATTTTTCCAAATATTTTAATGTGCAATATATTTTTTTTAATAATTAAAAAATTAAATTGCTTTAAAATAATTATGTTCAATTTATATGAATTTAATTTAATTTACAATAACTTGATAATAAAAATAATAAATTATATAGAGTTAGGTTTCTTTTATAAATCAGTATATTATTAAAATAATATTAATTTTTAATGAATATTGAGTAGACAAAATAAAGTTGGGTTGTTTTTATAAATTAGTATATTATTAAAATATAAAATATGAAAAGGATCTAAGAAAATATTATTTTTAGTGTGAAAGATGACGTTGTGAGTTGGAGATCATTTTAGTGTAACAACGCCAAAAACATCAAATTTCGTGATGGAATTCATCAAGTTTGGTCATGCACCTTAGAGTTGTCCTGAGGAGGATTTTTTTTTTTGGGAAAAAAACCCTGACGAGTATTTATTTAGATTCACTTTCCATTCAAATTTATTTGGCACTTTTTAAAGGTTAATACCAAATAAGTATTTTTAAATTGGGAGATTGTCAATTAATAAATTATTCTTTTTTAATTGTCAATTGAGGATCAATTTAGAGTAAATGTATAGTTTTTAAAATGCATGATTGATTTTCATATCATATCATGTTCACATTCTAATTTTTTTAAATTTCTTAATCTATTTCAACCTCCAACGCTTCATCTTTCTTTATTATATTTCACAGCAACTCAATCCATATAATTTAATATCTTTTTATTCTATAGATATACTAAGCTTGCGAAAAAATTTTTAATCGAACTGCCTCTACTCCATAATCGTTCATCAGAGTTACCTTCTTTTTATTCGTCTTTTTACCATTCTCTCAAATCTTAATATTCTCTCTCCCATCCATCCCATCCGTCCTATGTCCTCTTTTTTTTATATTTTTTTATATCAATTTGAGCAAACAAGAATACCTAAGTACAAGAGGGAAGAAATATTAGTAAATTGGAAAACTGGTTGATAGACAGTAAACACAAAACGAAAATAAGTGTAAAAAAATAAATTTTTTTCAAGAAAAAATAATAATAAGTTAAAGAGTCATGGTTGTTGAGAATTACTTGAAATAGTATCCTACAATAATAAAATAAAAGAAAAATATATGAGTTGATTGGTGTGAAATATAATAAAAAAGAAAATGGAGGGTCAAAAAAATTACAAATTTTAAAAGATTTAAAAAAATTGCGAGTGAATTTGATATAAAAAGTAAATCATGGGTTTTAAAAATTATATATTTTTCTCCAAATTAACCCTCAATTGATAATTAAAAAAGAACGGTCTCTTAATTGGCAATTCATCTTTAAGTTTTCTTTTACAAATCATTCAGCGTTCAGCAAATAAGAGAAAAAGAAAAACACCTCAGATTTTTCAAGCTAAACTACATCCAATTAAAAAAAGGAAACAAATTAATGCGCAATCTTCTGGGGAAAAAAAACTTCAATAGGAAAAGAATTGCATTTTAGAAATTTTTTTTTTTACTAACTATTCAAACCGAGATTCTTAATCGCAATTATTTTCAAAAATTCAACAAAATATATAAATAAACACCTAATTTCATTCTGAGGTTTAATTTGCATGCATGATATGAGAAGGTTGTGCCTAATTTTATTTTTTATCCGTACATACGCACAGCTGAGCTTACGTTGGTTAAAAAATTAGATTATGTTTGGAACTATCATAATCTGATGATCTTATTATAACCTACGACTCGAGTAATCTACTTTTGTATTTTTTTAACAAATGATGAATGTAGGAGCTTTGGTGTCATGTATATTAGAACATTAAAGAATGATATTAGGCCATGAATTATCCTATTCCCAAGTGATTATTGAATTTATTTCATTTTCTTGGTAAAAAAAAAAATTAAAATTCTCCTCTACCTCTAAACTTTTATTGTTTTCTTACTTGCTACGCGATTTAGCGGTGCCATTTCACTATCAATTTATCCTGCACTATTCTAATGCTAGCACACTTGGCGGCCAATCCGTTAAAAGTAAGGCGCTTCCTTGTATCCCGCTTGTCGCTACATAAAGGAAAAGACGAGAATAGACCGGCATAGCAAAAAGATTCAAGTCCAGGAACTTCAAAAGATGGGTAGAAAAGTCCTCAGGTTTTCACCAAATTCGACGTCTAGATAAAATATATAAATTATGATGACTTAACGCTCTTGCAAATTGTACTGTCAAAACGGGCTTAAGCCTGCGGGCTGGCTCGGACCGTCTGCGGCATGAACAAATATGGATTTATAAAAGTAGGCCAGTCAAAAATGAGTTTGGATCGAACTAGACCGTTTTGAATGCAGACTTTTGCGGGCCGATTCGATCCGGTTAGTGGGTTGGTCCATTTGTTATTCATATTTTATATATTATATATTTAGAACCTGATTTGAATTCATAATTTTCTTGAGGTCCTAAATGAAATATGGCGAAAATCTTCAACAACCCCACCTAACTCCTCTCTTCTCTTCATGGATAAAAATATTGTTGATGATACTAGTGATAAATATGATGAATCCAATGCTGCACAACACAATTTTCAAAGGCGAAAAAATCTTATAAATTAAATGTATGGATTCATACTAGGAGGCTTGATATTGGTAAAGATGGAGAACCTATGGTTGAATGTCTTCGTTGTGGGAAGGCGTATATTGCAAGAGGAAAATATGGAACATCTAGCATTTCACGTCACGTAAAAGTTTATTTTGATATCAATAAAATGTACCAACTTTAACTTGGTCCCTTTGTTTCATGCCTTCTTACATAGTAAGTACAACTTTTTCTTCATTTATATTTAACTTGTAAATATTATTTATTAACTTTTTTATTTACTATGTAGTCTATGTTTTGTGTCTTATAGGTAAAAAGATGATGGGGAGAAGAGGATGTTATCAAGTTGACTCAAATTAGGTGTTCCTGAAGATGAGTAAGATGATGAAGAAGAAGAAGCGGGTGTTCAATTTTTCATATTGATTTTTTGTTAAATAAGTATTAATTTATTTTGTTGGTCGATTGTTTGTTGTTATTTATTAATTTTTTTTATTTTGGATTTTCTTTATGTTTGATTGATTTGGATGGATTTGGATTAACCTATATTATTGGCAAGATTTAAAAAAATAGAAAATTAGCAATAAAAAAAAAGAGCAAAACCCGCGGGCTGGCCTGTTTATCCACATTCCAGCCACAAACGGATATAGTTTCTATATTTCAGCCCGTTAAAATGAGTCTGAATCGGACCAGACCATTTTTAGTGTGGATTTTTAAGGTCCTATTCGGTTCGGTTTGATTTGTTTGACAATGCTACTTGCAAATAAAAGGTTCATGACATAGTATGTAAAAGAAATTATCCCACATTGAAGATGTTAAAATTTTTATATTATTACTGTCAAAATTCAAATATTAACTCTTGATACTATTTTTGTATCTCTAGAACAAGTAGCTATCCACATACGAGCTTATTTTATTTTGTGAATGCCAAACCACCACGTTGATATTTTAATTAACATACTTGTTTATTTATTAAAAAAAAATATTGACAATAGAAAGCAATCGGAAATGAATGCATGTTGACATTATGAGGTTATATTCCTTTTGTGTGTCCTCATACATATAGCTTTCAAAAAATAAATCTCACATCTCCTCCATGGTCCTCAGTTTGCTTATTTGTATGTGCTCGTACGCCGCATAGGCATCTACGTGGCATACCTCTAGCGGTGCCACGTAGGCATCTAATTTGAACCAAGGCGGTAGAAAAGACATCTCTCCAATGTCCCCGTCTTAAAAACTGGTCCTTTTGCAAATATTGAAAAAACTTATTTTTTTTCTTTTTTAACGTTTAAAGATGACAAGGAAAATTATCTCAAAAAAAAAATGACGAGGAAAAGGACTATGCCTGGTCAAAAGCCTACGTGTATATCTTATTTTCCTCGGGCATATTGGGACAGCAATTGAAAAATAAAAAAATAATTTAGTTCAAGGAAGATAAAATATTCTCAATATATACTCTAACATATTTTTTTTAATAGTAATTTTCTTTTTAAAATTTTCTATTAAAATTTAAATTTATCTTCTGTTTTATAAGAGTTTGAATACCAATTTTGTAAGGCAATTAAATAACCCTTTCAATTACTTTATTTTTATTTTTGAGGAAGCTTTATTTCTTTTTAAATAGAAAAACAAACACTTTTTTATGTGTTAATACTTGATATTTTTTAATTTTATTTAAAGATTTATAACAATATTATACTCAATGGTTATAAGAAATTTTTTACTAAATGATAAATCTTAGATTTGATTTACATACATTTGTCCCTTAATGTATATGAACAAAATTTTATTTAAATACTTTATTGTAATTGGATTAGTGATAGAGTCGATTTTTAATACAAATAAACATCTTAAGTTTTAATTATTAGCTTTTGAAAATATTTTATTTATTTATTAGTCATAATTATTATATTTAATTTATTTTATTTATCTTTGTGCAGATTTCTAAAAAAGAATGGAAAATAAAGATTTCATATTAAATTTGGTAAAGGGAAGCTGCAGTATTTGAATCCTTTAAGGATTATACAGCAGCATAAAAAAAAGACAGCCACAGGAGCTGAAACCAGAGAAATTCAGCAGCTGCAGAAAAATTTCACTTGTGGGTTTTAGAATTGAATAGTTCATGCTAATTTTAGATGATTTATGTCATAGGAATGAATAAGTCATGCTAATGGTTAGATGGATTATGTCATGCATTTAAACACAACATATTTCTTTAGTGAATCGAAGCTTGTAGACTAGATCACCACATGAATGTTTAATCTTATCTCCTAAATAAAATTAAATCATTGTTATATAGGTTAGTGGTGGATTCAAGGTTATAAAAATCCCGATCATTTTTCTTTCCTGATCAGGCAAGAGAAATAATGATGTCCACCGAAGAGAGCAACTCTGTTGCGGCCAAGAAGAAGCTAAGAGCAATACAGTCTTTTAAGAAAAGAAAAGCCTGTATTTTAAAGAAAACCATGGAATTATCAGTTCTCTGTGATGTCGAGGCTTCTGCCATTGTTGTTGAGGACAATGGAATTGTTTCCACATGGCCTGAAAATCGGTGTGATGTAATGAACATTATCAACAAATACAAGGCCTGGCTTCTTGATGAGAAGAACAAGAAATCATCGGAATTGCAGCAGCAGCCGCAACTGAATGAGTATGATTCTTCTCCCCTAGAGGAATTGAATTTAGATGAGAGTTTTTCATTCGGCGGATTGTCTATGAAAATTATCGAACAATTACTGAATGATGATGATGATGATCATGATGATCATAAGAAGCTGTTGGAGGAAGTAGAATTTAAACTTCAAGCAGTAACAGAGAAAATCCAATTCCTCAAAGCTGCTGCAGCGGAAGAAATTCATCAAGGGCCGCATTATTATAATCTAGGGGAGTATCATCAGTACGTTCCACAGCAGAGTTTTATGGTGCCAACTCCAACTCCAACTCCTCTTTGTATGGTGCCAAATCCAACGCTGACGACTGGAATGGTACCAGATCCTGGTTTCTTTGGGGTCGCAGACGGCGGAATGATGATGGCAACGCCACCGACTGGGATGATGATGCCAACACCTGGTTGCTTTGGAATCGGCAGCGGCGACGACGACGACGCGGGAGAGTTAACTTCTTTTGGTTTTGGTTATGATTTCAATTACTATTTTTCCTGTAATGCTTATTGAGGTAGGTGGTCGTCTACTCTGCTGCAGCCCTAACTTTCTAATATTCATCTGCAAGTGTAACTATTACATTGATTTTGTTGGGTAATTATCTGAATTACCTATAATATAATTTTGTCAATAAATGCGACTACTAATTTTCTCCTAAAAAATAAAATAAAATAAAAATAGTAGATATCAGAATAAAAATAATTAGTCATATAAATAATATTATATTACTTTAAAGGAAAAGTAGCCTTATAATTTTTGCCTTTAATTTTAATGCTTAAATATATTAGATTTACTTTTAATTTGAAAAAGAGTGCATATTTCTATAATTCAAAGTTCGTGAAAGTAAATTATTTTTTAAAAAATATGATTCATGGTCTTCCCATGTCTCTATTATGCTTTGCCTGCAATCTTATAAAATTTGTTAAGAAATCTTCTATCAAATAAATGTGTTAGAAAAATTGTATTAGAATATGTATTAAATGATTAAAATTAAAAATACATTCTATAAAATAATAAATTATTAATTTATCACTTAATTAGTATCTCTCTAAACTAATAAATTTTAAATGTCTTCTTAACAATATTAATTTATTGAAGTTTTACTATATTAATTTTATGTATATGGTGAGAAAAATCTCGTAGCATCAATATAAGATACCTCGTTTCGTTTTGACTCGATTTTTCAAATACATAGAATCGATATCACAGGTATTCCAATTACAAAAATAAATTAATTTTATATAAAATTTTTTGACCTCACGATTATTTATTTATGTCAATATAAATCCTAATCTAATTGATATGGAAATTTAAAGACGTGAAACAACAATACTCATCCTTATGAAAAAAGGACGTGACATGTCAGCCACGTGACAGAATATTAAGTGCCACACACACGTAATCGGCTTCGCGCCTCGTAATTTTCCTCGTGCCAACTTGTGGATCGCCCCATTCCTCCCTTTTATATAAACACGATGTCGCTCTTTCTCTCTTCATTTAAACCAACAAAGATCAAATCTCCCAAATTCAAACTCTTTTGTTCTAAATTTGGATTAAATTAAAATAATGTTGTTCGTGTTATCCAAAAACATTGCTACTCATTATTTCTTGTACAATAATAAGAAACATGCAGATGGAGATGAGGATGGAGACGGCTACGATTACACACCAGCGGCGAATTATGATCAGAGATGAAATCAGAACTAAAAGGTTGGAGACTGAAGAACAATAAAAGTTTTTGCTAGAATTTCGTCTATTTTATAAATGTATTCCAAATACAAAACTATTCAAACAATTCCAAATTTACAAATAAATAGCAAGTTTTGGGATTATATTGAAAAAAATAAAAATTGGGGAGTTTGAAGGTAAAATACTGTTGGAGATATCACATCAGTATATGAGAGATTATTTGGTTAGAATCCTATATTGATTTTACGCTATTATTATAGCAGTACTTTGTAGCATATAAATAGTAGATCATAATAAATGGTTAGAATCCTATATTGATTAGAATTTGGATACTTTGTAGCCTATAAATAATATATCATAATGAATAAGAAAGACAATCAATTGCAGCATTCAATATTATTCTTGTCTGCGCCCTAAATTTCTTAACATGGTATTAGAGCCAGAGCCAGGTTTGAAAAAGAAGAAGAAAAAGAAAAAAAAATCTTTCACATCTATGACTTTATTCTCTTTTCATTTAGTTTGAACAATTCTTTTCGTTCAATTTGGACAAGTTTTTTTTTTTTTTAGGTTTCTAATATTTCTTCTAATTTCCTTCAATAAAAATTTAGGAGATTATATTTTTTTTATAAATCATATTCAAGTCAGGTAGCTTCATCGACAAATATTTGAAGCGCCTAGATTTAGAAATTGAAATTAGATATTGATGGTTGCTTTATCGAAAAAAATTCTAAAGCGACATCAAAGGAATTTTCGATGATGGATTACGGAAGCCACTGCGACTGATGGAAGAAAACCACAACGACTGCGACTAATGGAAGAAGATCACAACGATTGCGACTGATGGAAGAAGATCAAAATGACTGCGACTGATGGAAGAACCACAGCGACAACGAATTGATGACAAAAAAACCACAACGATAGTGATTGATGACAAAAACCATAGCGACAGCGAGTGATGGTAAAGACCACAACGACAGATGGTGGAAGACTACCAGATATGCAATTTGCATGATACAAAAATAAATTTTGAAAATTGTGGCAAGTTGGATATGCAATTTTTCACGTTCCAACTTGAGAGAGGGTGTTGGAGATATCACATCAGTATGTGATTCTCCTAGATTATCTTGGATTCTATGAGAGATTATTTGGTTAGAATCCTATATTGATTTTACATTAAGATATTTTGTATTATGCTATTATTATAGCAGTACTTTGTAGCCTATAAATAGTAGATCATAATGAATTGTTAGAATTCTATATTGATCAAGATTATGATATTTTGTAACCTATAAATAGTATATCATAATGAATAAGAAAGACAATCAATTGCAGCATTCAATATTATTCTTCTCTGCGCTCTAAATTTCTTAACAAATACCTAAAAATTCTAAAGTTTTTAAAATTTCTGGGAGGGGTTCGAGCCTACCAGAGCCGCCCCGATTCTGTCCCTGATTACGGTGGTTGGATGCTGGGAAGAAAATGGAGATGATGATGACGGAGATTATGATTATGCTCTGGCAGCCTCATTAGAAGGTGACGACAAGGAGATGTCGACCACTGTGCTCCCGTCGCTTAATTACTATTTAGATGCTGAGCTGATTCAGTTAGTATTAACTACTGAAGCAATTTCTAATGAACCAAATCATTAGTGTTTTTTTTTTTTTTTTTTGCTGACATATATATTATATTTATGGTTGATGTTCATAAGTTTCCGATGATATAATAGTAATTATTTTAATTTTATGAAGAGATTGAGAGTTTTTTTGGTACTGTATATATATAAGGGGAGAGAGGGTAAACTAGTCGAGCTCGAGTTCATTGAGCTCACATAAATCCAAATTCTACTTGAACACTTGTTTATCAATTTGAATAGTGTGAGTTCGATTATTTATGTTAAGTTAAAACTTAAGTTTGAATATAATTTTTTTAAAAAAATATAATATTATATATAATAATTAAATAAAATGTGTGCAAAATTTTTTTATTAGTTAGACACAATTTAATCTTATTAATTGATGTCTTTATTTGTGATTTGTTTTTATCTCTACCAAGACTTTGAAGGAAATGCGTCAGTTTACAATTTATTTAAAAGAACAATTAGAACATGTGTAAGAATTTATGCTCACATCACGTGCAGTGCATATTTTTAATCCGACAAATTCATCACATTAATTAAACTAAGTTAATGAGATCCCATAACAACATTATTAGGAGAGTACGTAAATGCACTTGTGGATTCAAGGGTTCGGTTCCGACCTTTTATAATGTGACCTCGATTTTAATTGGATTCATTAATTCTTATTCGAGTTTGAGTTCATTTTTTTTATTGAATTTAAATTTGATAATTAGAATTAAAACAAGTGTCTGGCCTCTGTTTATTGTTGGAGTTATCATGATTTATATCCTCCATATTATGAGTATCGGACAGTTTGATAGAAATTCTGTGGACAAAGAATTTTGTCTTTTTTGATACCAAGAAAAAGAAAGGTTAAGAATATAATGGTATAAACTTGCAAGAGTTAGAAATTAGTAGTCTTCATTTTAAGAGTCCACGTTGCAAATAGTCCAAATAGTAGACGAGAATGGATTTGGGCAGGGAACCATGAAAACATTATAAGCCACACGAAGGCCCGCAAGAACGTAGTTCAGTTGATTATGCAGCTACAAAATTGGTATCAAAGACTAATATTTAAATCTTGAGCGGCAGTATAGAGATTTCAACATCTCTAATGTGGGGATGATTCTTGTGCACACTAATATCCGGCCTTCAATTTGTAAAATTATCTTTCATTTAAATGTCGGACAGTTTAATAAGGGTGTTGGCGAACAATTTTGTTTTTTAATACCAATACAAGCTAACGCAAGTGGAAGAAAACTTTTGATCAGTTTCGAATAAAAAAGATAAAATACAGAAAATAAAAGCAAACAATCCCACCCCACATTGGGTTTTGGGTCATTTTTGGCTTTTGCCAATTGGCCAATTTAGTTCCCATGCGAACGACACACTTCTCAACCATATTAACACGCACCTCTCCACGAGCAACCTCGTTGCATTTGCATGTCCACCTTTTTCCGACTCATATTTTAACACGCACACACATTTATTTTTTATTTTCAGATTACGAGAATTTAAATTTTAAAAAAGTTTCAAAATTTTAAAGCAGAGAGGGATGGTTACCAAAAAATATTTTTAAAACATCTAAAAAATAAATTATTTTTGTGTATGCTTATGTATAAAATAATTTTAAAAAATATTGAAGCTAGTACTAATATTGTATTAAATATCTGATTTAGCCTAGGAGAATCACAACTCACCTCTTACAGTTCGAATGTTCTCTTCCTGTCTATATAAACTTCACCATCCCTCATGACCATCCATAATTTCTTCAAACCCTAATCCTAATCCTAATCTGCCTCAACTCTTCCAACCATAATCTTCTTCATTTCAATGTCTGGCGCTATCATCTGTGACATGCATGATGAAAAATATGAATATCGTCCCTTTGTTGTTGAATTATATCTTCCGACATCCGCTGGAGGAAATAATGGTGGCAAATTCGTCAGCCACTGCGTCCCGGCTGCTGCGGCGAGGGAAGGTGATGGAGATGATGACGATGATGGAGATTATGATTATGCACCAGCTGCTTGAGTGTACTACCAATTTTGTTTACATAAACTCTAGGTTTATGTTATGTAGCTATATATTAGCTTGCTGCTTGTACTGTTGTGCTGAAAATTCTTGGAAAATCTAATGACTAATAGTGAAGGTTTAACTGCAATTAAACATTAGGTAATAGCTCTCTCTAATCTGTACAAGAATTCATAGTCAAGCCATCTGATCTTTGTGGGTAGATTTATGCATTGCATGATATGCCATCATAGTAAAAACAGATAAATAATCACATTCCAATTCACATTCTTTGTAAAATTGTAATGCCACCTGCTTTTCCTATTAGTTTCAAGAGATGGGCACCATGATTCTGTAAAAACATTGCAATAACAATGAAGAAGCTGCAGAAATCTTGAATTTGCTCGTCCCAAAATGCCTATCTGCTTGAAGAGTTTGGAAAACAACATAATTTCGATGTTGGACGACTAAGACAAAGTAGATTATACATGATATCCACACTGGAATCACTCGTGCTCCAGAAACCTCCTTTCTGTTAAAAAAAAAAAACAACATTAGCACGAAGAAACTTAGAAATTGCTTTCAATAATTCTTGCAAAAACTCACCAACAGTCCACAAAATTTAAAAAAAAAAAAAAAAGAAAGCTCATGCATTAATGAAAAAAACCAGCATCAGAGAAACATTTTACTTCAGCACCAATGGGTAAGAGGGCTCTGAAGCTATCACAGTGTTGTATTGATGTCAAACCACCAGCAGAACATCTAGAGCGTTTTTTTTTTTTTTTGGGTGCTGAATAAGCAGAACATCCAGACATACAATGAGTTAACGAAAACTGGCTTGTGCATTTGTTTAAAACAGTAGGGGTGTTTTTTGGTGGTGGTGGTGGGGGGAGTGGGGGGAGGGGGGGTGGTACAGCGGTGGTGAGGGAGGGATTTTTATCAGAACGTTACATTTTCAGCATTCTTCATTCCTTTTGCCAGTACTATGACAGCAAGAAAAACTCTTGCTCCCCTGAAGTGAAGATTAGTAGCCTTAGAAAGTTTCGGCATACCCAGAAAAGATACTTACTTGACTTCCAATTAAACTTTTTTTAATCAATCATGATTATTAGTATAATACATAGTTTACTATCATAACCTTCTCTACAAACTCTAGTTTCAGCATTTTACCAGAATCAATGGCTATTGTTTCTTTTCTATCACAGCTATTGTCTATCAGTTCCAAAAGACTTAACAGGATTTAAAGCTTCAACTTCACAGGTAAATGATGAACCATCACAGTATATGACCTTGACGCTAAGTCTGAAAATTGAAGTACAATCTTGAATTAGAAATAATTCCAATCTCGAGCACTTATTAGTGCAGAGAGAGAGAGAGAGAGGGAAGATTGTATTGAAATCTAATACGAACTAAATTAGTGATGATGAAAAATTTTAAAACCAAACAAAAAAAATGCACCAGAAGAAATATACCCCTCCCACCCTCTTTCAGAAGGCAGGAATTTATATATAGAAAGAAAAAACTTTAGACATGAAACATTTTGACTTACCTCTAATTACTTTGGTATGCCTTGGAAAATATGAGCTATCTTATTCTCTAACAATGACAATTTTACATTACACTGCAACTTCTGATAGCAAACAGAACAGTGATCATATATAATTGAACTGTTTATGACGTGAACATACCTATCGAGTATGCATATCAAGCCTATTTAGCTGCTCATTTAGTAACCCCAAAATTTATGCATCTGGTCAAATTCCAGCAAACGAACTATCCTTTTTTCCAATTTCTCATGATCCATACTAAAGAATTTCAAATCTCTGAAGAACTTTAAGAAGATCAGAGGAACTGGACATAGCTAAATCTCTAAGAATGTCATGCCTTAAATCAGCTTGCCTCATTCCCTTTCTGTGTCTTATAACTCAAGAATGGCTTACCATTTCTAGGTGACATCATTCGGGATTCTTTCCCTTCCTCTGTGGAATGCATTGCTGGCATTGAATTCCTGTGTATCTGAATCAACCTCAATTGAACTGCATCCAGGTGACTTCTTGATTCTCAAACCTCTCATTTTTCTTCTTACCTTCCTCATATCTTCCCACCTGCTGGCAGATGCATATATATTAGCCAGAAGAGAATGAATACTTGCATCACTAGATTCCATCTGCATGAGAAGCTTAGCAATACGTTCACCCATATCAACATCCCCATAGGTCCTACAAGCACTGAGTAAAGCACCATAAAGGGGAATTACAATTTTTTCATCTTTATTTGGTATCTTTTCTATCATTTTCTCAGCTTCTTTCAATAATCCAGCACGGCCAAATAAGTCAATTAGGCAACCATAATGTTCTAACTTCGGTTCTATCTGATAGATATTTTTCATAGAATTAAAATATTCCCGGCCTTCCTCAACCAGTCCCCCATGACTGCAAGCACTTAAAACACCAATGAAGGTAATATCATCAGGTCTAATTCCAGCTTGTTCCAGTTTTGAGAACAGCTCCAAAGCTTTGCTTGTCTTTCCATTCATGGCGAGAGCACTAATGATAGAAGTCCAAGATGCTGCATCTTTCTCCTTTATGGCATCGAAGACTTCCAAGGATTTTCCAACCCACCCACACTTAGCATACATCTCTATCAGAGCAGTACCAACAACTGCATCTACAGGTATCCGGTTTTCCTCAATGTACCTATGAATCCATTCACCCTGTTCCAAAGATCCCAACTGAGCACAGCCTGTAAGTAAAGCCACTAAGGTAAATTTATCCGGGCTTATTCTTTCCATTTGCATCTTCCTAAACAAAGCAATTGCCTCATCTACGTTGTTAAACTGCACATACCCATTGATCATAGCAGTCCAAAGAACAAGATCCCGAACTGGACTCCTATCAAACAAATCTCTAGCCTTATCCAGCAAGCCACAACTCACATATCCAGACACCATACTAGTCCAACAAATCACATTCTTCTGAGGCATAGTATCAAAAATTTGCCTAGCAATAATCAAACAACCACACTTTGAATACATATCCAACAAGGCATTCCCAATTCTGACAGTAAATTGAAGCTCAGTGCTCACGTATTCATGGATTTCCTTCCCCAGTTCCAAATTCTTCAGCGCACTGCAAGCAGATAAAGTACTCACCACGGTGGCTTCATCAGGTTTAGATTTTCCCTCCCGCCTCATGTTCATAAAAACTCCTACTGCATCATCTAATCTATTACACCGGAGAAATCCAGATATCAAGATATTCCAAGAAACCGAGTCTCTCTCAGGCAATTCGTCAAACACCTTTACCGAACTGTCTATACAACCTAGTTCACTATACATATCCATGATCGAGTTAAAAATGTAGCAATCAAAGCTATTCCCACTCTTCAACACAAAACCATGAATCGTTTCACCGTCTTTTACCGTCCTCAAGCCAACAACTGCCTTAAACACGAACGGGTAAGTGTAGTTATCAGGCCACAGACCATTTTCTCTCAACTTATCAAACAAGCAAAGAGCTTTTCTAAAAGAACCCATCTTGGTATATGATTTAATCATCACATTGTAAGTGAACAAACTCGGTTTGTCAATTTGATTAAAGATTTTCTGGGCATAGCAGAGGTTTCCAAGAACAGGGTCGACAGTGAAGGCTATGAGCTTGTGAAGAGCGTCTATATTTTGATGGAGACCTAGTATGAAAACTTGGGCTTGAATTTCCTTGAGTTGTTTCATGCATTTGCACGTCTTTAAGAGGTCTATGCATGCTTTCTTGGTGAGATGCGTTGTTTCTGAAGATGCAGTATTTGAGTAGTGAATTGCCTTTGCAAGGATGGGGCGGGAAATAGACATCAAGAACCCAATTTTGAGTTCGAACAATCAATTTGTTATCTTCGCCAAGGAAAAGTCATATGAGTTTCAGGGAGTTCTTCGTATTTTCACTAGGGTTTAATTACAAATTCATCCCTGAATATATCAACTTATCGCACACGAGGATTATAAACTTTCCTCCGTCCCAAAAGAGTCCTTAAAATTTGCAGACGAGTGCCAAATAAGGACCTACGCCATTGACTACTTAACAACTAACGGTCAATGGACTAAAGTGATCAAATTGGAACCAAATCCAAAAGCCAAAAACTAAATATGACAAAATGGATAATTTTAAGGGTCTATTTGGATTAGAAATGAAAATGAAAATAGTTAGTATTTTTTCTTCGATTTTCGTAATAGGTAAATTTTATGTGAGAGAAAGTGTGGGCTCCAACGCAAAAAAATAAATAGAATTGGGTTTTTCAATCTAATCATCTTTCAGTTCATCATTCTCTGAATTCTTTTTTTTTTTTTTTAAATCATGCATCATTACATTAATTTGAAGACATTCTTTTGATACAACTATACTACAACTGATGGTAGTGGAAGTTCTTTTTTTAACTCACTACTACTTTTTTTCGCTCTTCTTTCTCCTTCTCTCTTTCTTCTCAATCGAGCTTCTTCTTTAGCCATCTTTATGCTTCTTCTCCGTCTGCCTTGTGCCGGCATATGGAAAGCCTTCGAGCTCTTCCTCTTCGCTAGTCGAGCGGAGGGTGGAGGTTTTAAAGTCACGATCTAGTTTTCTTAGTTGTTTTTTGGAAGAATAATTATATCTGTGTCTTAGATCAATCTCTGATAGAGATTTGGATGGCAGATCTATTATATGCTTGATTTTATATGATTGTTGTTGGTTTTTTTGGTTTCTCGTCGGCAATGGCTTTGCCTCTAGTTGTCATCTGATTACCCTCCTTTCTATGGATAGGATAGTGGCAGATAAGACGTGTTTCTCTGTCAAACTTTGCTGCTGTTGAATCTATTATCCCGAGTTGGCTGCTTCTGCCAACGATACGATGCTGGTAGTGCTTTCCGGTGCTCTGATTGAAGGCATTAATTTCTTTGCAGATATGCTGCTTAGTAGCTACAAGTATAACCTTATGTGACTATGTTGTGTTTGTATCTCTTTACTCTATGGCCCCAAGATTGTTTTGTCCTTTACTTTGTCTTGTTATCGTAGATGTAGCCTACTGTAATTATAGCTGTTATTTTGGCCTTAACATTTATCTAGGCTCCTTTCTCGTTTTTCTATTTCTCTATTGATATTGATGATGAGAAGCCCTTTGGTTAGGTTCTGCTTCAGTATGTATCCCACAAATTGTATTTCTTTATTGTTGAAATAAAACATGAATAGAACTTATAAAAAAACTTTATATATACGTGTGTGTAAATGGTACAAATGATAAGGTATACTTTCATCTAAACCTAGTCCAACCAAATTTAAAATTAACCTAACTACTAGTCTAAAAGCTTAGAGTTAATAAACTGTAAGAAGCTAGATTCAAAGAATATTTAACTTCTTGCTGCTAGCAGTCACTTCCAAATGAAAATACCCAAATTCAAACATATACACATGAGACACTTATTCCATAGGTAACAACAAGACACCGTTAAATAATTGAAATAGAAAACCATTGATCATACATCCAAGAGTACCATCAACATAAAATTATCAGTAAAGACTGATTGTCGGAGGAGCATTTCTAGTAGCAACATAAAATTAGCGAAGACTATCCATGTTCCTTCCACTGCAGAGTACCCACTAGTAAGAAAAAAAATACTTAGATAGCACTATTGAAGTCATCCTATTCCATAGTATGATAATCCACTATTTTCGTCCTAATCTCCTCAAGAAACATCATTGACCCACCTATCAACACTGAAAAGATAGATCTATACTGTCAACACCACCATCTTTGCCACTTCTGACAAAAGAATTGAAATTTCATGAAAAAGAAAAAAAAAAAAAAAAACACAAGCACAACAAGAAGGTGCAAGAGCAAGAGAAAGCACTAAAAGGAAAGATTCAATCAAAATTCGAATTCCGATTGAAGTCGGTGTTGGATTTGTCCAGAGAACGAAGAGAGAATGAAACTGTTAAAGTTGGGTAAGAGAGAAAGAGGCTCTTTGAATTTTTCACAGACTTTGATTGCTCTAATACAATATACACAACTTTAATAGCACCTCAAAGTCACTCATAATCTACGCGCTGTTTCTAATTCTGATTAAAAAAATTAAAAAAATATACTCATGAAGTTTTACTACACAAATTCTCCCGTAAATGCTTCCGGTTGGAAGGATCTCAAAGCATTTGCAGGTTGATCCTCTGTTACAAACAACAATTAATAATATACGTAAAATGTTTTCAATTTCAATTTACAACTCAATTATACAAAAAAAAAACCTTGAAAATTAGATGATGCTATGCAATTTGGAAACAAAACTTTACCTTGAGCCAAGGTAACTCAAAGAGGGAAAAAAAAGAATGGGACTTGTTCTGCTCAAGAAAACTAAAGGGGCTACTTTGACTCAATGTTAATAGTTCAGGGACACTGCGATATATGAATCCCCTCTAACAGAAGCGTCGTGCTTTCTACATTTTCTTTGTATTCAGAAAAAATCGTTGTTTGGATAAGCAAACATTGACTTAGCCAGAACCGTGTCTGCCGTACATAATTTCACCAAACACAACCCCCCCCACCCCAACCCCCCCCAAAAAAAAAGAAATCCTTCTCTCCTTCTATGTCCCCGAGAGGCAGAGAGCCCATTTGCCAATTTTTTTCACCTCCTGCTCCGCTCCGGTGAATTTTCACTGCCATTTCTCTCTTTCCACATTGAAATTTGTCAGAATTTCCAGATCAGTAACCTCCTTTACCAATCGTCCTTTAATTTCATTTTTTTAATCTATTTTCTTGGCTATTTATTTATCTTTCATTGTTAAATCTGTCGGTGGAAGATGTTAATGTTGAAATTTCAATAGGGTTTTATCGTTTCCTTCTCAAGATTTTCTCCTTTCTGATTGCGTCTATAAATAATAGGGTAGCATTTTTACGAATCTCACTCGTACTTTTTACTGTAATTCACTGGGTTGCAATGCTTGTTTTTTATCTCCTTGCTCAATCTTGAAGTTGATCTTCAGCTGCATTGTTCGACCAGGTGCTTTTGATCTACCCCCCATATGGATCAAAAAACTTGTTTTCAGTAAATATTCTGTAGTAACACGTCTAGTTTAGCGGGCTACTTTTAATTCCTCTCCAGATTTAGCAGGCATTGTGCAATCCCTCGAAGTTAGTCTACTTTTCTCTCATTTAGGAGTGAAAATCTTGAGCTTTTGCTTTCCATTTTCAGCATGAACCCCATTTTTTAGGTCATTTCGTTTCTTCTTTAATCCATAAATGACTCTTATTCTGAAACCTTCTCATCAAGTTCCTTGATTTGGCTCTTGCTTTGTCATTTATTTTGTGGAGCAGTGAGGAAAAAGGGAAAGCAAACTTCAGAATCCTTAGATTTAAACAATGGCTTCCATTAGATATGATGCACCAAAGCAATACTATACAACTAGCAGTCTAGTAGTGGGTTATGCTCTCTGCTCTAGCTTGCTTGCAGTGATAAACAAGTTTGCTATCACAAAGTTTGACTACCCTGGTCTGCTTACTGCTTTGCAATACTTAACTTCGGCTTTAGGTGTTTGGTTTTTGGGGAAACTTGGGTTTTTACACCATGATCCATTCACAATGGAAAATGCTAAGAAATTCTTGCCTGCTGCCTTAGTTTTCTACTTGGCAATCTTCACAAACACCAATTTGTTGAGCCATGCCAATGTGGATACTTTCATAGTCTTTAGATCTTGTACCCCTATATTGGTTGCTCTAGCTGATACTGCATTCAGGAAGCAACCATGCCCTTCAAAGTTAACATTTTTGTCATTGGTCATCATTTTGGCTGGTGCTGTTGGGTATGTTGCCACAGATTCTGCTTTTACATTGAAAGCTTATTCATGGGCATTTGCTTATTTGGTAACCATTACGACTGAGATGGTTTACATTAAGCATATGGTGACTAATCTTGGATTGAATACTTGGGGTTTTGTATTGTACAACAACTTGTTGTCATTGATGATGGCTCCTTTGTTTTGGATTATTACCGGAGAGTATCTTGATGTATTCAATGCTTTGGGATCAAATAGAGGGAGTATTTTTGAACCTGTTGCGTTTATTGCTGTGTCCTTATCTTGTGTTTTTGGCTTGCTTATTAGTTTCTTTGGTTTTGCGGCAAGGAAGGCCATATCTGCCACTGCATTTACAGTAACAGGTGTGGTCAATAAGTTTCTGACAGTGGCAATTAACGTGCTGATATGGGATAAGCATGCTAGTTCCTTTGGACTCGTTTGCTTGCTATTGACAATTGCTGGCGGCGTCCTCTATCAGCAGTCTGTCACTGGGGTTGGTAGCACTCCGTCTCTGCGTGAATCTGCAGTCTCTAAGCATATGGATAGTAAAACTATTGATGATAATCATAGTGAAGATGGAGATGCCGAGAAAGGCGTATCTGGTAAAAGATCTGGGGTATGAGCAATTTTGTCAGTTTCACATGTAGTTTGAATATCTTCCCCTGTATCAGGTAATTCAATATTCTATTTAGGAACTTTTTTGATATTACTGGTTATTTCATTTTCTTTAGCTTAGTGAATATATTATTTTTGTTCTTAGCCTATTGGATACATTGGAATTTTCTGAGCTGGCGTTCTGGTATCACAGTGCTGTTTTTCCCATTTTTCTTTTTATTGTCATATTCCTTAGCTCAAAATTTAGAAAGTGTAGTTCATTCAACTAGAGGCTGATAAATGGTGGAGCTTTGTTATTAACTCTGATCTGTAAAATTCACATTTCCTCTGGCAGGACTGTATGCGTGTCTTTAATGTGTAAGTTTGTAATATTGGTAAGTTTGTGTTGTTTTTGAAGTATTGCTCTGATAATTTATGAAATTCACTAGGGTATAAATTGCTATTTTGGAATAGAATGCCAAAATTTCCTGTGATATAATCATTGACTGTTTTGCATGGTTGTATGCATATATTGGCTAAGTTTCTCTCCTATCATGGCAATATGATAGTAGAACAATACATTCTGAATCTTATTACTTTACCTACATGTCTTTCACTTTCTGCAGACTCGTTAATATTAAGAAGCATAATGCTATCACTCAGTGCCTTAACATTTTCTATTTGATTTGGGGAGTGAATATAGAATCTTAAAGATATATCTCCAAGTTGGTTATGTTGTTTTCCAAATCTATCATCTATGGCCCTGACTCCATTTGGCATGAAAATTAGTAAAAACTTTAGGAATTTGATAAAAATTTCCTTTTCTCTTCTCATGTCCTACACTTTGTTCAAAATTATATTTTTAAGAAAATGAGCGGAGTGTGTATATTCATATGAGATTCTTCTATACTCCTGGCAGGATGTGTTAGAAAGTTGTACAAAATGTTGCACTTAACCCCTGTTCCCATTCTCTTCGTGCCTTACCGTGCATTTTACCCTGATATAGCTGAAATGAGATAGACATTTGCTACACTTTCATGTACTTGCTATCTTTTTGTGTTTACGATCTTCAGTTTCCTTTGTGTTTCTGCTCATGGGCTCCTGGTTACTTATGTTATGGGGACCGAAATGAGTTTTTCAGGGTTTAAATTGAGGTCCCATTCACTCATCTTGAAAATTCACTCATCCCATCCATTTGCCCACGAACTGTGCAGATTTGGACGTGTTTTTCTATGTTCAGAATGCTTACTACTATATCCAAAGAAATTACTTGTTCACTTGAGTGAATTGACGGAATGTGAAGAACATCAGATAAATTTACGCAATATACGAATATGAAGAAATATATGTTGTACTGTAAGATTATTGTACATGAAATATGCTATTTTCTTGAAATACGTGTTATTTCCGGCATGAGGTTTTTTTGTTCTGCACCTTGACTTCCAGCAATACCGAACAAAGTTGATAGCGTAGAAGTAGATAAGTTGTGCCCGTTGGTTATCTCCAAAAATCTATCTGCAGCCCTCGAGTTCCCCTGAATCATTCATGTTAGACCTGTCAAAACAATTTCATCTGTGTTCATTGTCATACTGTCTCATGTTGTTCACTGTATGATTCCACCAGGTCAGTCATAACATTTCCAGATTTCAGTCAATAGTGTTGAATTCTTAGCTGACTATTCTATTCTGACAGTAAATGCATCTATTTTCATCCCATTCCTCTGCATTTCTTGGAAGGATTGGAGGGTGTTTTGCCCCCTCGCTTCCCACCCACCTAGAGATACATGTTCTCAAGTGCAGCTCCCATAGTGATATCCTTTTCCATTTCTATCCCTTTTGATCGATCCATGCATGCAACAAGTAACCCTACTTGACAGGACCCAAATTGGAGCAAGCAATAGATTTCCAGTGGTAATCTACATCCTCTTCTGCTTAGGGTATCCCTTGATAACATTTAGGATCGTCTCTAATTTTTGTTTTTTTTATAAATAACTTTTAGCTCTATTTATGTCTTTATTTCATTGTTTTCTTTCTCTATCTCATTATATATTTATTAAGGGCCATGTTATTTCAAAAGGTTTTTGTTCTTAAAACCTTTAATTGGTGTGTGCAAGTGACTGGGGAAGTAGCAGTACTGTTAACTTAGTGGATCTCGTGTTACAAGTTATACTAACAAAAATGAACAATCATTTTCAAGGAAC
Source organism: Catharanthus roseus (assembly GCA_028651295.1). Taxonomy (NCBI): domain Eukaryota; kingdom Viridiplantae; phylum Streptophyta; class Magnoliopsida; order Gentianales; family Apocynaceae; genus Catharanthus; species Catharanthus roseus. Next base: position 3,109,179 of record JAPQWS010000161.1, read on the forward strand.
ACATTGATTGATGAGGACCATACATTAATTTACTAGTAATCCGTCCACAAAGATAGCCTTATTTTTTTTATTTTTTTATTTTAAATTGGTAGATTGATAGTTAATTTCTTAATTTCTTTTATACCTCTCATTATTCTACTTTTTAATTAATAAAATTTTTTATTTTTTCAAGAATATTAATAAAATACACCATTTTATTAGTACTTATATTTGTAGTTTCATGACAAAAAAATCAAATTCGTTTAATATTTAAGTAAGGATGTAATAAAGAAATTAAAATAAAATTTATTAGTATAACTAATTTTTTTTATTCTCTGTGATAATTAAAATAAGACTATCTTGAAGGTTTGTGACAGCAGTATATTTTGAAGGTTTGTGACAGCAGTATATTAGGATTAGTATTTTAAAATTATTCTCCATTATAATTTTTAATTTAATTTATTTTAAATTATGTTATCGATTATTATTATATCTGTTAGTTTAAAAAAGTTAACTTTTTAAAATTACTTTTATTTATTGATATTATTAATAATAAAATTATTATATTAATTTATTTAAAATAATATTTTATAAGTATTTATTTTTAATTATTTAAAAAACATAAACAATAGAGAGCAGTTTAGAGACAGAGAGATTGGTGGAGCGCGGGGATAAATTAATCAAGGATTGGATGGCTATGAATTGAATGGCGCTTTCTCGGCCACTGCGGCTTAAACCGCCACTTTTTTTTCTTTTCACCTTTCAAAAGAATAACCAAGCCGGCATCTGGAATCATGATGTTTTGACCCTCTATGTTTCTTTTTTTTAATGGACTTTTCCATTCTTGATACGTAATATTTTGAGTTTGAATTCCTTATGAAGTAGTTTAATGTCATATGTTAATTTAGTATTGTTGTATGAGATTCTTGTATTTTCAAATATCTTCTAAATTAATCGATAGTTTTTAAATATTGGGTTAAAAAAATGATATCCCGTATTTATTGGCGATTTTGTCAAGCAAATTCTACGAAGATATAGTTGGTGAATCAATTTTTATGAGGTGAGAAGATTTCAAGTTTAATTTTCATCCCTCAGCCAACCTCATCCCCTTTCCACTTCACCAAAAAGAAAAAAAAAAAAAAAAAAGGTGAGGCCATTAAGTACAATATTATGAAGTTACAAGTACAACTTAAAATGCCGATATTTTTCTCTAGCTTAGGCTCTACTTTTTTTTTTTTTTTCCCTAGTTTTTTATACATTGAGAGAAGGGATGAACTTAGGTTATACTTGAATTGCTATTATTTTTAGTGAAGTGGAATTTTTTCGAATTTTGTGGAAGTTAAATTTTGTGAAATGAGAAGAGAGATCAGAGTAAAAAATTAGGCAAAAATTAAAAAGGAAAAAAGAAAAAGCCATCGCAATAGAGCTTACTTTTTTCTCTCAGAAAATCTCATATAAGTTGAGATGTTTTGAAATTGTTTGAGGCACAGGAAGTTAGGAACAAGAACGAGAGACTATAAGTTTACAGGATCGATGAGTCATCATAATTAATATTTTCTATTTAGACATCAGATTGTTTGGTAAAATCTTTTGAGGGCAAAAAATTTGAATTTGCTATGTTGAATGAGTGACCATATATTATAGATAGAGAATAAAGTGTGAGGGTAGTTATATTGATGAATTTAAGTTATATTTATTTACAAGAGGTATATAGTTCAATGATACAATCCTCTTTAGTTAGATACATGAAAAATCGCATAAGAAATAATTTGATGTCAATCTTTTTCGAATTAATAGACGATACTTGAATACAGAATTAAGAAAAGAATTATGAAAAAAATAAGATGTTATATTTATTAATAATGAAAGAGGAAGAAAGGAGCCAAAAACTGAAACCTAAGAGCAATCTTCACGGAGGATATATGTATATATATATATATATATAAATAGATGATTGAAAAGAAACAGTGCACAAATTGACCTGCTTAAGCAGTGATCAAATGACCCTTGCCCTTAACCGCAGGCAAAGGTCGTATTTTGTAGAGGATCTCATTTTTTTCTGGTTGACCACACTTAACGACCGTGAAGTGTGATTCATCTTCTCTCTGTCTAATTCAGCCCCTCTCTTTTCCAGCATGTATATCTATCTAGTCGGATCTAATCGGATATCCACCTTGCCCAATTCATTTCTATCTGTTTGACTCTGATTTAATTGGAGTTCCAAGCGAGGATAATGATGAATTTCGTGCACAAGTTTAGGTATGAGTTGAGGCAGAGATTAGGTTCTCATTATATGTATATATAATATTTTTAGTAAAACATTAATTTAAATAGTAAAGAAAGAGACGAAAAAAATACAAAATATTAAATTAATCTCTTTTTGTTAGATAAAAATACTAAATTAATTAATCATATGATATTCAGTCAATCTCTCTGCTACTCTAGTCTTGATCTCGATATTTCTCCTCCATTTCAACTTTCAAGTTTCTAATCAGGTTGAAGATCGTTAAACTAATTACTGCACATGATTATGCTTTTTTTTTTTTTTTTAAGGATTTTTGTATTATTTTAAGTTTTAATTCGTTTGATTTTATGGCACGTATATTCTTATTTTGTGTTTAACATTTTATTGAAAATAATACTTGTAATGCCTGCTTGGGTCTTCAATTCCCCAACAAGTTTGATGGGGATGAGACTTAATTATGGAACTAAGTTGAAAATGATAATGAATTTTATATCAAAAAACGAAGACAAATTGAAAATAAAGACAAAGCAAGAAGGTGAGAATGGAACTAGGGTCGTAAACGGGGCGGGTCTTACCCGTATTCGCACGGGTCTGTACCCGTTTTTAACGGGTAAGGTTTAAATTTTATACCTGCGGACCCGGAACCGTACCCGTACCCGTATTTATACTGCCGGGTCTGTAAGGATATGAAAAAATATATAATTAATCAAAAATAAATTATTTATAAAAAATGTGAGACTTATCAAAGTAAAACAGTACAAAAAATATAAAAACTAAAAGTGATGGGAAGACAATAACTAAGCAGTTAGAAGTATTTATAACAAACATGTAAAAGAAAATACAAAAATTAAAAATTAATATTTAATGGTAAAAAGGAATTAGAATCTATTTTCCGTGCTATTTTAAGTTTAATTTTTGAAGCAAGAATTTCAGATACCTAACAACAAAATTTCATTTTTCTTTTAACTATTTTAATTGCTACGAAGGAAGCATAGAAAAGAATAATAACAAGGGCGTGAATCAAGAGTAAGCAATCACGAGGTTCTTCATTCTTGACCATATTATCCAAACAAAACAAAAAGCGAAAAAAAAAAAAAAAGAAAAAACCTAACAAAATCAAATCAATATGTAATTATATATAGAATTAGGGCGTCCAAATCAAGGCCCTCCCCACCAAAACCTCCACCGTGTATCATCCCACATCTCTAATTAAACTATTAAACATTTCACTGAGTGATCCAATCCAATACTTCTTCACTAAACAACACCAAAACTGCCAAAAATTATTTTACATTATTATCCCTTTATTATATATATTTTTAACTTCTTATTCAAGAGTTATCGATTAATTCGAAAAGAATCAAAAGACACAAGACCTCCAAACAACATCACAATTACTTTTTGAATGACTCAAATTTAAAACCTCTCATTTAACCTGACAAGTAAAAGTATTTAAATAAAGAGATGGTACTAACATCTCGTCATTAGCCCTATATTATTGTAATACCTTCATCACCATTCACGTATGTCAAACCTTATTAGAAGAAATTGCATGCGTTTCATCGCCACCATTAATTCCTCCGACCATGACATCTTTTAGTTGGTATCGGATGCCTTGTAGGCACATTTGTCCTTTTTCTCCCTATGACGTTTGCATTTCATTAATCTATTCTCTTATGCTTTTACTTAAAAACTTAGTTTACTCAAACAATTTTCCTTAATCCTACTTCTACTCAAGGACAGAACAACAAGTGTCAGCATATAGCCCTCTTCCCTAATATTTTAATCTTTTTTAATTATAATTCATTTATTTAGGTCTTTTAACTATTTTTTTCTTCAAATTTGTGTTTTTATTAATTTAAGTTTTTAATAAACTTTAATTTTCGCTTTTTATGTTATTGAAAAATTTCATCTTTTTCCTCTAAGCTAATATATCACTTCTCTATAGAATCTAGAGAGATTTGGCAATAACTCACATTGACATAACTCAATTGATTATGAGACTTTGAGTTGCTATAAAAAGTTAAGGTTCGAATCTTGGAAGTGACAGTATGAGAATTTCAAACTCTACGATGTGAGGATAATTTCTTGTGCACATCAAGTCCTGCACCTCTAGTTTAGAGAATCATCGAATTGCTGTGATTTAGACGTCTGAAAAGTCTAGTGGGACATGAGAACGAGAAATTTCAATAGCTAAAGAGATTTGACACACTTAATATACATGAGACACTTATAAAAATAAAAAAGTCCACACAATCCTTTTCATGTATGTTTAGGCCTATGAAATTTTGTCTCACTCTTTCGTAAAAAGTAGTAAGTGATTAATAAACGTTTTATAATATTTTTAATATAGTATTTTTTAAAAATAAAATTTATTAAATAAAAAGTAAATTCTAAGAAAAATAAAAATTGGCCTAAAAGAAAAATATTATAAAAGAAAATTATAAAAAGAAGCGGATGTACAAAATTTTCTAATAACAGATAAAATAAAATGTAAGAGTGATTTGGATTAGATTTAAGTTTTTGTTTTGAAACTGCAGAAAGTTTAATGAAAAAAAAAAGAAATTAGTATTGGTCTTTAGTATCATTTTAAGTCAATTTTGCTTTCTAGGCCCCTCAAAATTAAAAGCAATGATTTGTTTATACAATTATATTGAACATCACCAATATATAAGTGCATATTTAAGACACTACGGCAAGAAAAAAAACTAGTCCTTGTGGAAGTTGCAAGCTTTCCCTGTTTAATGGAAAGTGATCATCACAGGAATCCCACATCGAATGCCATCGGATTTTTCCTTCTTCCATCTGAACTCATACAGTATATAATACTTCAACTTGCTTTACCCGACATAGTCCGATTAAAATCGGTCAATAAAGCCGTCGCCTCCATAATTTCCGATCAACACTTCGTTCGATACTACAATTTCCGATCGAGTTCCACCACTAATTGGTTGTTCATCTATAAAAAGCGATGGCGCCGTGACGCCATACTTCACGGCTACACCAATTGCTATTCCGATCGGTGGTTTAAGATATTTATCGCCGATATTTTGAAGCCGGTGGTTCCTCCCGGAGAAGATCTCTATTTATTGGCGGCCTCCGGTAATTTTTTCCTTTTTGCCTTGAATAATAGCAGGGAAGTCATTTGTATTAATCCAATTAAGGGAAAAGTGAAAAGAATCCCTCCCAGTCCTCTTGGTCCACGTGGCACCTCTTCGTGGCGACGTTCCGGTATGAAATTACTTTCTTGGCCTCACGGCTCGGATAACTTTCGTTTCTTGTTTGCAGAAATGATGAATGAAAATGGTCCTATCCTGTTCGAATACGATTCAAGAACCGAACAATGGCGTTCGACACAAGTAATCGAAGAAGGAAGGGTAGAAAGGACAATTAGCACTATTTTTTTAAGTGCATTCAATGGCCGGAGTGGAAGTATTATTATAGCCAAAGACCCTCATTGCGACACACCTCCTGTGATCCTAAGGCCAAGATTTGTTTCCCCAGAGGAGGACGTGGACGGACGATTGGCTGTTGGATTTAGCGCGACTGATCGTTTACACGTGTACGGCGATGGAAACATGATGATTGTAAAATCGAACGGCGTGGAAGGAGAGAATAATAATAGAAGGGTGAGAATGTTGGAGGGTATAGAATTATGGGGGTTAAGTTCAACTTCAAATGGAAGGTTTTGGGAATTTATTTCTAGGGTTCCAGGCTATTTAGTGGAGAAAATCAAGAAACCATATGGGGCTATGATGGGGTGTTTGGAACAAAGGCATGATGATGGGGTAGTGAGGGTAATTTTGATGTCCAATTTGGAAGGTTCATGGGACATAATTTGGATAAGATATGATATGAGAAGCAAGATTTGGACTTGGCTTCCAATTCCTGATTGCAAAATGAAAGGTGCCAATATGGCTGGAATTGCTTTCTCTTCTTGCCTCACTTTGATTTAGTAGGCTCCTTTTTTTTTTTTCTTGCTTTATGGATAATTGATCATTCTGGTCATAAAATTAGCCCAATTTCATACTTGCTTTTGTAATTTTTTTTTTCAACTATTATAGTTCTTAAACAAAATATGCAACTAAGCTAATCTTCATACGCCACTATTCTTGTTGCATTTATATTTTTCAAGAATGATAGTAATTAAAAAAGAAATTGTGAGACTGAATAATGAAATTGATTCATTTTAAGAATTGAAATAACTATTTTCCTTATTTTAGGTCTCTTTTGTAATAGTTTTATGAATGTCAAATATAAAACAAGTAACCTCTTTAATATGTAGTTATATATTTTTCAAATTCTATTGTCGCTTTTGTGTATATATGAATCATCATTTCGAATGATAATGGTCTGGATAATCTAATATACATTTTAATATATATTTTTAAATTTATATTTTATATCAAATTTTTAATAAATTATACAAAATAAAACATAAATTTTAAACTTCAATAAATAAATCTTAAAAAAAAAATTCTCTTTAAATGAGTAGATTAAAGATTGTACTAGAAGATTTATAACACGATTGCATGGAATAGTAGTATACTTTTTACGTTTGAATTTAGTATAAAAAATAGTATATTCTTTTTTTTTTTTAATTTTTTTACTGAATAATAATTAAGTATGTACTTCGAGTTTTGGATTACAATGAGAAGACATGTGAAATTTAGAATTTAATATTTGAGAAAAGAAACATTATTTTTGAAAAGCCATTATATTTATATTATTGAAGAGACAGGAAGTAGTAGGAGTTTGCAGTTCATGCGCGTCTTTCCTATTCTCTCATTTCTGTAGGGAGTCAATAAATGCAATTCGAAAATATATAAGAATAACTTTAAAAAACTTCATTTTAAACATTTCACGTCCTCTCTCTACAAATTTTATCTCTATCTTCTCTCTAAAAAAAATACTAACTTTCAACATTAAACCTAACATTAAAGAACATATGGATCTTTTTGAAGATTTTGAGCAAAAAAATGTTGGTTTTGAGGTAAAAAAATGGATTAATTTTTTTTTTTCATTTTTTCGAGCACTTTCGCCCAGATGGGCCAAAAAACAAGTATTTTTTCGCCCATCTGGGCGAAAGTGCTTGATTTTTTTTTTTTAATTTTTGGGTTTAGGAATTTCTATTTTTTGTTTTTGTTTTATTTTTTTTGTATTGGTAACTTTTTTTGGGTACATTAACTGGATAATCAAGATGTAAGTACGTTTGAAAAATTTTTAGAACCCGAAGAATATATTGATCATGGACATTTTTTCACAACAGACTGAATATATTGATCGAAGGATGAGTTGGTGGACTGGGAAAAACAAACTGCGATGAAAGCCAACACATATTTGATCGTCAATCGGTATCAGAAATCAAGAACATCTGACCGTCGATCGTATATTACATTGGCTTGCGAGCGCGGAGGTTCAGTTGGAAAAAATACGAAACAAATAGTTGACGATGTAGAAGAAGAAGTTCCAATGAAAAGGCGGGGACCATATGGGACAAAAAAAGGTCAATGTCCATTTAAATTAAAGAGAGAGCAAATGGCTACAACTGAGAATTGACAATTGTTCATACACAACGGGAGGCACAACCACAAACTAGCTGTTTACAATTACGATCATGCTCAGACTGCAAGACTTACGGAGGAGTAGTTGCAACAGATTGAGTAGTTCAGGAAGAATCATGTGCCGCCTTGAAACATCCTACGATTTTTTCGTGAACAAAACGTTGGTTGTGCACTTAGGTAAGTCAGAAGGGAATTATATTTAATAGTGTATTAATATATTCTAGAATTATTTCTAATTCTGTTAATGTCACTAATTTTATAATATATGCAGTGCACAAAAAATATATAATGTTGTTGCGAAGATTAAGAAGAACAGGATGCAAGGTCGAAACACGGTAGAAGTACTCTGCCTTAGTGCAAAATGGGGTTACACGGTCTTTTATAGAAACAGTGAGGAGAGCAACGTACTTACTGATTTTGTCGTTAAGCACCCAACATCAATTGCAATGATTAGAACGTGGTCATATGTACTGATAATGGATACTACGTATAAAACGAATAAGTAAGTTCTCTAGTGGATCATTGTGTTATTAAATCTCTTTATTATATGTTACTTGTATATTTCTTATTTATCACTTTTTCGTTTTTTATATAGTTAAAAACATTGACCATGATATCTCACTATTTGAAAATAGTTTACGTATTACTAAATAAAATTTCGATTTATGAATATTATATAGGTACAATATGCCACTATTGGAAGCTGTAGAGATGTCTCCAACATGAAAGAACTTCACAATTGTAACCGCGTTTATGTGCAATGAACAAGCTACTACTTACAGATGGGTACTTCAACAAATCAAGCACATATATGTTTCGTCTGTTATGTCATCCTGTAACGATGCAATTTTTAATGATGGTGAGCCCATCAATATTATCACGGATAGGGAAAACGGACTCATGCCTGTGATTGATGATGTGTTCAGAAACTCATATCATATGTTATGTAGAAGGCACATCGATCATAATATGTTGATGAAGAGGTGGCACAACGGTTCGTGAATGGCTCGTGGCACAAATTAATAAATGAAGTTGATGAGGTAGAATACACTAGGAAACTGGAAGTTTTGAAGTCGAGGTGGAAAAGTAGGCTAGACTTTTTACACTACTTGTTTAACACATGGTTTAATCCACTAGCGAATAAATTTGTCAGGGTTTTGACATCTGAAGTGTTGCATTTTGGTGTTGAGACAATGAACCATGCTGAGAGTGAACATTCGGTACTGAAGTTGTGGCTGTCAACATGTCATGGAGATTTGGACACAATTTTTCTTAATATTGACTCTGTCTTCGAGAGTCAAATAGTTGAGATTAAAAGCTCATTGGAGATTTCCAAATTGAAAGAAAAGTATGACGCAAAGAGTAATCTCACATTGAAGAATTTGAGTAATCGAATCAGCGATATGGCTTTGAAGAAGATATGACTTGAGATAAAAGAGATGGCGAGATAAGTGATAATCCGCAGAGTAAGTACGGACATTACTTAAGGAAATCTCACGGATTACCTTGTGCATGCGAGCTATATCATCGGTACTAGTACTTACTTCCACTGGTACTGGAAGATATTTATATTTTTTTGAGAAAACTAGAAATCGGTGTTGACATTCCATCTGTCCACAAGAGAGATATGGATTCATAAATGCGTGATCTCACCTGCTTTTTAGAGGAAATAAGTACGGGTCCAATATCCAAAGTTAGGGAAGTGCGTCGTCTCGTAAAAGGTGTCATTAGTCCTGTTTTGCCAGATGATCCATGTGCTCCATTGACTACCCCTCCCGAGACTGCTGTTACCAAGGGTTGACGGAAGACCAACATGACAAAAAGGGATAAGTTATAGTGGGAACATGTGTCCATCGCACATAGGAAGATAGGAAAGTCAAGCGGTCCAGGGTCTGGGTCGGGCAGTGGTTCTGGTTCAGGGTCCGGTGCCAGTCCACGTGGTAGGGGTAGACTTCCCATTCTGGAAGGGGTAAGGGTAGAGGACGTAGTAGTAGTGGACACAGTAGTTTATACCACCACTGCTGGACATAGTACTCCGCCTGCTAGTGGCTACATCAAACAGCTCCTGCCCATTTATACCACCACCAGTGAAGGCTAATCCTAGATCACTCTGGATAATAGCAGCCAGCTGATCTCGTGATAAATGTAGATCCACGGCTCGGCCATAAGCAAGAACACCGAGTATCAGCTCTACATCGTGTAATGTAACCGTCATCTTTCCCCATGGCATGTGGAAGCTATTCGTGGCCGGACGCCACCTCTCAACAAAGGCCGATAATAGAGTCGAATTAGGGTGCTGGAACATGCACGAATGCAAGTGCATAAGACCTGTCTCGGTCGCCAAGGTCACAACCTAAGGATCAGTAAGGCTCCACCCTGTAAGTGCCATGTAGCGTGACCGGCACTTCAATATACCATGATCCTAAAAAATAAAAAAACTATCAATAAATATTTTATTCATGTTACATAATAATCATAAAAAATTACATTTAATGTAAGTAAATGAGAAATTAGTGAAAATTAATTAACAAAATAAAAGGAGTAAAAATATACTTGTCCATGCTATATCGATCTAGCTACATGCCCCCCGTATGATGGGATCAGCTCCGGGTCAATAGGACCTCCCTCGGCTGGCCCTGTCTGCTTTCAATCTGAAACCTTCACCCTCTTCCTCTGTATAGGTGTCGATATATCTCGAGCCTTATCGGGTCTTTTATTACGAGACCCTGTAATCTTACTCATGACCGACATAAAAAACTGTCGGTCAACCCTTTCCCTTTCCCGTGACGTGGTCGCCCATCAGATCCACTAGCATAGGCCACAGGTGCCACAGGGATGGGCTGCTCCTCAACTCTAACATCCTTACTGTCATCGTCATCGTCATCATCATCATCATCACCATCATCATCACCATCATCCTCATTATCAACTCTCTCATGCACAGATGGAACCCTGTCAGGCTCCTCGCCTAAACCCCTACTAGCCTTAACACCTAAATCTGCTGAATACTGCCTCCCAATGAAAGGCTCGGAAGATGAAACTCCATAATCTCCTACAACATAATCGTAAGTGCTGTATGAAGAGTCGGGCTGGACGGCACCAACCATCTGCTAAAAAAATCTGCTCCTGAGCTGAAGATTTGTATGGAATATGTGGGCGTACAATAGAAGCAGCAAGGTACGGATTATATACTGTGGGTGGTGGCTGTGAATGTAGATATGCAGATCCGTATGCCTCATAGAGTACAGGGGTATGAGAAGGTGTGATGGGTGGGAGGTCGAGATAAAAAAGGTACAGGCAGTGGTTGGGTAGAAGACCGGGGTGCACCTGTATCATGGTAAAAGCCAGCAAGAAGAGGGGTAGGGGTAGACGAGAGGTCAGATGTACTATGTCGCCTCCTCATGCCTCTAGACGAAGCTGTGACAACGCGACCTTGCACTCGACCTGTCCTATTTGTGACAGGACCTAAATCATCATCTCCTCTACGGTCGCTCGAACGAACCATCTATTATTTATTCAAACACAAGAATAGAAATTTTTACACATTAGAACATTTATTTTTTCCCTGTAACATTATTTTATTATTTATTCTTATTGGAATAATGTTAGTGTTTCATTTCCACTATTTTATTTTATTTTATACTTTTTACTAATATTTCATTTTCACTATCATTATTTATTATTATTATTTACTACCTAAAACCTAAATCCAAAACCCTAAACCCTAAAATTTAAGGACAAAATTAATGATCAATTCAGATTAACCTTCAAATTGTTGAACAATTACGTAACGCATTTTCAAATTAAACACATAAATATAAAAAAAACAGTTTCAAACATGTATCATTTATTCTATATATACAAAATTAAATGACATTTATTATTAGTTTATTATTTACTCACGAGATGGATTTATTATTTCATATCCGTTATTTTTTTCCTTTCTTACTACTATTAATAATTATGAACAAAAAAATTAAATAAATAAATGAAAAAAAAAATTTCAAAAGGTGACTTTCGCTCAGGCTGGCGAAAATCACTGTGCATTTTTGCCCAGCCTGGCGAAAGTTCACTGCCATGACAGCCACCAGCAGCGAAAGTGACGGTGAACTTTCGCTTGACCGAGCGAAACTGACGGTGGATTTTCGCGCAGGCCAACAAAAGTCCACCTTCGGCCAGAAAATTTTCGATTTTAAAATTACGATTTTTAAACAATTTAAACCATATTTTCATGATCTAAACCATTAAAATTTTAAATAAATGAGTATACATTGAAGAACTAACATTTTTTCTGAATTTCGACGGTCAGATCTTTCAAGATCTGAGATTGAAGTGGAGAGTCCTAGAAAGAATTCAGAGAGTTTTTTCTAGAGAGAGGAAATTTCTGTGAAAAAATGATTTTTTTTGAATTTTTTCGAGTTATCCTTATAAAATCCCGAGTTGCATTTATTACCCCCCCTTTCTGTATTACCGTATCTTCTCTTTATTTTTTTCTTCATTCATCTTTTTTTCTACCAGAATTCTTTAGAAATCTTCGATCAAATTACTATTGCTTTTTTTTCCTTTTTAAAAGCATAATTTTCACAATTATAGCAGCGCTATTTTAAACCCATCAGAACAGGCTCCAATAAAGTAGCAAAGTCAGTTTCCTTTCTTGTTTGATCGGCGGCAACATCTTTCTAGTTATTTATCTACATTTTTATATATTATTGATTGAATTGCATAAAGTAAATTTATGGAGGAATATGGAAAAGTCATTATTAGAAGAGATGAAGAGGAAGGTCCGTTTTTTTTCTGTAGTTGATTTTTTTTTTTCTGGTTGTTAAAGTTATGTGTTATTGGAGTTTCATAAGATGTTTTCTATTTTTTACATGAAACATGCAATTTATTTACATGGAACATTAATCTATAGCATAAAAAACATCAACACTATTTCTATGGAACCCTAATAAGAACTTACGAAACATTCAATACTATCCCATTGAAACTTTAACGTATAACCCATGGAGCATCAAAATACTATTTCCATTGAATACTAACACAGAATCCATGAAAGTTAGTAATGAATTCTATTTCTATGAAAGGCTAACACACATACCATGGAATCTTAGCAGCACTAACACAACTCTTGAACCTCACAAAGAACTCATGGAACATCAATACTATTTTTATGAAAAATATAACCCATGAAATATTAATACTATTTTTATGGAACATATAATCCATGGAACATCAATAGTAATTCGATGGAACCCGAACATAAAAACTATGAAACATATAAAATCCATGAAACATCAATACCTTTTGTATGGAATATATAATCAATAGAACATCAATGAAATTTTGATAGAACCCAAACACAGAAACTATGGTACATCAATATTATCTTTATGAAACATATAACACATAGAATATCGATCAATACTATTTGCATGGAATATATAATTTATGGAACATCAATAGAATTTTGATGTAACCTGAACATGCAAACATAGATGTGTGCGCGCGTGAAGCATACACGATTGATAATAAAATGTTTACAAAGAATAAGAGGATAACATAAGCGTTAGCACCTTGGTACACTTGGGTGTATAATATAAGTACCCAAATAACAATATAATCCTATGAACTTACCAAGGATAGGAGGATAATATAAGTGAAAAGAGTGTAATCCAATTGTGGGCTATTTGTCCATTTATGGACTCAGCCATTTGTGTTAAATTTTTTAAAATAGTAGAGTTTTTGTTTTGTAAGTTTAAAAGACGTATCTATATTATGTAATTTTTTTTATAGTAAAAACGTAAAAAATTGTTACTTCGTTTATTGATTTAAGTTGATTGATTGAACCACATAAAGAGTAATTTCTCATAATCATTTCATTTATGCATGTGGACTACTTTATAGTTTGACTTTGTTAATTCAAATTCCAATTAAACATAATATTTCATTATATAATTGAGAATATTTCCTAGGATGTGATTGCGTATTAGGATATTAATATGACAAATTTCTAGTGAATTGGTGCAGTGGAAAAGTATATTATAAATGCTTGGGAGATTGAAAGTTTGAATTCTTCGTATAATGTTGCGAAATGCTCGGTACCAGGCTCTAATCCTTGAGTAAAAATTAAATTTGTATATACTCTGTAGGTCAAATTCGAATTAGTTAAAGTCGTGTATTCCTAAATACTGAACACCTCTTATATGTATGTATAGTAATACATCTTCTAATTCTATTGATCACACTTTAATGAAGTATTAACGAATTATCTTGCTATAAGACACCAAAACATTATTGGGTGCTTTCAGCAAATCTAGGTTTTTTACAGAATTAGCCACTTTTTTAAAAATAGCTACTAAAATGGTCAATATATTTTTTTTATCCCTAAACAGGCCATAACGCACAATCGTTGTGCGTTAAATCTAATGGTAACACACAATAATTGTGTGTTATAGCTAATGAGCGCTTTAATCCGCACAATAATCTTGTTTGCTGACGTGGCTCTCTTGTTTACTGAGATGGCATTGCCGGTTGTTGAGGTGGACAATAACGCACAACCATTGTGCGTTATCGTAAAAAATAACACACAGCTGTAGTGCATTATTTTGATGTATAACGCACAATGACTGTGCGATATCATGTTAAGAGAACTTCTTTGCCCTAGCCACAGCCCCCATTTCTCTTTCTTCTTTCAATTTCCGCAGCTGTCTTTCTTTCTTCCTTCAGTTTCCGCCGCTACCCGACAACCATTTCCGCCGCTGCTCCTCCTCCTTCTTTTGTTCTCTTCTTCTTCTTCTTCTTCTTCTCCTTCATTGTATTTTGAAATTTACAGTCAAAATTTCTACCAATTTGGTTCCATTGCTGAAACTCAAGTTTGAATTGGCGACACTTCCTTCGGAGTAGTTTTTAGAGTTTTGGAGTGGAGAACGGTAGACAAAGCTCAACAGTTGTGCGTTAATTTCAAAATTTTGATAAATTATTATTCTATAATTGTTTTAAATTTTGTGTACTATGTGTTAATTTTTATTATTGTTTATATGAAAATTGTTGTTTATTATGGTTTGTGAATTATTTTTATGAATTTTATTTGAATTATTTTTTAATTTTTATTAATTTATTTTTGTAAATGTGGGTTTCGGATTTATGTTTAAACTTGTTGTTATTGATAAACTTGTGCATATTTGATAATTTTATGTATTTGATTGTGTTTTCTATTGCAAATGTGATTTGATGAAATGGATGAATTATTTTTATGAATTTATTTGGATAATTGATCAATTTTTTGTAGTTTATTTTTCTAGTTAGGATTTTTATGATTATGTTAGAGTTGCTTTTGGTAAATTTGTGCATATTTGATTATGCTATTAATCTAGTTGCTTCTATTGTAAATGTGCTGAAATGGGTGATTTGATATAGGTTATGTAATTTATTTTTGTTCTTGTCATAAATCGTGATTGTTTATTTTTTGTAAAATATTGTTCGCATGTTTAGATTGTTCCATTAATTTTATATAATCTTGTATTGTTAGCATTTATATAACTTTATGTTATTAGCATTTAAGTTTATGAAGACTTTTATTTAAAAAAAAGAAAAACACAGACTAAACCTTAAAACCATAATATTGAATTCCTAAATCGTAAAACTCTAAACTTTAAAATATAGCATTTATATGATTAAAAACCCTAAAATCCTAATATTAAACTCCTAAACCGTAAATCATAAAAACCCTAAACTTGATATATGAAACACTAAACTCTAAACTTTTTTAGACTAAACCCTAAAATCCCAAACCATGAACATTAGAACTTGTGTTATAATAATTTACTTTAAATATTATACTTGAAGTTCTAAACCTGTGAAGATTTAAACTTTGAAAGTGTATAACCCTAAATCGTAAAATTGTAACATTGAAAATCTAAAACCGCAACATTGAAACCCTAAATCATAAATCTTAGAAAGTGTGTAATTATACTTCACTATAACATTGGAATTCTAAAACCTTAAAACCCTAAACTACGAAACCGTAAACCTTAAAATAATTGAACCATAAACAATAAACCTTTTAAAGTTTGCAATAATACTTTACTATAAATATTCTAATTTTAATTGTAAACCCTTATCGATAAATTTAGAAAGTGTATAACCCCAAATTGTAATATTCTAATTTTACCGTAAATAATATAGATGGAAGAAGTCCTAGCACACATGCATCTGGGCCCCATAGTCCCTGATGTATTGACGAGACAACATGAGCATAGATCTGGGTTGATATGGAGTGGGGATCGTGAGACGTCTATTACTGATCTTCAGTGTAGACATTTCGGCAGAAATCTTTTTCAGGCATACAGTGGAGCTCCTCGTAGGTTGATTGATACTATTGATAGGACGGGGTTGGGGGAGTTTTTAGATGTGGTTATATAGGTGTCGACCACGCTCTTACTACTGCTTTAGTTGAGCGTTGGAGGCCTGAGACACACACATTCCACTTGACTTGTGGTGTGGTGATTGTAACTCTACAGGATGTACATGTCTTATAGGGTTTACGGATAGAGGGGTTGCCTGTTACAGCTCCTAGTTGAAGTGTACACTCGAGGTAGTATTGGATTGATGTAATCGAGAGACTTATTGGAGTGCAGTTGTCTCTTACTCACTTTTCTGGCTACAAGGTTAAGAAGGAACCTCTAGATGCCTAGATCTTGAGAGAGTTTACCAGTTTAGAGACCGATGATAACCTAATGTTGCGTGCCAATGGATTTATTTTTTTACATCTTGGAGGTCACATGCTCCATAATTTCTCGGGCAGCTTGGTTCACGTTCGCTACCTCAGTTTGTTGGATGATTTTGATGCCATCAGCACTTACAGTTGGGGTAGTTCTGTATTGGGTTTTTATATAAGCATCTGTGCACGACAGCTTTAGGGGATACGCGACAGATAGGGGGAGCCTTAGTCTTACTTCTAATTTGGACTTGGTCGTGTATTCTTGTATTGCAGCCTTAGCTACTCTAGCATGTTCAGTAAAACCCTCTTGCTCCAATTGGTGCTATATAGTGCAAGTATTATTTCAAATGGGTTGTACATACAAGAGGACATGGTATACTTGGAAATTTGCAATAGAAAGGGTTTTTGGCAACTGGGAGTCAACTTTTAATATTCTACTAAAATATCTACAGACAATGCAACATTCAAACCTAGGAACTGTCTACGAGTTCTTGCATCACAAGACGAGCAGTCCCCCAAACTATGTTTTCAAATGTCTTTTCTGGTGTTTCTCGCGTTGTATAGATGGTTTTCAATATTGTTGGCCGGTAATTTCTGTAGATGGCACTCACTTACAAGGACCATATAAAGGCGTATTGTCAATTGCAAGTACATGAGATGTCAATAATCATTTGTTTCCACTTGCAATTGCAATTGTTGATAAGGAGTCATCCAAAAGTTGGAATTGGTTCCTCAAACATCTACGGGAACATATTGTCAAAGATTGGCAGGTACGTCTTATTTCGGATCGCCACAAAGAGATTTTATCTGCTATTCAAAATCAAGCTTTGTGGCAACCTCCATTCGCAGTTCACATGTTTTGTTTATGCCACATTCGAGCAAATTTCAACAAGACTTTCAAGAACACCGAATTAAAAAGCTTAATGTGGCAGGCCAGAACGGAATCTAAGCAGTGGAAATTTGATCGTGTTATACGTGAGATCCAAAAAAGAAATATTGATGCTTACATTTATTTGGTAAAGATAGACCTGGACAATTGGATACTGTTGCATGATGGCAGGCACATACATGGAATGATGACATTGAATATTTCGGAAGCACTTAACAGTGTGTTAAAAAAAGTTAGGGTCTTACCTTTAAAAGCCCTAGTTGAATTAATATTTAACAAACTTGTTAGGTACTTCAACCAACACCTTGAAGATGCCCAAAACTGTTTGCATCTATTTTTGACCAAAGTTTTTGACAAGTTCCTGCGGATGGAATTAAAATCAAGAGACCACAAAGTTACAATTTACAATCTGCGAGAAGGAATATACATTCGTCAGATCTCGAATCCACGTTGATGTATAAATCATGTAGTTGCGGCAAATGGCAAGCATATACATTGCCTTGTTCTCATACTCTTGCAGTTTGTAGAGAAAATGGTTCGAGAGCAGATACTTATGTGCCGGATATATATTCGCGAGAAACGTACAGAAGAATATACCAATCAAATTTTCATTCAGTCGGGCATGAGAAGTTTTGGAGGGATGCTCCTTATAATTTAACATTTCATCCTCCAAATATGAACAACGAAAGGGGTAGGAAACAGGGCACAAGGTTTCGGGGGGAAATGGATTATCGAAATTCGGATTCTTTCTCAAATGTGGCAGATGTCGCATGCCGCGACATAATAGAGAAAATTATAATAACCACGATTCAAACAATGCAGAAGTTTGTTTTCTTGAAAGTGTTGTAATATTTTAGGGTTTCTATTAATGAAATTTTTCTTTGAATTTCTTCTAATTACTTCTTTATTGCTCTAAATTTTGATAGTAAAATTTACAATAGTTTAAATTACTTCTTCATATTTTTCTTAATAAAATGGTTATAAGTTAAACATATATATTTTTTTAAAACAGGTTATAAATATTATCATGAAAAATACATCAAAATAGGTTAAATAAAATAATACAGTCCTTTTAAAAAAATTATATAGTTATAAGTTTTTTAAAAAAAAAAAGAAATTTTGAGTTTTGAAAAAAAAAACTGATGTGGCTGATAATGCACAAAAGTTATGCGTTATTGCTGGCTTATAACACATGTCTTTTGTACGTTATCCGCCACATCGACAGATTAAGGTGGAAAACTGGAATTAAATAATAACATAGCTATTATGCGTTATCCTAATGAATAACGCACAACATTGTACGTTATGGCTAAATTACGAATAAAAAAATTTTTATAATCACTTTAGTGGTCTTTTTAAAAAAAAAAAGGACTAAATCAAGAAAAAAATTGCAAATCTAATTAAGTTTGTGGGTTAGTATTTGGAGATTGAAATTTGAAAAGCTGCAACATTTTGAACCCAGGAAGATCACATTTCGCTAGTCTAGGGACTACCGCCCACAAGTAAGTTTGGATCTTCGTGTGTTCCAATAGAGTTTATTTTTAAATTTTTTTTTTTAGATTTCACAAAAAAATTGGAATTGCTTGAGAGAGCATGGGTTCAAAACTAAAATTATTCATTGAATTTCATAAAAAAACCCAACCCAAATGCACCTAAATCAAATGCACCTACATGAAACAGTGTTTCATGAAGAATATCCAGTTTCAACTTAATGGTAAAAAACTAAAAGACATTAGAAATACAATATTCTATCGAACTCCAGAAATGCAAAGGATCTGGGAATTGAAATATGATCATTTCGAGTATATTTACATTTAGTATTGTCCACAACATCATCTAGTAAACTTTATTTTATCTTATTAATAACTTTATATTTTTTTACTTGTCTCATTTCGAACATTACACAAATTAAGAAAATAAGGAAGTTTAGATTTTTCTTTTGTAGACTAGAATGCCCTTTAAATATCTTTCCATATTATTATTTTTACAAGTTTTCATGTTAGAAAAATTAGAAGATGTTGAAATTAGTTTTGACGGAGGATATAATCGGGAAAAATTCATTAAATATGTCATTATTTCTATGATGTGACAAGTTAAAAAAATACGAAATAGGTAAAATGTGACAAGCTAAAACAGAGGGAGTAGAATATAACTTTCACATAACTCATTTTTTTCCCTCAAACTAACCTGCTTTAAATACAATATCCTATCCTTATTAGGAGATATATTAGACGATCTTGAGTGAGTCTAAGTATAATAATGTGACTTTTTCAAAATTTAAATTGCGATTAAATTCTTAACGGAATTCAGAATGAAGCATTTAATTGTCAAAATTAAGATCAAATGATTAGGGTGTATTCGAAATTCCTTTCATTACAAAATTATTTCCTCTTTGAATTTTATATTTCTCTCTTGTTATTTAGCATTCATATAATCCACATTTTTCAAAATAAAATAT
Source organism: Catharanthus roseus (assembly GCA_028651295.1). Lineage (NCBI taxonomy): Eukaryota > Viridiplantae > Streptophyta > Magnoliopsida > Gentianales > Apocynaceae > Catharanthus > Catharanthus roseus. The sequence continues at coordinate 3,129,033 of JAPQWS010000161.1, forward strand.
TCTTTGAATAACTAGCAAAACAACCGTGCTAAGTACGGGAAGTCAATATTCAATAAATATCAAAATAAATATTTAAAGAAATAAAAATTAATAAAAGGGTAAAAGTTCAGAATAAAATAGGTATAAAAATATAACATATAATTTTAAATTTAAGTTCAAATGCGTAAAGATAATTATCTAAATTTATAAGAGTATAAAAATGTTTGCACATGATGTAAGTAGTAATATCAATTACGTATAACATTTTTTTTTATTTTGTAAGTCCTTAAACATGTAAACATTATCCTAAAGACCATTGCAAATGCACACGGAAAGGTGAGTTAAAAAATTATAATATGAACAAAACTTCATAATTGAAGAAAAAGTAATAATTGACCCTCCCCCCAAAAAATACACTTTCATCTTTTTTACCCCCCGTTCTCCACGTGTTAATTCCTCCATTCTCACCTCTTCCACAAAGGAAAAAAAAGAATTAGGCTCAATTTTTACATGTATGCTTCATATTAATATTAAGTAAGAACACATTCCCCAAAAAAAAAAAAAAAAAAAAGCAAAAGGAAAAATTTAGGAGTAGTTTCGCTGTATCTCCTTTCCCCAATCCAAAAGAAGAAACAAAAGGAAAAAAATATCCACTATGTATTAATGATCGTCACATATGATTTATTTGGAATAATAAGACAAATATAAAATAAGAGTAGAAGAACAAATAGAATAAAAGAAATAGAGAGTAGACACAGATATTCAGAAATCAATCATCCTATTCATGTATTTCATAATGTCCTGTTTATAGGCACCAAGTACAAGAGGTAGTAAACACCTAGAAGGAATAAGCTTTATCATTAGGGAGTTAGAGCACAATTAGAATTGGGTTTTGGGAGCTATAGTTCTCTCCATGGAATGTATTTGAACATCCATTATGTAATTTATTAGTTTCATAACTCTCCCCCTTGGATATCCATAACATAAAGAATATGCCTTATTAAAACCTTACTAGAGAAAAAACACCCTATGGTGAAAAATGTCTACTGAAGGAAAAAGAATACACTATTCATTTATGTTTTATATATCCCCCTGTTTAAAAGATCATTAACCTTGGTATGTGTTAATGAATAAATCTTCATGATTATGTATCACAGTTGATCAATATTATTGCATATTATTATCCAATAGTCATTGTAATAAATCCATGTTCAACATTTTGTAAGTTGATAAATAAATTCATCTTCATGATGTTTGATTTGTAAATCAAAATAAAAAACTTGAAATACTTGATTTCAATACTTCTAGTATTTGCTTGTCATTATAAACTCTGCAGGAGGAATACCTCAATTTTAATTATGTCTCTCAAGAACTTTATTAAAAGAAGGTCGATCATGACTCATACATGATTTAACGTAGCAAGTTATAAGACTTGTGTCCTAATAGAACATCTATAGAAGAATCCATAAATTCAATTTTGTAACTCTTCTAGAGTTAACAAAGCATACAGTAAATTTGCAACTTTAGCAAATAAATCTATAGAACTTCTAGTTCATGAATACCTGTAAATAGATCACGATGCTTCAAATTGAACATTACATTTTAGGATTCTAATTTTTTTCCCCTAATGTGGAGAATATTAAAAATAAATAAAGAATCATAAGAGGCAAGTATAATAAATTCTTAGAGAAATTTCACGAATATATATTCGACCTTAATTTCATATATTTCTTTAAATAAAAATCACTAAGCCAATGATGTTATGTTCTTCATGAACAATTTACTTAAATGTTTGAAACATGCTTATAGAATCCTTCAACGACTTGAAATAAATTCTTAGGGTTTAGTGTGCTATTATCTAAATTCAATTCACCATCATATATATATATATATATTTTATTTCTTCGTTTCAATATTTCTAGGACTTTACGAAGAATCTTATATTATAATTTACATAAAATCGCACTTTATTTATTAATTCTTATCCTTTTGGGATTATACTTCAGGTGTGTAATGCTTTCAGGAAATACATGTACACTTCAAGTGTACTTAATAATTGTTTAGACTTTACATATTTTCTCATGCGAACTTTATATTCTATTTTGACCAAGTATCTCTATAAATTTGAATCTCGAGTCTGCAGACTTTAATTCGAGATCCTCATTTAATTAAATAACATGCACATAAATATCGATGATATTTTGTGCTATTTTATGGTTCCATATATTTATATCATGACATAATCAATAAGATCTCATACATCATAATTATCACGATTTTCAGGTACCTGAATTTTTTTTGGAAATAATCATAAAGTCATGTCATGAAAACTTCTGAGAGAATTTTCATCTCCTTGACTTAATTACATAGGACCATCTTAAATTATTGCTCCTTTACATATGCGAAGATTTTGTTAGAATTAATTTATTCTACCATATGTTGCATGTGTATCAGAATTATAAGTAGTGGTAGACTATCCTTCGGGGATGTTAAATATTAGGAGTATTCCATGTTTGATTTTCTTTTATCAACAAATATACTCGGTTATTCATCTTTTGAACTTCTATTTCAAATTATATTTATATGAGGATCAAAATGAGATACACATGATTTTTTCCTTTATTCAACTATACAATTTCTCCTCTTTTCAGTATCCATCTTAAATACATTGTGGTGGAATAATATATTTGTATAGCGCATATATAAAGATTAGATGGAAAGTATTTGGTTCATTACCATTGAACCAATTATAATGAGGGGAACTTAATTAAAATACATGTTGATGAAATACTAATAAGTACTGTAAAAATATATGTCAATGGATGGTTTTTTTTCCATGTTTAGTCTACTTTTTGAAAATAGATACTAAATTGGTTATGTTTTTTTTTTAATCCTACAATGGCCATAACGCACAGTCATTGTGCGTTATCATATCAGATAACGCACAACCATTGTGTGTTATAACTAATAACTGGCTTAATACGTATTAAAAATCATGTTTACTGACGTGGCGAAATCGTTTACTGATGTAGTGGTGAGTTGTCGATAACGCACAGTGATTGTGTGTTTTCATTGTAACGCACAACCATTGTATGTTATTATTACTGATAATGCACAATGATCGTGCGTTATCATGTTATAAACCCTACAGCCGCCTTCCTTCTCTTCTTCTTTCTTCTTTCTTCCCTGAAAATTTTCTTTTCTTTCTTCTCTTGCTTTCTCTCTGCCGCCGCCGCTTTTTGCTGCTCCGCCACCGCCGCTGCTTTGATAAGTCCTTTTCCTCTTCCTTTGTTTTCTTTCTTCTTCTTATACTTGTATCTTCTCTTCTTTTTATACTCTTGTATTTTATTTCAAAATTTACAGTAAAAATCTAGAAACATTTTGGTTCCATTTTGAAATTCAAGTTTGAATTAGTGAGACTTTCCTTGGAGTACGAAGGTTGTTAGTGTTTTGGAGTGGAAAACGGTAGATAGAGCTTATCAGTGTACGGAAGTGCATTTTAAATTTTCGGTAAGTTTTAATGTATTTAAATCATTTGGTGTATTATGTATTAATTTCAATTATTGTTTATTTGGGCTTGTTAATTGTTGTTTGTGAATTATTTTTATGAATTTTATTTGGATTATTTGTCAATTTGAATTAATTTATTTTTGTGAAAGTGGGTTTTGGTTTATGTTTAAACTTGTTGTTATTGATAAATTTGTGCAAATTTGAGCATTTTATGTCTATGATTGTGTTTTGTATTGCAAAAGTGATTTTAGGGTGATGAATTATTTTGATGAATTTATTTGGATAATTAGGTGATTTTTTTACTTTACTTTATGATTATTTGAATTTTTTTTATTTACTTCGATAATTATTTTGCATCATTCTTATAAGTTTTTTAGTAGAAAAGATGGGGACTTGGAAATTGGGTTTTTTTTCTCTTTACTTGTTTTTTTTTTTTTTGTTCTAATTAGTAAAACCGAAACTTGAAAATTTAGGATTTAGTATGTTATTAATTGTATGCCATTATCAATATGAAGACTTTTACTTAAAAAAAAGAAAAATATGGACTAAACCCTAAAACCTAATCTTGAATTTACCAAATAGTGAAATACTTATCTATAAAATATAGCATCAATAACCCTAAAAAACTTAAAAATCCTAAACTTTAAATAATAAAAAACTTAAAAATTCTATTATTAAAATCATAAACTTTACATCAAACATTAAATCGTAAACTCTAAACTTTTTAACAGTAAACCCTAAACCCAAAATCTTGATATTAAAATCCTATACCGTAAATTATAAAAACCTAAAAAAATCCTAAAAACTCTAAACTTGATATGTTAAACATTAAACCGTAAAACTCTAAACTTTTTAACAATAAACCCTAAAACTACAAAATCTTAATATTAAAATCCTATATCGTAAATTATAAAAACCTAAAAAATCCTAAAAACCCTAAAAACTCTAAACTTGATATGTTAAACATTAAACCGTAAAACTCTAAAATTTTTAACAGTAAACCCTAAAACCACAAAATCTTAATATTAAAATCCTATACCGTAAATTATAAAAACCTTAAAAACCCAAAAAACCCTAAAAACCCTAAACTTGATATGTGAAACATTAAACCGTAAAACTCTAAAGTTTTTAACAGTAAACCCTAAAAACTCAAAATCTTAATATTAAAATCCTATACCGTAAATTATAAAAACCTTAAAAACCCTAAAAACCCTAAACTTGATATGTTAAAAATCCTAAAAACTCTAAAATAATTGTACCATAAACAACAGACCTTAGAAAGTTTGGAATTATAATTTATTTAAAATTTTTTACTTTAAATTATTGAGATATTGACCGTAACTCAAACTGTAAATAATGTAGATGGAAGAAGTCCCAACACACGTGCATTCGGGTTCCATAGTCCCTGATGTTTTGACAAGATAGCACGAGCATAGGTTTGGGTTGATATAGTGTGGGGACCATGAGACGTGTTTCACTGATCTTCAGTATAGGTATTTCGGCCGCAATCTATTCCAGTCTTATAATACAGCTCCCCGTAGGTTAGTAGATATTATTGATAGGACTGGTTTAGGGGGAGTGTTAAGATGTGGTTACATTAGGCTCGACCACGCTCTTATTACTGCGTTAGTTGAGCATTGGAGACTAGAGACTCACACATTTCGCATGACTTGTGGTGAGGTCACAATAACTCTTCAGGATGTGCATGCATTATGGGGTTTACGGATAGAGGGTTTGCCAGTTACCGGACCCAGTTGGAGTGTACACTAGAAACAATATTGGATTGAGATGATCGAGAGACTTATTGGTGTATGGTTGTCTCTCAGTCACTTTTCTGGTTATGAAGTGAAGAAGGAACCTCTGGAAGCCTGGATCTTGAGAGCGTTTACCGGTTCAGAGACCGATGATGACCTCATTTTGCGTGCTTGTTAATTTATTTATTTATTCTTGGTGGTCATATGCTTCCTAATTTCTTAGGTAGTTTGGTTCATGTGCACTACCTCAGTTAGGGCTGTAAAAGGGTCCAGACCCTCAGGGTACCCCCAGACCCGGACCCGTACCCTTATAGTTAAACTTGGACCCAGACCCGGACCCATACCCTCCCGGGTATAAAATTTTGGACCCAGACCCGACCCTCTAGGGTCTAGGGTAGGGTATGGGTATACCCATACCCGTATGATATTTTTTTATTTTTTTTCCCTGTTAAACAAAAATATATAAAACAATGTATAATCCTAAATTAAAAATTTTAACATGATTAACATAATCTCCTCAACATTTATTTCAACAAATATAATCATTTAACATATACATAAATGAATAGGGATATAGACCCCTTTAACTATATTAATTTCAGTCTGTAATCTAAATTCCTGGACAACCTATGAGCAAAGAGTATATGTAATAATGCGGTGTCGCCCAATAGATAAGTCAAATAGTAGCATATAAGATAGAGAACGAAAAAGAAAAATAAATTAAAAGATTGTCCTTTTTGTCATGATCCAAATTTTCAGCAGTTATATGAAATAAAAAATAAGACAAAAATATTACTATCATAAATTTTGGACCCAGACCCGACCCTCCAGGGTCCAGGGTAGGGTATGGGTGTACCCATACCCGTATGATATTTTTTTATTTTTTTTCCCTGTTAAACAAAAATATATAAAACAATGTATAATCCTAAATTAAAAATTTTAACATGATTAACATAATCTCCTCAACATTTATTTCAACAAATACAATCATTTAACATATACATAAATGAATAGGGATATAGACCCCTTTAACTATATTAATTTCAGTCTGTAATCTAAATTCCTGGACAACCTATGAGCAAAGAGTATATGTAATAATACGGTGTCGCCTAGTAGATAAGTCAAATAGTAGCATATAAGATAGAGAACGAAAAAGAAAAATAAATTAAAAGATTGTCCTTTTTGTCATGATCCAAATTTTCAGCAGTTATATGAAATAAAAAATAAGACAAAAATATTACTATCATAAATTGCTTTTACACGGGATGAAAGAATATATTTTTATATTTAGTAAAAATAAATTATTTGTGAAATGACATTTGAAATAAAGTTGAAAATAAATAAATAAATAAATAATTTGAAAGATGTTAGTTGGGCCAAATCCATCAAATAAAGAGATTCTATTTAAGACTGAAAAGGAGAAAAAAAAGAGAAAAGGAATGAAAAGGAGAAAAAAAAGAGAAAAGGACTGAAAAGAAAAAAAAAAGAGAAAATGACTGAAAATGAGGAAAAAAAAAGATAAAAGGACTGAAAAGAAAAGAAGAGAAAAGGAGAAAAGGAAAAGAAGACTGATAACAGCAGGATTTGAACCTGTGCTGCCAGGCTAATATGAGTTTAACCTCGCATCCCTAACCACTCAGCCAAATCTCTATATATATTTAAAATCTTCCATCTAATATAATATATAATATATATTATTATTTTATTAATATGGGTATACGGGTATACGGGTATACGGGTCTGGGCATCACCATACCCTACCCAGACCCATATAGCAGTATAAATACGGGCACGGGTACGGGTATGGGTCCACGGGTATAAAATTTAAACTTTACCCGCTAAAAACGGGTACAGACCCGTGCGGGTAAGGGTAAGACCCCCCCCCCTCCCGTTTACAGCCCTAACCTCAGTTTGTTAGAGGATTTTGATGCCATTAGCACATATAGCTGGGGTGGTTGTGTACTTGGTTTTTTATATAGGTAGTTGCACACGACAACTTTAGGGGGTACACGATAGATAGGGGGAGCCTTAGTCATACTTTAAGATTTCGGCGTGGTTGCGTATCCCTGTATTGTGGCCTCAGCTGATGACGGATGTTCAGGATGACCCTCTTGGTCCAATTGGTGCTATGTGGTTCACATCTTTTGACTGTAGCTAACTGCCCACTCACACCCTAGTTATATACATGGACTAGTTAGATTTCATGCCATCTGATTAGGTTTCGCTTTAAAATTCTTTGTATTAAGTGTAAACCTAATTTTTTAAGCACTTAATTTTTTTTATTGATTTTGAATTTTGACTTCACTGTTTATATGACTCCCTTATCATGACCGTGGTCTAGTTCTATCTGACCTGTGGCGGGCAGAGATCCTACTCATTTATTATGAGATAGTGGAGTATCATTATCCTGAGCGTGTGATGTGTTAGTTTGTATGTGATACTCGGCTTGATCTGCATCGGATACAGCTTAGAGGAAATGACCACACTTATTGGGGGACACAACATTCTAGCCATGTGGAGGTCTAGCATCAGTGGCCACTGCTTATTAGGGATGGCCCTGTCTTGGCAGTTGAGGTCTTATCATACCCCAGGGATGAGTACATTAGATGGTATCGGGATATCACACGAGTGTACATCGGAAATCCAGCAAATCGTGATACCCGTACGGTTGGATACTGGCCTGCTGGGGTCGACAGACGGATGATGGTACATTTTAAAGTTTCATTTTTTTGGGATTTTTATGCGTTTCATTTATTTATGATTAACTTCTAACGCTTTAATTTTTTTTAAGACTTCCATACTGCAGGAGGTAGATGACATGGCTTCAGGGGTGATACAGGAACCGCCTTCATCTCCATCATAGATTGCTAGTTTTGCAAAGAAAGTGCAAACTATCATTCGGAGGTGCATGGTATCTATTGCCGATACCTTGGGTTGCACTCAATCTTAGCACGATATTCAATAGACATTTCTAGTACAGCTATCGCGTCGCCGTCCTCGGAGCCCGTACCAGACCGAGGTGCTCGTGGAGTTAAGAGGGGCGCTCATAGATTGCCTGGTGGCGGGGCACGTAGAAGCCGGCCTCCTGCCCCTCTTGACCTTGGTAGAGGACATGCAGACCCAAGTCATGGAGAAGAGATGGGTGAGGGTTCTGGAGGACGTGGACTTGGGGATTTAAGGTCTTCATATCAAGTTGAACTGTTTGACAGTCTAGATCTTGGTATACCATCTTTTAGTTTGGGTTTGACGCCACCTACCCAGTCCCATCCACCTATATCATACGTGCCTCCCCCATCAGGTTTAGGGTTTTCATTATTTCAGTCACCTCACCCTCTGGGCATTGGGAGTTCTTCATTTCAGGCACCTCTTGCTCCACGTACTATGACTTATTAATTTCAGGCACCTCCTGCTCCGTACACGGTTGGTTCATCTATACAACATATGCCTATATTTATAGCATCTTCATCCGATTCAGATGAGCATGATGATGAGCCTACGGATATGGTGACATCGGCACAACAGCTTGGATTTGGTCATCGTGTTGGGAAGAAGACTACCAGATTCACGCCATCTGATTGGCCCTAGTATTTTTTAGTTTATTGTTTTTAATTTTTTGTAAACTATATCTAACTTTAGAGTTTTTTATTTTATGTATTTAAGGTTTATGTAATAAAATTATTTTGGGATGCACCTTTTTAATTTGTATTTCAATGTATTTATGATTTCCCATATTTAGATTTATTATTTTTAGGGTTTTGTAAATTATATTTAACTTTGGAGTTTTTTATTTTATATATTTAGGGTTTATGTAATGAAATTATTTCTTGTACCCTATTTTATTTGTATTTTATGATTTCATTCATTTAGCTTTATTGTTTTTAGGATTTTCATTCTTGAAATTAGGGTTTTGGTTATACTAATTAGGGTTTTCATTATTAAAATTAGGACGGAATTGACATAATAATAACACCTGACATGGCCATGTGGGCGGAATTGACAATTCACAGTAATGACACCCGACATGGCCATGTGGCGGAATTGACGAGTCACAATAATGACACCTGACATGGCCATGTGAACTCTTTATTTCGGCAACAATTGAAGACCCACCCTCATTCACAAGACCCCCATATATATACATATATCCTAACCCAAAATTCATCCATCACAATTTCAACCCTTCGAGATTCATTCCTTTTCAATTTCTAACTCCACAACTTCAACACTTCACATCTACATACACGTCTAAACTTTTAACATGGATGTGTTGGAATCCGTAGGCAAAAACAAAGTAAAATAAAACTACGGAAATCCACCAACAGGATCTGCACATACTAGAAAAACCGATTGGATAGAAATTACCTCAATGTTTTGATTGTTCGTTGTGGAGGCGCTGCTTTGTACGCTTCGCCCTCTACTGGTATCCACGCAACGAACTCCTCTGCAAGCGATCGGGATGCTAGCCCCTTCTGTTTTCTGAAAACTGTTCAGAACTGATCTTGACTAGCTGGTAATCGGTCGTATTTCGGAGAGAGCAGGCTAGATACTATATCGCCGTTCTAGGGTTTAGGGTTTTGTTTTTCTTTAATCAGATAAAGGACGGCTACCAAGAAAAGGTTAACATAACCTTTTATAGCTGTCAATATCAAAACCCTAACTGTCATCTAATGACAGTTTAATCTCGTCCGTCTATTCCTATAATCATCCAACGGTTGGATGAGTAATATTAAGTAATTAATTTCATTTATTCGATTAAATAAAATTAATTACTTATTAACCTACCAGAAGATACAATATGGAATCTGATTCCCCTTTTGTATACGTTCAACGAATCTGGACAGAATCTAGATTCATTGAACGTGGACATTATGCTCACAAGATCGTCTATGCGTGTGACCCTGTAGGTTCACTTAACGTTGGCAGTGAATGAAAAAATGTCCTAGACATTTATTTACAAAACATAAGCGGCCTCTAGCAAGACATTATGCTTACCCAAGTTAAGTAAATGTAATAATAACCTAGCATCAGATTTAATATTTAGTCCTTTTGTCACACGATATCCTAATTAAGTATAAGGCATGGATCAAGTCATCCTTATAAAACTTAATTAACCATTTACTTGATCACCGAGTAGATTGTTCCAACAAATAATATTAATAACACCTTATTAATACTTATTTGAGCATGACCATGCATATTTTCCAGTCTTCCTTATCAAGGGGCCCATGGATATCTCTCTCTAAAAAGAGAGGGACAAATCACTTTCACTATCTCCAATATTCAAGCCATGACGAGAAAATAAGCCAAACAATAATCATAATGATCACCTAATTAAAAGTGATGTTTGACTATGTCAAAACATATTTTTCTCCCCATGCAAGAAACATTAGAAACATTAGGTCGAAGGACACCAAATATAAAACTGAGAAGAAATACTTATAACTTAAACCCATGCAATATTTCTTCTTCACTTTGGGTCATGTCCAATACAATATTCTCAATATGTATTTATGAATTGATTTTATATCTCATATTCATGATCAGTAAAACTTGACCATCAATCAACTTCACACTAGTTTACAAGATGTAATAACCTAGGGACAAATAAGAATAGTATTTTATTAGCTATAAGGGTTTTACTATCAAGTCACATACTTGATGACCAAAAGCATAAAATACAATTCAAAAATACATGCTTCATAAATCATAAATGTGAGTCAATTGGTCTTAGGGCATATACTAACAGGATGCAATTCACTTAGTTAAAGTTTTATTATTTTGGGATGCAGAGATTGCATATAGTGCATATGGACCCTATTTCACTGTAGTGGTGTAGAAAGCTTGGACATTACCAACGAACCGAATGATATCACATGTCCAACTAGTAAGAAAAATAATGAAATATCGAGATATGGATCCAAATCTTTGGAGCGTTAGAATGACGATGAGGGTGCCTTCTTTTTTAGAAGAGCATCGTATGTTTCACTTTACTTTATTCAGCATGAACAACGATAATGAAATGCATTATCTTTAACCATTGCACCCAACTTAGCAATGGATGGGATTCATATACTCATTGAATTCATTCAAATCCAACAACAAACTATTTCAACTACACACACCTCGGCTTAAACAATAAACATGACAGAACATGAAACAGCAATAACACAGATGGTTTCTAATGAGCCGTCTATCTTGTACACGATTGTTACTGATGATGACGTCGAAATGAACCATTCAGACGAAGAGTATGTAGCATCTAGTCAATCTGAATCAGACAATGACATAGAGGAAAAAGATTTACAAGCTCCAGTAATCCCTGTCACAGAAAACACAGTGACTTAATGGGAGAGTAGCCAGTGGTAAAGCAGCGCTAGATATGACTGCACAGAATCTGGAGCATTCCTAGATATGGGCTTCGGTTCTCCTATAGATGACCTTGTCAAATATGGTACCCTAAGGGTTACTCGATTGGAACAATTCCATAATTGACATTCAGCTAGGCATGAGATTCGTTGACAAAGTGCAAGTAATAAATGCGGTTCAGAAGTGGTCGATCAGTGTGGGCCATGAATACAGAGTTGTAAAAAGTAAAAGTGACCAGTGGACCTCAAAATGTTACCATTACAGTGATTCTAATTACTATTCATGGTACATCTACATCATAAAGAAAGCAAAGCACGGTCGTTGGGAAATAACTAGATTTGCCAAGGAACACACATGCCTGGTGCAGATTGAACAAAATAAGCACCAAACATGTTCTCAAAATTTATTTCAATGTCAATAAGTCACCTTGTTGCCAACGATCCAGAGATACCTGTGTCAAACATCATCGAAGAGATATAGGTATTATTTCAAACTGGTCGTACACACAAGCGGGCATGGTATGCTCGAAAATTTACCATTGAGGGGGTTTCTGGCAGCTGGGAGACAACATTTAATATTTTACCTAAATATTTACAAGCTATACAGGATACAAACCTGGGGATTGTCTATGAGTTCTTGGATCACAGAACGAGTAGTCCCCAAGACTATAGTTTCAAATTTATTTTATGATGTTTCTCCCCTAGTATAGACGGATTTCAATATTGTCGGTCGGTAATTTCTGTGGATGGAACACCCCTATGGGGACCGTACAAGGGCGTGCTTTTAATTGCAAGTGTGGGATGCCCATAATCATTTGTTCCCACTTGCTTTTGCAATTGTTGACAAGATATCGTTCGAAAGCTGGAATTGGTTCCTCAAGCATCTATAAGAGTATGTTGTCAGAGATCGACACGTATGTCTTATTTCCGATCGCTGCAAAGGGATTTTACATGCTATTCAAAACCAATCTTTGTGGCAACCTCTATATGCAGTTCATCGGTTTTGTTTATGCCACATTCGAGCAAATTTCAACAAGACCTTCAAATTTACAGAATTAAAAAGCTTGATGTGGTAGGCCGGAACAGAATCGAAGCTATGAAAATTTGACCGTGTAATGAAAGAGATTCAAGACAGAAATGTAGATGCTTATATTTACTTGATGAAGATCGACGTAGAGAAATGGACACTGTTGCATAATGGCAGGCATAGACACGGAATCATGACGACCAGTATTTCCGAAGCACTTAACAGTGTATTGAAGAAAGTTAGGGTCCTACCTTTAAAAGCCCTTGTTGAACTAATATTCAACAAACTAGTTAGGTACTTTCACCAACACCGAGAGGAGGCCCAAAATTGTATGCATCCATTTTCAACCCGAATATTTGACAAGTTCCTATGGATTGAATCAAAATCAAGAGAACACAAAGTTACAATATACAATTCGCGGGAAGGAATATACATGGTCAGATATCCGATCCGAGTTACTGGTACCGACAATAACGTCTATACATTGCATATGAATAATAAATCATGAACTTGTAGAAAATGGCAAACATATACATTGCCTTATTCTCATGCTCTTGCAGTTTGCAGAGAAAGTGGTACGAGAGCAGATACTTATGTACCGGATATATATTTGCGAGAAACGTATAAAAGAACATACGAAGCGAATTTTCATCTGGTCTTGAATGAGAACTATTGGAGGGATGTTCCTTATAATTTAACATTTTATTCTCCAAACATGAACAAAGATCGGGATAGGAAATAGAGCACGCGATTTCAGGAGAAAATGGATTATAGAAATCCGGATTCTCCCCCAAGATATGGCAGATATCGCATGCCGGGACATAATAGAAAAATTTGTAATAACCCCGGTTCAAGCAACGTATAAGTTTGTTTTCTTGAAAGTGTTGTAATATTTAAGGATTTCTATTAATGAAAATTTTCTTTGAATTTCTTCTCAATACTTCTTCATTGCTCTCTAAATTTTGACAGTAAAATTTACTATACTTCAAATTACTTCTTCATTTTTTAAATAGAATTGTGATAAGTTAAACATATTTTTTTTAAAGAGTTATAAATATTATAATGAAAAATACATAAAAAAAAGTTAAATAAAATAACTCAGTCTTCTCAAGAAAATTATAAAAGTATAAGTCTAAAAAAGTTTAAAAAAAAATAAAAAAATTTGATGTGGCTGATGACGCATTATCACTGTGCGTTATCCGCCACATCGGTAAATTAGGGGGAGAAATCTAGATTAATTGATAACGTGCAATGGTTGTGCGTTATCCTTAATTATAACATACAACCATTGTGTGTTATGGTCATTTCACGTAATAAAAAAAATGTTGGCTACTTTAGGGTGGTTTGTTTAAAAACGGGTTATTAATAGAAAAAAACCTCAATGGACTCAATGCACTTATGGCTTTATAGACCAGTTACAAGTTCTATGAACTTGTTTTGTAGGAACGTCCCATATTAATACAAATATTGTAAAATCATCAATATTATTAGGACAAATTATGTACAGGGGAGAATGTAAAATATGAGCACATTATCTTGCAAAGTTCAGCTTGCAATTCAACAGTAATATTTGTTACCATGGGTCAATGCATTGACTATATATTCTCCCAAAACACATTCAACCCTAAAAAAATATTGATGGTTTATAAAATTATTTTGCCATGAAAATTAGTAGTACATATAAATTTTGTTTAATCACGAACTTCTGGTTCCATAAAATATTTGTCACAAAGTTTTATGACAATTCGTATTTTAATAATCCGGGACAGTCCAACCGGTCAAGCCAACATTTAATTTTTTGAATTAGTAAACTTCAGGTTTACTCAATGATGCATTACAATTGCATCAACTCTAGTGAATATAAAACTATATAGGGAGAAAATAGTAATTTATATAATTCAAATTTATTCTATGAATTTGATAATAATGCTTAGACTCTAAAAAATTATACTCATCCATCGTCTCAATATATGAGAATATTTTATGATAAAACAATTTTATGAGACTTAGAGGATAATAATACATTACATAATTATCATGTGGCCTTTTAAGTCAACTTACTCTAGAGGTTTTTTAAATAATTAGTTCTTCTAAAACTTTATATTGACTAACTCTTTTGGAATAATCTTTAATTAATGAGCTCTTCCAGAGTTTTCAGTTAGTTATCTCTTCTAGAGATTTCAATTAATTGGCTCTTCTGAATCTTTCTATTGATTAGCTTTTAGGGAAACTTTATTTCAATTTATTAGCTGTTCTGGAGCTTTCTGTTAATTAACTCTTCTCTAGTTTTAATTTGTACTACCATTCTTTTTCCCAATATATATCCTTTTCGCTATTCTTGTGTAAAACCTCGTCTTGTGGATGTCTTACCTATACCCAATTTGAGTTAGGTTGTGACTTATTTAAGGTTTGACATAATTTTATAAGCTTATAAGAGTGTTAAGGATATTGGCATAAGCAAATGGAAAATTGTTATGTTAAACTACGCGAGCTTGAAAAATTTAATATTCTAAACATGGTTTACATAAAAATATGTAAAACAAATAAATTCGTCTAAGGACATTATACTTGAGCAAATCACAAGAATATCGTTTACAATGAATTTGATGGGTAGATTGAAGATAATTTAGACCTTTATAAATAAAAAGAATTAAATAAAATGACAAATGCATGAATGACAAGTGGTATTAATTGGTAGTACAAGTGTTATTAGATATATATACATGCATGACAAGTGTCATTAAATAATTATGCATGCATGACATGTGTCATTTATTAACAAAGCAAGTGGCACTAAGCAGCATGACAAGTGGTATTCAAGTGATGCCAATTGTCACCATTTTATGAAGGATGAGGTGACTAAGCTCATAATTCTGTCTATATAAATAGAGCTACAATTCATTTCACTTCATTCATCCTTTCTCTCTTTTCTCCTTGATTTAAGATTCTCAAGTTACGATGTGAGGTTCTTTTTACTCAAGTGTTCATTGAAGATCTTAAGGTAAGTCTTTGGTGTAGAGTTTATTTTTGAGGTTAAATTCTAGATAAAGATAGTTTATTTATAAGTTTGTAAAGATGGTAGTTTGAATTTCTTTAGAGCCATGAATTTGGTTTAGTTCAAGTTAGGAGTTATTTTTGAATTATTGATGAATTTTTACATTTGATCAAGCTCTAGTCTTAAGAATAGGACTAAATGGTGCTTTAATAAACAATACAATTGAAATGAAATTCTACTAAGTGCTTTTGTTACCTAATTTCTAGGATACTTGTTTACTCTGCAAAGTACGATTAGTTTCTCTGACCAAGTGAATTCACAAATCAAAGATATCAAGATTTCAATGCTAATATTATTATATAAAATATTTATTTTCACAAGAAATATTATTTATATTTTGAAATAAATTATTTTTGAAAAGTGATTCTCTGTAATTCAGCAAGTTACTTTTGGCTATAAAGGTTCTCCAAAAATGCATTTTACCCGTGCATTAGAAACGCATAGGAGCATTGCTCCGTGTAGGAATTTCTATCGCTTTATTGAAAATATTCCAATCTAATTTTCTGCAGGCTATTTGAACAAATGAGTTTCGATAAAGTTCTATTATCTGAAAACTAAATGAATTCTTAATGTATGATTTAATTTTTGGAGTTAGTTCTAATTTTTATTTTACGCATTTGACGCATTAGATAAGTGTACAAATTAAAGATTTTGGGTCTTCTTTAGGGGTTAGTATATGTGTATATGTATCCTAGGATAATAAGGAGATATTTATAAATATATTCGGTGGTGAATAATAATGTTGGGATTCGTAATTAAGTATTTTCTTGTTTTGTTGTTACCTTATTTGTAGGATTGTAGCACCAGGTTTGCACTCGAGTGAGTCCACAAACCTCGCTTAAGTATTTTACAAGTGTTGCTGGAGATGTCAATAACGTTTTATATATATCTAAGCTATTTTTAAAATGTCTACTGCTTTTGGGACGATATAACATGGTGTTATGTTACATTGGAGATGTGCTCCACGTGCGTAACCCTATACCTTAGAAATACATAGGAGTATTGCTCCGTATAGGTGTGTTTACAAGATGATAAACTATGTATTAAACAAAAATAATATGTGTATAGTGCAACAATTTTCAGTAGAATATCATAGATCAATTATGTGTTACAACTGTGTGTAGAATATATTCATTTACTTAATTACCAATGACTATAACGTGCTATAAATATGTGTGTAATAAATAAATAGCAGTATTCAGTCCTTATATTGTATCTGTGCAAAGTGCTACTGCAGAAAGTAAACCGTAGCATGTTATAAGTATTTGCGTTTAAAAGATATGCATGCCTTGTATGATTAAATTACATGTTTTAAATACTTATAAAAACTGCATATGCATGTCTTAACTGGTAGATGAGAATTTTGTTATTTAAAAGTAGTTATAACCTAAATTTATGTAAATGACCGGGTGAATGGCCCTTTGGTTTATAAATGGAAAACCCCATTCCAACCAGGGCGAAGTTTTTGACATGGTTATGTGTGGTTTGAAGCGCCAGAGGATTGCATTGTACGTGGCTAGTCCCCTATACTAGGGCCTCTTTCGATGACGTGAACGATTACAATTCTAGAGGGTGGATCCATTTGAAGGGGGGCGTAATACCATTTAGGGCTTGGCGCAAACAGTATTGCATCGGACATCGCATCAGGCTCTGCAGTGGGACGCTGCCTAGTGAAGAGTTAGGAGGAGCTGAAAACTGAGGTTGGTTTTAGGGTGGACCTGGTAGGTGTCCCAGGATCTGTAGCCTGATTTTATGTACTAGGAGACTGTGGTTGTTATGAAAACCGAATGATTGCGTGGTGTTTGGTTGGTAATGACTATGGGATTCCGGAACTTATTTTCGATGACCTCGTCATGGGTTCTCGACTCTATCCGTGGAGCTCTACTATTGTATGGCATGATTTTTGAATTTGATGTAGAGCTACACTGAAATGATTTGCTCAGACTTCTCACTAGCATTCAAACCCCTCATATAGGTTCAAATGTCGGTACTTTCAAAACAACTATGAAAACTACTTTCTCATAACATTGCATAAACCATTTTGTAAAATTACATCACTTTCTTTTTTTAAAGAAAATACGAAAGCACACACATACACGTTGACTCACCGAGCACTCCTTGTTCACGTATTTAAGTGTCATATTTTTTTCCTAGATGACTTAGGACAAAAAACGATGCAGTAAACTGTTAGAATATTTGTACGAAGTTTTGAGATCGGGTCATGCCATATATAGTCGTGGTTGGGAAGGTTATTTACATTTTTTAGGCTCGACCACTTTGTAATATCTTTTTGGTGTTTTGGCTTTGTAAAGTATTTTCTATATTAGAATGTTATAAGAAGTTTTCCTGAACCTTATGTAATAGTCACCCTTTCTGTATTTATTTTACTTTTTTTTTTCCGCTGCGTAGTATATGTATATGTTTCTAAGTGTCATTCAGGTTTTGGTTTAACTTAGGGGCTTGTAGTGTAGTGCCGAGAGGCATGATGGTACTTTACTTAGCTGCAATTAACCTAGCAGAGGGTTGGAGATATCACATATGGAATATGTAATAAATCAAGGGGCATATACATAATATACAAAAAAACTCATCTAAAATCACAAACAAAAAATAATTTCTTTCCTCTAATTATTTCAAGGAATTAGCTACATTAACAAGTCTATAGACATGATTAATACTTGAGATCAATAATAACATAACATTTTGAGATTAAAAAGAAAACTCCAATATATTGTCTTTCTTTTCTAATCGATACATATTTAAAATTCGTTTGATGTACTATATTGTATGAATTTCATTTGACGTAATACAGGTACGGTATAAACTCTAGAATGCTTTTTTGGATTATAGATTCTCTTTTCCTTATTAATTACTATCATTTCTGGTGATAATCTAAATATTAGGTTAAATGAGTTATCATAAATATTAACATGATCATAAGAAATCATAATTATGAGTATAATAGATTTTACAATCAAATTCAGAATCGCATTCGTTTCCAGGAATGACTTAAATTTAGGAGGAATATTATAATATTCCATCAGCAATAACTCATTCTTTTATTTAGTTTCAAAAGATAATCGCTAATCTTGAGATATTTTTCTCTCAATATTGCTAGTACAGGAGCTCATTGGAGACATGAAAAAAGGGTAATCTTTCTCTATATAATTTATTTAAATTGAGAAAGGATATAGATATGTGTTAAGAAATTTAGGACGCAGAGAAGAATAATATTGAATGCTTCAATTGATTGTCTTTCTTATTCATTATGTCTACTATTTATAGGTTACAAAAGTATCCTAATTCTAATCAATATAGGATTCTAACCAACTACTAATAAGGAATACTGTTATAATCATAGCATAATACAAAGTATCCTAGTTATAATCAATATAGGATTCTAACCAAATAATCTCTTATAGAATCCAAGATAATCTAGGAGAATCACATACTGATGTGATATCTCCAACACCCTCCCTCAAGTTGGAACGTGCAAAATTGCATATCCAACTTGCCATAATTTTCAATTTTTTTCGTAACGTGCAAATTGCACATCTGGTAGTCTTCCACCATCTGTCGCTGTGGTCTTTACCATCACTCACTGTCGCTATGGTTTTTGTCATCAATCGCTGTCGCTGTGGTTTTTTTTGTCATCAATCGCTGTCGCTGTGGTTCTTCCATCAGTCACAGTCGTTGTGATCTTCTTCCATCAATCGCAGTCGTTGTGATCTTCTTCCATTAGTCGCAGTCGTTGTGGTTTTCTTTCATCAGTCGCAGTGGCTTCCGTAATCCATCATCGAAAATTCCTTTGATGTCGCTTTAGAGTTTTTTCGATAAAGCAACCATCAATTTCCAATTTCAATTTCTAAATTTAGGTGCTTCAAATATTTGTCGATGAAGCTACCTGACTTGAATATGATTTATAAAAAATATATATAATCTCCTAAATTTTTATTGAAGCAAATTAGAAGAAATATTAGAAACCTAAAAGAAACGTATCCAAACTGAACGAAAAGAATTGTTCAAGCTGAATGAAAAGAGAATAAAGTCATAGATGTGAAAGATTTTTTTTTCTTTTTCTTGTTTTTTTTCAAACCTGGCTCTGGCTCCATGTTAAGAAATTTAGGGCGCAGAGAAGAATAATATTGAATGCTTCAATTGATTGTCTTTCTTATTCATTATGATCTACTATTTATAGGCTATAAAATATCGTAATCCTAATCAATATAGGATTCTAACCAACTACTAATAAGGAATACTGCTATAATCATAGCATAATACAAAGTATCCTAGTTATAATCAATATAGGATTCTAGCCAAATAATCTCTTATAGAATCCAAGATAATCTAGGAGAATCACATGCTGATGTGATATCTCCAACAATATGATATAATATGGCATATTGATATTCTCAAAGTATTGTAGCCATAAATATTCCCAATCAATAATGGGTAATGACCATGTTAGAGTGATTGTACCCTTTTTTTTTAATTTCTGTCAAAATATTTCTTCATAAATTATTTGCCTTTAGAGCCACATAAGTTTACCAATGAAAGAAATCTTTATAATTATGATTTTTATTTCACAAGATGAGAAACAAAAAATTATTATGATATATCTTTTAATTACGTTTTCAGGACTTAAATAAATTTCTACAGGAATCCATGATGAAAGATTTGATATTTTTATGACATCAAAATCATATGTATAACTCTAAATATAATAACTAGAAAGAAATAGAATTTTTTTACCTAAAGAAAAATTTCTCCAACTAACCGTGCTTAATCGTACCATCGTGGGTTGCAAGCAACTTCATTCCCGAATTGGTACTTGAACCCTTCTCCTGCTAGGTATTTTATTGCATGCTTCCGTGAAATTCATCAAATCATAATTGAGCCATTGATGATAAAGATTTCTTGCTTAATAGCATAAAACAACTTCTTCCTCTCCTTTTCTTTAATAATCTCAAATCAAATACAATTCTCTAATTAAAGTTGGAAGTCGTCCATGACTCACCAATCAGAACAAAAGGAAGCTCTCCAGTGCGTCAAACTCTCAAAGTCAAAAAGCATGTACCAGAGCAAAGAAAAGAGAAGACATTAATAATAATAATAATAATAATAATGATGATGATAATAATAATAATAATAATAATAATAATAATAATAATAATAATAATAATAATAATAAAGATAGAGAGAAAGAGGAAATTTTGGAGAATCGTGTTGATAACGTGTTATGAAATTGATGATGCAACACATGATTTGTTTGGAATAATAATATAAATATAAAATAAGAGTAGAAGAACAAAGATAATAAGAGAGATATAAAATAGACAAAGATATTCAGAAATTAATTATTTTTTCATATATTCCATAATATCTTATTTATAAGCACCAACTAATGTCTTATTTATAAGTACAAGTATAAGAGGTAGTAAAACTTTAGAAGAAATGAACTTTATCATTAGGAAGTTAAACTAATTAGAATTGGGCTTTGAAAATTATAATTTTCTTCAGGAACTATATTTGAACATCTATTATATATTCATTAGTTTCATAACACGATTGACTTTTTATAAATTATTCAACTTAAATAAAAAAGAAAGAGTTGATCCTTTCCTTCCTCCCTCCTCCCTCCCAACCCTCCCAATGCCCCCTCCTCCCCCCATCCCCCCCCCCAAAAAGGAATAAAAGCACCAATCTATAAGTAAAAAATCTATTATCTTCTCCTCCCCTTAGCTTTTTAGTTCAATTCAATTCAAATTAAAAAAAAAAACCAAATATTCAATTCATTTTTCGATTTTTGAAAATTCGATTCGATTTTTGATTTTTAATTTTAAAAAATCAGAAACATAAAAAACCAAAATATTTCACTTCAAATATTTCCAAAACTAAACACGTACCCTTGTTTTTTGAGGTTCATTTAAATGTCATGCTTCTCATTCTAAATTTGTAATCTTAATTCATCCACCATCTTCTTCCCATCTTTATTGTACTCTATGGTGGAAACATAGTAATTTGTTTTATGGGACTCGATTCTTCTACCATTTTATGTATTATTATTGTATCACTTTATAATTTAGTTTATTTTATTAATAAAACTTAATAAATAAAAGATAAATTTTAAAAGTAAAAGATAAATTTTAAAAGAGATATATTATAAAAGAAAAATGATACGTAGAATGGTGCACAAAATAATAATCCTAGGCCGCTTGATGGTAGATTAAAGGTTTTTTTTGGTTTAGTCTGTTTTTCTAAAAAAAAGCCACTAAAGTGGCCTCTAAATTTTTTTTATTTGTAATCTGGCCATAATGCACAATAGTTGTGCATTATTCATAAAAATAATGCACAATGGTTGTGCGTTATCACTTAATCCTAATTTTTCACCTTAACCTGCCAATGTGGCAGATAACGCACAACTTTTTTGCGTTATCAGCTACATCCGTTTTTTTGAAATATTAATAACTCTGTGATCGGAAGTCTGTTTCACGCGTATAACTACTCGTTTTGATGGTTCTCATAAAGATAAATGCAACGGCATCAACAAAAAAGTTCTGGACGCCTTACGGGGCAAAAAATTCTTCCCGTACAGTCGAAAACTTTGACGGGGCATAACCTTGTGCTCAAACGTTCGATTGAGGCGATTCTTGTGGGCATTTCGGGTATTTTTCGAGATCTAAGCGATGGGCGGCTTCTATCGACCGTTTCCACAAAAAAAAAAACGCTCTATTTTCATTTTAATTTACGTTTTTGCAATTTTCTAATACTTTCTCTCTTATTAACTAAAATATTACGGCACCAATTTAAAAATTAAATAGAGGAGTAGTCTTTTTTTTACTCTAATAAAAAATTTAAATGAGTGAAGTTAGTAAATATTAGAATACATAAATACTTTATTATTAAATAAAATCTCATGCATTTGTTATAATAATGTTTCATGTTGGTTTGTTGGCAAGTATTCTATATTATTTTTCATGAGGTCAAGGGTTCAAAGTTTAGCAGATAAAATTGTGAATTAGTGAACAAAAGATAATGCACAACTGTGCGTTATGACCAGAATTTGAATAAAAAAAGATGGGCTATTTTAGTAATTTTTTTAAAAGTAGGCATAATAAAAGAAAAAACCTAGATTACAAATTCATCATTAGAAACATCTAGCAATTTCCAAAAGATGAACTCTGATTTATGATGAGTTGCCACATTTACTTGAAGAGAATTTGAGAATTAGAACAGGCCAATCTCTCATGATTTTTGCATAATTTCTTTAGATCCGCATCTTCTGTTTGATGAAACATTTGGGGGAATGAAAAACATGGATGATTTTATTTTATTTTATTATTTTTTTTGCAAACTTGAAAAATTAACCAGCAAAAAAGAAATTTGCAGAACTTTTGTTGATTCTTCTGTAGTTTTTATTTTGTTGCGGAGAGCATAATATTTCTGACCTCAAAAAAAATTTCAAAATTTTACTCAGAAGAAAAAAATCAAAGTTTTGATTTATTTGATTGAAACCGAACTGAATTGAATTAAAAAAAATAGTTTGGTCTATCTAATCTTCAACTAAAGATAATTAATTATAGTTTAATTTAGTTTAAGTTAAAAAAAAAAAAAAAAAACCAAATTTCCAAAAAAAAAAAAAAAAAAAAAAACCAAACCAAAAAAACTAAATGCGCAACCCTATTAACTATGTATCATTCTTTGTTTTTTATGATGGAAAAAAATTCCTGTCCATATTAGTTGCAGTTATGAAATGATATTTTCATCTTTTTATTTTGTCAAAGCTAATTAAAAATACTCTAATTCCCCTTCCCAGAAAAGGAAAAGTAGTCCAATTCTTTAATAAAGTTTAATTATAATTAAAAGTAGTTCACTTTATAGAGTTTTTTTTAATAAAATGAAATGTTAATAAAATTTTAAAGGTAGTTAAAATAAAATATTTATAATTTTTTTAAAAAAACTTAAATTGAATTTAACTTATTATGCCCCTTAGTTCCTCAAAACCTTCTCAGATTAAAAATAAAATATAAATAATTTATTACTTATAATAAAAATGTGAGAAAACTTTCTGTGAGAAAACATATATATTTTTCTATATATGATATGAGGTCTTATAACAAACAAAAAGATATGATAATAAGTATTAGGAGAGAAAATAAATCTAGAAAAACCCATAAGGATTCTGGTTTTGGCTCTCATTTTGGAGATGTTAATGTTTGCCCAAACCTTCCGTATGTATTGCTATATATTGGTTACCAAAAATTTACTCAAAGTTGTATAGTACATTTTTTAATACCAATTTTTAATATATTTTTTTTAGTAGTAAATTTTTTTAGAATTATTTTTTATAATTTATAATTTATCTTTTATTCTATTAAATTTATATTAATAAAATTATTATAAAAATGTGTATTAGAGAGTGTGCTAAAAGATTTAGTAAATGATCCAAGTAGCAAAAGTTCACCCTATGTCAAGTGCCATGATCAATCTTTAGCTTAAGATTTTCAAATTCCCTTTTAAAAAGAGATTTTAAAATTCAAACAAAAAGTATGTAATGGTAATCTTGAGATTTTTATAACTTTCCTTAAATAATTAATAAAAATAAAGAATCTTAGATTAATAAACCAATCCACTCCATCAAAACTTTAAGTTGGACAATTAAATTAGAGAGCTCAACCTTTAAAAAGATTTCATATAGACAATACGAAATATAAAGATGGGTTTTTAAAAATCAATCTACAAATTCATGCTTAAGACAAAAAGTAATAATAAAACTATATGTATTATTATATTGAGATATTGGTAATATTGTTCCTTAACTATTTTTTTAATCTTTAACTCATTCCTTAATCTTTGTTTTCATTTTGTTTAGTCCTTGAACATTTCATTTCAAAAAATTTTAGTCTTTGTTGTTAATTCATTCGACAACAAAAAATATATGAGTCTCACTTGACTTATGATAAAGATTAAAAAATACATTTTATTTACTCAACTCACCATCACTCGATCAAATAAAATAATAGGGTCTAATTGAATACTTTAAATATTCTTTTAATTATATGAAATTTTCTCTAAATTTTGAAGAAAAACAAGTTTAAACCCCAAGAACATTTCAAGTATTCAATTAGAGGAATGTTTTCTAAATTTGGAGGGAAATTTTCTCTAAATTTGAAGAAAATTTTAAGGTATTTAGATAAAATTTCACATAACCCTATAGAATATTTTAGGCAGTCAATTAGACCCCATTATTTTATTTAATAGAGTGATGGTGAGTTAAGTAAGTGAATGCCTTTTGATAATTTTTCTCATGAGTCATGTGCGACTCACATATTTTTTATTGACGGATTCCTCTATGGGATTGGTGGCGAAGACTAGAACTTTCTAGAAATAAATGTTTTCGGACTAAGAAAAATAAAAACAAAGATTATGGACTAAGTTAAGACTAAAAAAATAGTTTAAGGACTAATACTGCCAATTTCTCTATTATATTTTACAAGCATACTTTTTCTAAAAGTTTTTTCAATTTTCTCTAAAATAAAAGGAAAAAGACCTGAAAATTAATCACAAGAATAAAAGTGCTAGTGAATCATATTTTTTTAAAAAAATAATCACATAATATCCAAATAAAAAAAGGAAGAGAGAATCAACTCAAATCTGTTTGTAATTATATGAAATTGTCAAAAAAATTATTAAAAAGAAATTGTAGAATATGTCATTTTAAAAAAAAGCTATAAAGAAACCTACAAATCAAATAATCAGAAAAAAGTTAGTGAAATCATTAAGGAACAAAACATAGTGTTCAGGGAAAAAAGAGAGGAAAAGAAACTTGGACAAACTGGGGTCTTTTGATATAATTAGGCTTGTTTTAAAATGTAGCCACTAAAGTAGTCAATAATTTTTTTTATCCCTAAACGGGTCATAACGCACAATGGTTGTGCATTACTAGAAAAGATAACGCACAATCATTAATGACAGACTTAATCCCGACGATAATCTTGTTTACTGACTTGGCGAGGGTGTTTACCAACGTGGCGACGAGATGGCTGAGTTGGTGTTGAGGTGGGTAATAACGCACAATGAATGCTCGTTATCGTTACTGATAACACACATCATTTATGTGTTATCATTGAACATAACGCACAATAACTGTGCGTTATCATGTTATAAAAATACCTTCACCCTAGCTGCAACTCCCATTTTTTCTTTCCTCTTCATCTTCTGCCCACGCCGCCACTGCTCCTCATTTCAGACGACTATTTCCACCGCTTCTTTTCTGACAAGGTCGTCATCCTTCCTTCCTTCTCACTTTTCTCTTCCTCTTCTTCTCTTTCCTTGTATGTGCAAGCTGCTGTTCTTTCCGACATTTCGCCTTCCGACAAGGTATGCCTCCTTCCCTCCTTCTCTTGTTCTCCTCCTCTTATTCTT
Organism: Catharanthus roseus; assembly: GCA_028651295.1. NCBI lineage: Eukaryota > Viridiplantae > Streptophyta > Magnoliopsida > Gentianales > Apocynaceae > Catharanthus > Catharanthus roseus. Next base: position 3,155,148 of record JAPQWS010000161.1, read on the forward strand.
TTCCTCTTATTCTCTTTTGCTTGTATTTTCGAATTTTACAGTTTAAATTTCACACATTTCCTTGTATTGTCCAATTTTACACTCAAAATTTATCACAAGTGCGATTTCTGAAATTTAAGATTGGGTTCGGCGGCACCTCCCTTGGAGTATGAAGGTTTTTAGAGTTTTGGAGCGGAGAAAAGTAGAGAAACCTCAACAAATAACACTAAATTATTGATAAACACACAACTTCAGCCATAAAAACCCCTCCCTATATATATATATATATATATGGAAACCCTAAACCCAACTTCAGTCATCACAATTTCAAACCTTCAACTTTCCTTCCTATTCTATTTCTAAATTCCTTAACTTCACAGCTTCACATCTAAATCTACTATAAACAATTAGACATGGATGCAACTCACCCAGTTAGAGTTATATTATTTTGGGATTCAGAGATTGCAAGAGATGTTTGTGGTCCTTATTTCACTGGATTAGTACAGAAAACTTGGACCTTCAACCAAAGGGTATCATATGCCGAGCTTGTAAGAAAAATATTGAAACATTGAGATATGGATCCCAATCTTTGGAGCGTTCGAATGACACTGCGGGTGCCTTCATTCTATGAAGAGCATCATATGTTTTACTTTACTTTATACAGCATGAACAACGATAACAAAATGCGTTATCTTTGGACCATTGCACCCAACTTAGCGAAGGAAGGGATTTAGGTACTTGTTGAATTCATTCTGATCCAACCACAGACTGTTTCAATTATACATGACACAAATACCATAAACATGACGGAACATGTCACAGCAATAACACAGATAGTATCTGATGAATCGTCAATGTTGTACCCAACTGTTGATGAAGACGATGATGAAAATGACCATTTCGATGAATATTATGCCGAGCTAGTGAATCTGAATCAGACGATAACAACGACGCCGAGGAAGAAGAGTTACAAACTCTTGTAAACCTTGTCATTGAAAACACAGTGACTGAATGGGATAGTAGCTAATGGTTCAGCAGCGGCAAGTATGAGTACACATAGTCTAGAGCATTCCTAGATATAGGCTTGGGTGAGCAGATAGATGACCTTATCGAATCTGGTACCCTAAGATTGCTCGATTGGAATGATTCAATTACTGATATTCAGTTAGGCATGAGATTCGTTGACAAAGTGCAAGCAGTAAGTGTGGTTTAGAAGTGGTCGATTCGGATGGACCGAGAATATAGAGTTGTGAAAAGTAAAAGTGATCAATGGACAACAAAATGTTACCATCACAGTGACTCTAATTACTATTTATAGTACATCCGTATAAAAAAGAAAGCAACATACGGTCGTTGGGAAATAACTAGATTCGTCAAGTAACACACATGCCTTGTACAGGTTTAACAAAACAAGCACTGAAATATGTCATCAAAATTTATTTCAAATTCAATATCACTACCTTGTTGCCAACGATCCAGAGATACCTATCTCAAACGTCATCCAAGAAGTACAAGTATTATTTCAAATGGGTTGTATGTACAATAGGGCGTGGTATGCTCGAAAATTTGCCATAGAGAGGGTCTACGGTAGCTGCAAGACAACATTTAATATTCTACAAAAATATTTACAGGCTTTGTAAGATTCAAACACGGGGACTGTCTACTTGTTCTTGCATCACAGAATGAATAGTTCCCCTAACTATGTTTTCAAATTTCTTTTCTGGTGTTTCGTGCCTTGTATAGATGGATTTCAATATTGTAGGCCGGTGATTTCTGCGGATGGCACTCACCTACGAGGATCATACAAGGGCGTACTGTTAATTACAAGTACATGGGATGCCAATAATCATTTGTTCTCACTTTCTTTTGCAATTGTTGATAAGGAGTCGTCTGAAAGTTGAAATTAGTTCCTCAAACATCTGAGGGAACATGTTGTCAAAGATTAGCATGTATGTCTTATTTTTGATCGCCACAAAGGGATTTTATCTGCTATTCAAAAGCAATCTTTATGGCAACCTCCATTCATAGTTCACAGGTTTTGTTTACGCCACATTTGAGCAAATTTCAACAAGACCTTCAAAAACACTGAATTAAAAAGCTTAATGTGGCAGGTCAGAACAGAATCAAAGTAGTGGAAATTTGACCGTGGTATGCATGAGATTGAAAACAAAATATTGATGCTTAAATTTATTTGGTAAAGATGGACCTAAACAAATGGACACTGTTGCATGATGGCAGGCACAAACAATGAATCATGACAACTAATATTTTGGAAGTACTTAACAGTGTGTTGAAGAAAGCTAGGGTCTTACCTTTAAAAGCCTTAGTTGAATTAATATTCAACAGACTTGTTAGGTACTTCAATCAACACCGTGAAGAGGCCCACAGTTGTGCACATCCATTTCCGACCAGAATTTTTGACAAGTTCCTGCCGGTTGAATTAAAATCAAGAGACCACAAAGTTACAACTTACAATCCGCGAGAAGGAATATACATGGTTAGATCTCCGATCCGCATTGATGGTACCGGCAATAACATCTATACATTACAAATGAATAATAAATCATGCACTTGTGGAAAATGGCAAGCATATACATTGCCTTGTTCTCATGCTCTTGCAGTTTGCAGAGTAAGTGGTACGAGAGCAGATACTTATGTACCAGATATATATTTGCGAGAAACGTACAGAAGAACATACGAAGCGAATTTTTATCCGGTCTTGAATTAGAACTATTGGAGGAATGTTACTTATGATTTAACATTTTATCCTCCAAACATGAACAAGGAACTAGGTAGGAAACAGGGCATGCGATTTCAGGAGGAAATGGATTATAGAAATCCGGAATTTCCCCCAAGATGTAGCAGATATCGCATGCCGGGACATAATAAAAAAATTTGTAATAACCCAGGTTCAAGCAATGTATAAGTCTGTTTTTTTGAAAGTGTTGTAACATTTTAAGGTTTCTATTAATGAAATTTTTCTTTGAATTTATTAAAACTACTTCTTCATTACTCTAAATTTTGATAGTAAAATTAAAAATACTTTAAATTACTTCTTCATATTTTTTTCAATAAAATGGTTATAAGTTAAACATTTTTTTAAATGGTTATAAATATTATCATGAAAAGTACATCAAATAGGTTAAATAAAATAATATAGTCTTTATAAAAAATTTATATAACTATAAGTTTTGAAAAAAAAGAAATTTTGAGTTTTGAAAAAAAAAAATAATAACTGATATGGCTGATAACGCACAGAAGTTATGCGTTATTGCTGGTTTGTAACGCATCTCTTTTGTGCGTTATCTGCCACATCGACGGAATATGAGGAAAAACTGTAATTAAGTGATAACGCACAACAGCTGTGCGTTATTCTAAAAAATAACGCACATCAGTTTTGCGTTATGGTTAAATTACGCATAAAAAATTTTTATGACCACTTTAGTGGCCTTTTTATAGAAAAGAGCTAAGCCAAGAAAAAAACTACAAACCATATAGGAATATGGAATTTGGCTATCATTTTGGGGCTGTATCGCTTCTTAATCTTTTCATAACCATTCTCTACCAAAAGTTCACCCGATTTCTATTCTCATAATCAATCTTTAGTTTAAGATTTCAAAATTTAAATAATAAGTATAATAATATACAATATTGATATTTTTTTATAACTTCTCTTAAATAATTGATAAAGATAAAGAATCTTACCTTAGCAGATTACCAATTCACTCAATCAAAATTTGAGTTCCCATAATCAATCTTTTGTTTAAGATTTCAAATTCAAACAAAACGTATAATGGTAATATTTAGATTTTCAATAAATTCTTGATAAAGATAAAGAATCTTGCCTTAACAAAACACCAATCAACTCATTTAAAATTTAGGTTAAACAATTAAATTATTTTCATTTAATTTTAATGAATTAAAAATGTTGTTAACCAATTAGAAGTTTTTTAGTGAATCTAAAAAATCCAAATTCTAGAAAATTAGGATTAAAAGTTTCGAGTCATTAGAAAGCAGATGTTACATTTCTATAATATATATACATATATATACATGTATGTTTATATATATATATACACAGATATATGTATATAATATGTGTGTATATATATATATATGTATTAGAAGAGATATTAAATAAACATGTGAGGTTTTTAAGTATAATAATGTGACTTTTCTAAAATTTTGAATCGCAATTAAATTCTTAATGGAAGTTAAAATGAAATATTTAGTTGTCAAAATTAATATTATACGGGGTAATTTCTCTTTGCAACCCCTAATTTGACTTTGCAATCCCCCAAACTCTTCTTTTCTTCAAACCACTTTCTCTCTCTACCTCTTACTACCAAAATTCTCTCAAAAAGCCCATGTTCAGATCTTCAAATTCCAAGCAACTTACCAACAAATACACAAAAGAAGGTTAGTATATCAATCTTTAAGTCTATTTCCTCATTTTTACTGATTCAAATCATTAAAAATAAAATAAAAATATTGAATTTTAGCATCCTCCCGTCCATACCCCACATCAACTAGCTAGCCAAGTCTGTGCAACAAGGACGTCTCGAAGATGGTTCTCGTGCGTAATGTGGGTTGGCCGGCAGGCTGCACTTGGGCCATTTTTAAATTTTTTATGAAGTTATTTGTTTTGTTAAGTTATTTTGTTTTAAGTTATTTACTTTTTGTTTTTATTATAATGTGTTATTTTATTCAATGTTATTTAATATGTATATTTTGTGTAGCTATAGTATTTTATTTGTTTATTGAATTATATGTTTTTTAATGCATATCTATTATGTTTAAATTTGTTTAATGAATTATGTAAATTGTTATTATTGTATTTTGTTATTTAGATGTCTATTATGTTTAAATGTCTGTTCTAATTATAGAAAAAAATTAATAACTAAATAAGAAAGTTGGTCCGGGTGAACCGACCAAGCAGCCTTTGGTTTACCAACCTCGGGCACCACTTGAACTACCCTAGGAAATCGAGTCGTTCTTGCTGTGTCTAGAAAACCAACCCAGGCCAAACCAAAGGCATCTCACCAGCACAGATGGACGAAATTAAAACCAGCTCGGGTAATCAACTCAAGCCAAGTCAATTTTTTTTAAAAAAAACAAAAAATTTCTCTTCAAATTAAATTTTACCTTAAAATCGATGTTTTCCAAACACCAATCATTGGTTACATCTATGTCTTCATCTATATTAGGTCAAAGTAACTCAAAATTGTTAGTTTGAGTTTTAACTTTTTTAGGGAGAAAATTTTTGTAGAGAGATAAAGTTGTTTGGAGAAATAAGGTTTGGGGGATTGCATATAGGTTGCAAATACTATTCTGCTTATACGTTTTTAGTGTATAAAACCTTCCTTTCTTTTCAAATTATTTCCTCTTTGAATTTTTTATTTTCTCTTATCAATTAATACTATTTAAATTTCACATAACTCAAGTTTTTAGAACACTATATTTGTACTAATACAATGTATTAATTAGTGTATTAGATGATTTGTGTTAGATGATCCTAAGTAGTTTTAAGTATAATAATGTGGCTTTTTTAAAATTTAAATTGCAATTAAATTTTAAATGAAATTTACAACGAAGCATCTAATTGCCAAAATTAAGATTACAATATACAATTACGGTGTATTTAACTTTCCTTTTATTTCAAAATTATTTCCTAATTTGGATTTCATATTTCAATTATTAACGAAGTATTTAATTTTACATAAGTCACCTTTTTTGCATGATGGCTTTAAATACAATATCATAACCTTCTAATATACTTTATCTATAACACTACTTTTATAGTGATCAAGTGTACGAGATAGTATATTGGAAGATGTATTAAATGATCTTGAGTGGTATTTACATATAATTATGTGTGTTTTTCAAATTTGCAATTAAATTTAAAATAGAATTTACGATGAAGAATTTAGTAGAAATAATTTAGATTAGACAGTTATGATGTATTTTCTTTATATTTCAAAATCATTTCCTCTGTGGATTAAAATATTTTCTCTTATTAACTATAGTATTTAATTTCATATAATACACTTTTATGTAATTAAATTCTTAACAGAATTTACAATAAAGCATTTACTTGTCAAAATTAAGATTAAATGCTTACCATGTATTTTCCTTTCATTTCAAAATTATTTCCTCTGTGGATTTCATATTTTTCCTTATTAACTAGACTATAAGACTATTTAATGCAAGTGAGGCTTTATTCGAGTGGCAAAAGTTTAGGCCTCCCTAAACAGAGTGGCAAGTGCGTGTGTGCGCGTGAGTATGTGCATGTGTGGTGTGTGTATATATATACATAACATTCGAATAACATTCTCTTCAATACAACTTTTATAGTAATAAAGAACAAGTGAATTAGATAGTGTATTAGAAGAGATATTAGATGAACCTATGTAGTTTTTAACTATAATAATCTGATTAAAATTTAAATTGGACTTAAATCCTTAATGAAATTTACAATGAAGGATTTAGTTGTAAGAATTAATATTAGACGGGGTAATTTCTCTTTGCAACCCCTAATTTGACCTTACAACCCCCCAAACCCTCACTTCCTTCAAGCCAATTTCTCTCTCTACCTCTTCCTACCAAATTTTTCTCTCAAAAAGTCCATCTTCAAATCCCAAGTAATCTACCAACAAATCTTCACAAAAATAGATTAGTATATCAATCTTTAAGAGTATTTCTTTATTTTTACATATTCAAATCATGAAAAATGAGCTCAAATAATTCAAAATAAAAAAAATCTAGAATTTTTGCCTCATCCCACCCGTATGGATGTCTCGAACATGGCTCTCGTGCGCAACCTGGATTGCCAGGCTGGCTACCCAGCCGTAGGTACCCGGGCCATTTTCAAAATTTTTTTTGTTAAGTAATTTTTTTGCTTTGTTTTCAGTTATTTACTTTTTTTTTTTTTTAATTTTTTTTATCATAATGTGTTATTTATCTAAAGTTATTTGATATGTAAATTTTTTTTAGCTATAAAGTTTTCTTTGTTATTTAATTATACATTTTTTAATGTCTATCTATTGTGTTTAAATCTGTTTAATGAATTATGTAAATTGTTATTATTGTATTTTGTTGTTTCAATGTCTCTTATGTTTAAATGTCTCTTTTCTAGGTATGAAAAAAATCAATAATTAAATAAAAAATAGGCCAGGGTAAATCGATCGGGCAGCCTTTCGTTTATCAACCCGGGCACGGCTTCAACCAATCTAGGAAACTCGGTAGTTCTTGCTATGCCCAAGTAACCAATTTGGACAAAACCAAAGGCATCCCACCAGGACAAATGGTCCAAATTAAAACCAGCTAGGGTAACTAACTCAAGCTAAACCAATTTTTTTAAAAAAAAAACAAAAATTTGCTTTTTAAATTAAATTTTACCTTAAAATAGATGTTTTCCAAACACTGATCATCGGTTACATCGATGTCTTTATCCATATTAGTTCATAGTAACTCAAAATTGTTAATTTGAGTTCTAAGTTTTTAGAGAGAAATTTTTTGTAGAGAGATGAAGTCATACAGAGAAATGAGGGTTTGAGGGTTTGCATATAGGGTTGCATATAGCAATCCCTTTATACAGTTACGGTGTATACAACATTCCTTTCCATTCCAAATTATTTCCTCTTTGAATTTTGCATTTTTTCTTATTAATTAATAGTATTTACCTTTCACATAACTCATTTTTTTAATAATGAAACGTGCTTTAAGTACAATGTGATAACCTCTTATTACACATTCTCTAAAACACTACTTTTGTAGTAATACAACGTCTTAGATAATGTATTAGATCATTTATATCAGACGATCCTAAGTAGTTTTAAGTATAATAATGTGACTTTTTCAAAATTTAAATTGCAATTAAATTTTCAACGAAACATCTAATTGTCAAAATTAAGATTACGGTTATGGTATATTTAACATTCCTTTTATTGTAAAATCATTTACTAATTTTGATTTCACATTTTTTCTTATTAACGAAGTATTTAAATTTTCACATGTATCAACTTTTTGTAGTTAAACGTACTTTGAATACAATATCATAACCTTCTAATACACTTTAGCTACAATACTACTTTTATAGAGATCAAGTCTGAGGATTGTATATTGGAAGATGTATTAAATGATCTTGAGTGGTTTTTAAATATAATAATATGGCTTGTTCGAAATTTGTATTTATTCATAAAAGAATTTACAACGAAGCATTTAGTTGCCAAAATTAAGATTATATGGTTATGATGTATTTTCCTTTCATTTCAAAACCATTTCCTTGGTGGGTTTATTATTTTCTCTTATCAACTATAGTATTTAACTTTCACATAATTCTATTTTTGAGATTAAGTTCTTAACAGAATTTTCAATGAAGTATTTAGTTATCAAAATTAAGATTAGATGGTTATGATTTATTTTCCTTTCAAAATCATTTTCTCCATGGATTTCATTTTTTCCTTATATGTGTGTGTGTGTATAGATATATATGTGTATGTATGTGTGTATATATATGTATAATATTCTGATACACTTTCTCTACAATACTACTTTTACCGTAATAAAGAATAAGTGAATTAGATAGTGTATTAGAAGAGATATTAGATGAACCTAAGTGGTTTTTAAGTATAATAAATTGACTTTTCAAAATTTAAATTGCAATTAAATTCTTAATGGAATTTACAATGAAGCATTTAGTTGTCAAAATTAATATTAGATGGGGCCATTTCTCTTTGCAACCCCCAAATTTGACCTTGCAACACCTCAAACCCTCATTTCTCTCAAGCCACTTTTTCAAAATTCACAATTAAATTCATAATAGAATTTACGATGAAGCATTTAGCTGTCAAAATTAAGATTTTACGGTTATGATGTATTTTCCTTTCATTTCAATAATTTCCTATGTGGATTTCATATTTACTCTAATCAACTATAGTATTTAACTTTCACATAATTCATTTTTTTTGTAATTAAATTCTTAACAGAATTTATAATGAAGCATTTAGTTATCAAAATTAAAATTAGATGGTTACAATGTATTTTCCTTTCATTTCAGTTTTCTCTATGGATTTCATATTTTCTCTTATATATGTGTGTGTGGATGTGTACGTATGCGTGCGTGTGTGTATATACATACATATATATAATCCTCATACACTTTCTCTACAATACTACCTTTATAGTAATAAAGAATAAGTGAATTAAATAGTATGTTAGAAGATATATTAGATGAACTTGAGCGGTTTTTAAGTATAATAATGTAATTTTTCAAAACTTAAATTGCACTTAAATTCTTAATGGAGTTTACAATGAAGCATTTAGTTATCAAAGTTATGGGGTAATTTCTCTTTGCAACCCCTAATTTGACCTTGCGACCACCCAAATCCTCATTTCCCTCAAGCCACTTTCCTCTCTACCTCTTCCTACAAAAATTTTCTCTCAAAAGCCCATGTCCGAACCCCAAGTAATCTACCAACAAATTTTTACAAAATCAAGTTAGTATATCAATCTTTAAGTTTTTTTCTTCATTTTTTCAAATCCAAATCATTAATAACGATCTCAAATCATTCAAAATAAAAAAATTTTGGAATTTTTGCCTCCTTCCAATCGTAGCCCATAGTAGCTAGCTAGCTAACCTGCACACCGGGGATGTCTCGAAGATAGCTGTCATTTAGCTTCTATAATTGATAAACACCATCCAATTGATAATGACTCTCATTGGAAATAACTCTCCTTTTTTTGTTGGGAACGACTATAATACCACTTTTCTTTGGCACTACTTGGACAGGACTTACCCAAATGCTGTAGGAAATGTGGTAGATGATTCCAACATCGAATAATTTGATTACCTCTTTTTTTACCACCTCTTGTATATGGGGATTCAATCTCCTTTGAGGTTGAACCACGAGTTTAATCTCTTTTTCAAGCTAGATTTTGTGTGTACAAAACAAGGGGCTAATACTTTGAATGTCGGCTATTTTCCAAGCTATAGCCTTCTTATGTTTTTTTTTAAGGTCCGTGGTAACTCTCGTTCTTATTGTCTACTTAGCTTGGAGGAGATGATGACAAGAAGGGTAGAATGGTCCTCTAAGAATGCATACTCCAAGCATATGAGCATTGCCTTTAATTATAACTTCGGATGTTCTTCTATTGATGGCTTTAATGAGGGGCGAGGTGGAGCTTGTAAATTTTCACTTTTCACATCCTCCTCCTCGATTTTCGCCTCATCTAATTTTGCCACCACTTTTTGTACCACCTTGTCATCCACCTCTTTTTCATCATTTCCTTGAAATGCCGTAAGCAATGGATTATCATTTATTATTTCTTGCACATGATAAGATAAATAAGGATCTATTCAATTTACTATAAAGCAAGTATATCATCATAGTTTAAGGTACGACACATAGTTTCGGGTAGTTTAAGGACTACCTCATCCTCTCCTAATCTAAGGGTCATCTTCCCTTTCCACACATCAGTTATAGCTCTAGCCATATTAAGGAAAGAGCGACCTAAAATTAGAGGGACTTCGTTATCTTCCTATATATCCATAACCACAAAATCTACGGGAAAGATAAAGTCTTCTACTTGAACAAGGACATCCTCTATAATATCTCTAGGATATTTAATAGTTTGGTCCGCCGATTGTATACTCATCCTAGTAAGGTTGGGTTCCCCTAGACCTAACTTTTTGAAAACTTTATAAGGTAAAAGATTAATGCTATCATCTAAGTTGGCTAAGGCGCTACTAACAAATAAAGTACCAATAGTACAAGGAATAGTAGAACTTCCTGGGTCCTTTAGCTTTTCTGGAAATTTCTTCTTTTTCATTAAAACTGCCAAGCATTCCTCATTCAACATTACGGATGAAATATCATCAAGTTTCTTTTTCTTGGAAAGCATGTCCTTTAGAAACTTAGCATATTTCGGCATCTGTGTCTAAGCTTCAACAAACGAAATGTTATAATATGCAATTGCTTAAAAAAATTTGAAAACTTACTATACTATTCGTCTTGCTTTGCTTTAAGAAGGCATTGAGGATATGGCATGAGAGGTCTATAAGGTGATGGACTTTGCTTTGGGACTTCCTTCTTTTCTACTTTTTCATCATGTCCTTCTTTACCTTTTTCTTCAACACCTTCGTCTTCGGGTTCTTTCTCCTTTAAATCCTTTTCTTTTATAATCGCCATAGGAGTAGGAACTTCTAATTCCTTACCGCTTCTCAAAGTTATTTCTTTGGCATGTTCCCTTGGATCCAATTCTATGTTGCTTGGAAGGGACCCACGTAGTCTTTCCGATAAATCTCAGCAAGTTGCCCAATTTGATTTTCTAAGTTCCAAATAGAAGCCTCTTGATTTTACATCTTAGTATCGATTGCATTCATGAACTTACTCAACAGATCCTCCAAGTTGGATTTAGGTGTGGATTCGAAGTAGGTGCATTGTAGGCAATAGTCGTATTGGTTCGTGATTTTGAAATCCTAGAGGATTTTGAGGTCTTCGTCACCCTTGATTGCTCTAAAAAAATTATGGTGGTTGCGCCATCTAGGATTATAGATATTGGAATAAGGATTATTCCTTCCTATTTCCTTAAATATAATCTACTTGTTCCACCAGAGCATCCATACTAGGGCACTCATGATTTAGGTGGCCTCCATTGAAAAAATCACAAAATATCGCTTTTCTGGCCTCGTTGACCTTGTAATTAATTTTTCGAACTTTTTATCTATCATGGTGGCCAACCTTGACTCCAAATGTATTAGCGTATTGACACTATGTACTCCCACCGCTTTTGTCCTTAGTTTCCCCCCCAAGTGTAACTATTTAGAGAAATTTACTCAATTAAGTCATACAATTGTTGAGGCGTCTTGCTATTGATAGAGCTGCCGCCGGAAGCATCTATAAGTTGTCTAGCTCCAAAGCTAACACCATTGATAAATGATTGAAATGGATTTCCAAATCCAAACCATGATTAGGGCACTTCCTTATCAATTCCTTCGACCTTTCCCAAGCTTCGTAGAGACTTTCCTCACTGACTTGCTGGAATGAGAGGATTTCATTCCTTAATTTTACAGTATGGCCCGGGGAAAGTATCTTCCAAGAAACTTTTCTGCAACATATTCCCAAGTTGTGATGGAACCCTAAGGTAATGATTTGAGCCAAGACTTCGTCTTATCCGTTAAGAAGAATGGGAATAGGCATAGTTTAATTAATGATTATATTGATTATAATGATTAATTAATGACCTAAGAACTGTAACAAGTATATTTACTCAACTACCAATTCTTATTGTTCAATTAATGCCCTAGATTTAATTTTCCTTTGTCAATTCCAAATAATCTTACAAAGTTACCAATCTCGTGAAAACCAATAAACAAACACAACGGTTGAATAACAACCAAACAAGAATTAAATAATTAAAACAAGAAATTCATATAAAACATTAACTAGGAATTTTAGTTCATCCTCATTTAAACACAAAACGAATTAGCCAATAAACATGATTCTAAAACATAAACTCATAGATAAATTCATATAAAGAATAAGTTTAGGGAGCTTAGGAGTAAAGATTGAAGATCCACGATCCCAGCAATTGCTCAAACTTGTCTTTCGAATTACTTGAATAAATTCCCGAATTGGGCCTTCTTACAAAAATATAGAACTAAAAACTAAAATCTAATCTATTGAATTAATGTGTTTAGAGAGGTTTATATAGGATAAAATCTCCAATTCCTACTCTAAAAGTTACTCTAATCCTTTTCTAAACAGGTTAGGAATTAAATAACAAAAAGGAAAGGAATCAAAGAGCAAAAAGAAAAAGTTCTCAAAATTGCACATCAGCCCTTACACGACCTTCCTCATAAGGAAAGCTGAGCTTTCTGGATCCAGAAGCTCTCTAGAATGAATTTCAACAACTTGGCCACACTTTTCGGATCTGAAAAGTGCCTATCCAGATCCGAATAGTGCAATTCTTCCAACTTTCTAAAATTTGTATTTCTTCTCCAGTTTTCTTTGTTTTTCGCTCCTAAGTCCTTCGTTTTGGCTTGCTTTAACATATCTTCATTCCAAAGGTACGTACAATAATAAGAGAAGAAACAAGATCAAATAACTCTATTTTGTAAACATTTAAACACAACAATTGATAAAAACAATAATGCTTAAGAGGGTAAAATTAGACTTATAAATAGTGTATTAGATGATTTATATTAGACGATCCTAAGTAGTTTTAAGTATAATAATGTGACCTTTTAAAAATTTAAATTGCAATTAAATTTTCAATGAAGTTTACAACGAAGCATCTAATTTTCAAAATTAAGATTACAGTTATGGTACAGTCAACTTTCTTTTTATTTCAAAATTATTTCCAAATTTGGATTTAAAATTTTCTCTTATTAACCAAGTATTTTAATTTTCACATAAATCACCTATTTGTTACTAAACATACTTTAAATACAATATCATAATATTCTAATACACTTTATCTACAATACTACTTTTAGAGTGATCAATGTAGGAGATAGTGCGTTAGAAGATGAATTAAATGATATGGAGTGGAATTTGAATATAACAATGTGGCATGTTCAGAATTTGCAATTAAATTCATAAGAAAATTTACAATGAAGTATTCAATTATCAAAGTTAAGATTAGACGGTGATGATGTATCTTCCTTTCATTTCAAAATCATTTACTCTGTGGATTTCATATTTTCTCTTATCAACTATAGTATTTAACCAACACATAATTCACTTTTTTGCAATTAAATTCTTAACATAATTTACAATGAAGCAGTTATCAAAATTAAGATTAGATGGTTATGATATATCATCCTTTCATTTCAAAATCATATTTTCTATGGATTTCATATTTTTCCTTATATGTGTGTGTGGGTGTGTATGTATGTATACATATATGTATTATATATATGTATATATAGATATATAACATTCTAATATACTTTCTCCACAATACTACTTTTACAGTAATAAAGAATAAATGAATTAGACTGTGTATTAGAAGAGATATTAGACAAACCTGAGTGGTTTTTAAGTATAATAATATGACTTTTTCAAAATTTAAATTGTAATTACATTCTTAAAGGAATTTACAATGAAGCATTTGGTTGTCAAAATTAATATTAGATAGGGTAATATATCTTTGCAACCCCTAATTTGACCTTGCAACCACCCAGACCCTCATTTCCCTCAAGCCACTTTCTCTCTCTACCTCTTCATACAAAATTTTCTCTCAAGAAGCCCATCTTCAAATCTGAAGTAATCTAACAACAAACCTTCACAAAACAAGGTTAGTATATCAATCTTTAAGTGTATTTCTTTATTTTTACCAATCCAAATCATTAAAAACGAGTTCAAATCATTCAAAATTTAAAAAGAAAACTGAAAATTTTTGCCTCTTCCCACTTGTAGCGTGCAATAGCTAGCCAACCAAGCATCTGCACCAGGGATGTCTCGAAGATGACCCTCGTGTGCAATCTGGGTTGGACGGCAAGCTACTCAACTGCAGCACCTGGGCTTTTTAAAGTTTTTTAAGTTATTCTTTTTGCTTTGTTTTAAGTTATTTACTTTTTGTTTTTATTAAAATATGTTATTTATCCAGTGTTATGTAATGTGTATATTTTGTGTAGCTATAATGTTTTATTTGTGTATTGAATTATATGTTTTTGTATCTATTATGTTTAAATTTGTTTAATGAATTATGTAAATTTTTGTTATTGTATTATGTTGTTTAGATGTTTCTTACGTTTAAATGTCTCTTTTCTATTTATGAAAAAAATTCAATAATTAAATTAGAAAACAGCTCCGGATGAACCGACCGGGAAACCTTTGGTTTATCAACCTAGGCACCACTTGAACAAACCTAGGAAACTAGGTAGTCCTGCTTTGTCCAAGTAACCAACCAGGGCCAAGCCAAAGGTATCTTGCCAGGACGTATGGGCCAAATTAAAACCAGCTCGGGTAACCAACTCGAGCTAAACCAATTTTTCTAAAAGAAAAAATAATTTTCTATTGAAATTAAATTTTACCTTAAAATTGATGTTTTCCAAACCCCAATCATCAGTTACATCTATGTCTTCATCCATATTAGCTCAAAGTAACTCAAAATAGTCTCTTTGAGTTTAAGTTTTTTGAGAGAAAATTTTTGTAGAGAGATAAAGTTGTTAGACGAAATGCGGGTTTGGGAGTTTGCATATGAGGTTGTAAATAGCAGCCCTCTTATAGGTTATGGTGTATACAACCTTTCTTTCCTTTAAAAATTATTTTCTCTTTGAAATTTTTATTTCTCTTATTAATTAATAGTATTTAACTTTCACATAACTCATTTTTTAAATTCTGAAATGTGCTTTAAATACAATATGATAACCTCCTTTTACACTTTCTCTATAAAACTACTCTTGTAGTAATACAACATATTAGACAATGTATTAGATGATTTATATCAGACGATCATAAGTAGTTTTAAGTATAATAATGTGACTTTTTCGGGTTTTTAAATTGCAATTAAATTTTCAACAAAGTTTACAACGAAGCATCTAACTGTCAAAATTAAAATTATGGTTATGGTATATTCAACTTTACTTTTATTTCAAAGTTATTTCCTAAATTTGATTTCACATTTTCTCTTATTAACGAAGTATTTTAATTTTCACATGAATAACATTTTTGGAATTAAAACATACTCAAATATAATATCACAATCTTCTAATGTACTTTATCTACAATACTACTTTTATAATGATCAAGTGTGGGGGATAGTGAATTAGAAGATGTATTAAATGATCTATAGTGGTTTTGGAATATAACGATATTGCTTTTTGAAAATTTGCAATTAAAATTAAATTCCATAATGGAATTTACAATGAAGCATTCAGTTGTCAAAATTAAGATTTGACAGTTATGATGTAGTTTCCTTTTATTTCAAAATCATTTCCTCTGTTGATTTCATGTTAACTTTCATATAATTCACTTTTTTGCATTTAAATTCTGTTTACAATGAAGCATTAGTTATCAAAATTAAGATTAGATGGTTATGATGTATTTTCCTTTCATTTCAAAATCATTTTCTTTGTGGATTTCATTTTTTCCTTATATGTGGGTGTGGGTGTGTGTGTGCGTGGTGTGTGTATCAATCTTTACCAAAACCCTCATTTCTCTTAAGTCACTTTCTCTCTTACCTCTTCCTACAAAAAATTTTCTCTCAGAAAGCCCATGTTAAAATTTTCAAATACCAAGAAATCTACCAACAAAATCTTCAGAAAATCAGGTTAGTATATCAATTTTTACCTATTCAAATCATTAAAAACGAGCTGAAGTCATTCAGAATAAAAAAAATCTAGAATTTTTACCTCCTCCCACCCGTATCTTTCAATAGCTATCCAGCCAAGCTTGTGCACTAGGGATGTCTAGAGGAAGGCCCTCGTGCGCAATCTGGGTTGGCCGGCAGGCTACCCAGCCCAACACACAGACCTTCTGTAAAATTTTTTGATTAAGTTTTTTTTTGGCTTTGTTAAGTTCTTACCTTTTGTTTTTATTATAATTTTTATTTATTTAACATTATTTAATATGTATATTTTATGTAGCCATAATGTTTTATTTGTTTATCGAATTATATGTTTTTTAAGGTGTATCTATTATGTTTAATTTTGTTTAATGAATTATGTAAATTGTTATTATTATTTTTTTGTTTAGATGTCTATTATGTTTAATTGTCTCTTTTCTAGGTATGGAAAAAACTTAATAATTAATTAAAGAATAGGTTCGGGCCGAAAAGGCTGTTGCAAAAGGTGCATTTTTCAGGGTTGCCAGGCTCGCAGGTAGGACAAAGAAAGAGGATTTCCATAATCCGGGAGAACCACCTTGAAACTCTTGACATTGATAGGCACTTGTGCGAAATACGACAATTGAGTAAAGAAGAAGAACTGGATTCCCTCGAGAGCTGATGGTAGTGCAAGAGAACACAAAGTGTTAGGAGGAGCATCATTACACATAAGTCAAAGTTTTCTGGTAATTTGGCTGTTCTGATTTTGATAACATTCGAAAGTGGTATCAACCTCTGAAAGAGAAGAAGGCAGACCAAAATACTCGTGTGTAGAATTGCAATAGGTCTGGACAAAGAGAGCCTTATCATTGTAACCGAAATCATAATCGCTGGCAACAATGGACATTGCCTTATTAGCCCAAGAACTAGGCAAACACATGAAAGCTTGAACTGAACTCGAGTTAGTCCTCTTTCAGAGCCTTCCACCGCAAGCTCCTTTGTAGATCATTCCACTCATTCTTAGATTAGAGAATGTTCACTTGATTGACGATTTGAAAGTGGTTAGCTATACTCTTTCTAGGTTATAAGAGCTTGGAGTCTAAGATTACCAAAAGAGAAACTAAGTGCCATACATCATCCCTGCTTACTAAAACAAGAAAAGTAAATAAAAAATTCTTCCAAAGAAAGCATTGGACATCCTTGCTATCTCGATGGGGGGTTCCTATTTAGATATTGATTTAGAATATGTTCTCATCAATGCCTACCTATTGTGATGAGACAAAGTGATTCAAACTAACAACCATATCCCTAGGGCTACTTGAGTGGAAAACTTAAGCTCGAAGAGAAGCCCCCAGTGCATTTCACTTTACTTATAGGCTCGCTCGAGCAAGTTTATGAAGAAGCTGGCCTTTCCCTGAATTCCAAAATCGTTTTTTATGGGACTCAAAGAAGTAAGTAACAATTTCCCTTTGATAAGATCAATACAAGGCTTCACCAAGCTTCTGGAAAAAGTCAGGATGGCGGCATTCATTTCAGGGTTCTGGAGTCCATCATCTACCTCGTACCCATTCTGACAACCATCCAGTGTTGGTGGATTATAAGGCTATCCATGTTTTTATCTCAAGGAATCGTCCAGTTAGAATGGAACTATTGCAAGTGCAAGTTCAGTGCCCCGTTAATGTTAAATAGGATGACTGAAGCCACCCGTTATGGCATAGGGTGAGTCCCTTTTTTAACTCTTGCTTGATTCGACCTCCCTGATTTCGTCTATAAGGGCAAGTTCCCCTTATTCAGCTTCGTCTTTTGTCTACCAACAGCTCTATTGTGTGACACTTTAAACTAGCATTTAAACCTAAGGCTCTAACAGAGCGATACAGACACAATGTAGAGCTAAACATAACGCTACTCCTCTCTATTGCGGGAGATTATATGCAATAGATGACACTCTATTCCATTGCGTTCCTACTAAACAAATGCTTTCACATCCTAGGAATGGAGCTTACCCACGCTTGACTAGGAATTGTTGAAATAAGGGCCGCCTTCCTTCAGTTTTCTTCACTCTATCTATTCATCTCTTTTTTTGATCTTCTCCATTTCACCTTAGGTAAGAAAGAAGAAGGAGTCAAAGACTTCCCTGTCACATTCTCATAGAGAAGAAATGCAGGCTAGCAACCGGCCTGACTGAGTTATAAGAGTGAGGCAAAGAGCTAGTATCGATGAATGAGGTGGAAAGTTCACCCTCTTCAAGGAATAAGATAATAGGGGAAGACACAAACTAGAAGAGAGACCGTCAGAGCTAGATTCGATATCGATAGCTTATAGAGAAGCGACAGGATCAAGCAAGCAAAATGAAATTGTAAGAGTTAAAAGGGCATAGAATGGAGCTTGACTTTGTTTAGGCTATTCTAGTAAAGCACAGTAGCTAGATTTCAAACTTCAATAAAAGCATCAAAAGAAAACCCTTTAGCTCTATTAAAAACTGTCCCTTTTTTCACTTCAACGTACTTTTGGGTAATGGTATTCTCGGGTCTAAGGTAGAGTCCTAACAGTCCATCTCTGCTATGAAATTATGGATACGTTCAACTTCTTTGCTTTCCTTAGTGAAAGTCAGAAAGGAGCTAACTAAGAGAATATTTTAATCCAATTAAGACCGATCAATCTCGTTAAGATCTGTTAGTTGCAACTAGTAAATAGTTTCGATGATAGTAAATAAGGTTAGTGTAATAGACTTCAGCTCTTGGAGAAGATTGGTATATCCTATAAAATCTGAGTTAGTACCAAAATTCTCTTTTGAGTTACCAAGTCCCTTTCCTATCCTTTGTTGAAGCAGAAATTGCCTTCTTCTTTGAGTTTGCTCCTCCTGCATCATGGAATTCTTTCTTGAGGGATTCTTCCATGAGTTCAAAATGACTCTCTTTCGTCCAGTTGGCCATTTCATTCTGTCAAGCAAGGGTATGTTGTTTCAAGTCCAGCACCATTTTTGTAAGGGTAAAGCTGTCTATTAGCCGTCCATGCTTTCAAGTGGCTTAGGCTTTAGCCTTAAAAATAGCTCACCCTCCTTCTCCCTTATGTAGAGGGATGATTCAATCGATTCCTAACACCTCATAGATTCCTATGATTGTTTGCTAGAAGAATAGGCATTTCTAATGACAAATAAAGAGAAAGATCACCGCACGAAGCTTGATTTCCCGCTTACACTCGTGCTTTCCTCTCTATGAGAACCAGCAGTCTTTAGGAAAGTGGCAACTATCATTATAGCTTAAAGGGCGCTATCAGGGAGTTCATCTAATAGTATTTCTATCTCTAGAAAGTCAATCCCAAAGGTTCATTTACCATGTCAAGTTCCCCTATCACAATAGAAAATAGAACTCGTGGAAAGCTAGGGCATATTTATATTTAGAAAACTATGACTTTCGAAGAGATAGGAGTCTAACTCTCACTGAGCAATGATTCTCCTTTTTTATGCTTTTCCTGCAGCTTATCGATGAGATTTATACCCTTGTCTTCCACTTGATGTGGATTACCGAGAAAAATTCTACTAGCATAAAAGAATTGGCTATTGAATAGGCACTCGTAGTAGTGGTTGTCTTTGCCTCTGTCCCTGAGTCATGTCCTAAGAGAAGGATAGATTAACTTATTCATAGGCTTAGCTGTAGCTTCATTGACTACTAAAAGGCCAGAGCAGGATCCGAAGCGGTGGGTCACCAAACTACGACGAGAGTTTCCCCTTTTGAAGCGCTAGTAGAGGTAAGCCTTAAGCATATAATGAGAAAGAGGGGTTAGCATGGGTAATCCTACATGTCAATAGAAAGAGGAAAGTGGCCGATTACTAGTACAGAAACCTCTTACTCTCAACCCAGATGCCAGGCACTCTTAATGGACTGTAAAGGGTACAAGATCACTGTAGAATAGAAGCTATACTGCGGAGAAGAATCCACTCAGGGTCGAAGGAGCAGCTTTATCAAAACGGTGGTTGTGGTCCTTTTCTAGGACTTTCTGGGATGGGAGATTCTGCTTGGAGATAGGATAGAGGCAAATAAGGTATGCCTATCATAACCAAGAATATAAGGTAAAAATATTGGCTTGGGACTAGCCAAGTAGTAGAATACTTTCTGAACTGCGATCCCTAAAGTTAAGGGAATGGAGGACAAAACCTTTCTTATTGGTCTATCAGCCTGATGCGGGACTACGTCCTTAAGTGCCTAAATCAAATAAAATGAGTGATTGGGTAAGCATGAGGATTGGTACTAAACCGATTTTATAGCAATATGGGATGTGAGCTTGAATGTGCGTTGGGAGCTCGATCTTGAGATTCACTTCACCCTTGATCCTTTGCTTGGGCAACCCGAAGGACTCCTTCTTTTGAGTCTAGAACGTACTTAGTACGGCATGTATTGAGAAGGTGTTGACCACCTCCAAAGCATCAACATTAGACTGAAGGTTGGTTGTTTTTTTCTTGCTTTTCCGCATGAGGGAATACCAACCCTTTATGTAGTTAAGCATATAACAGGGACTAGTAGCTCCCTAAAAGCTAGTAGCTAAGCCGAGGTAGCTATCAGATTGGTAGTAGTCGAACTAGTAGTGGTAGTGATTCTTTCCTTTAATAGTATGTGTATGAGGTCTATTAGTTGCTTCATGACCTTAGGTCCTATCCTGCTTTGGTAGTAGTAGCTAACCGGCTGGCATCGACATGTGAATAGATCTTTTTATTATCAGGGAACTTCTCTCTCCTTCTCTCTCGAAGGCTGACAGCAAGACCCCCAACAGGGGAATCCCTAGAGTCCTTCTTTATCCCATTTTTCGATCTATTGCTCATAGGGGAGAATTTATTCTTTAAGAACTCCGAATTCCTTTCATGTAATAGTTAGATATACGCCCAAGTCGTAGTATAATCAATAGAATTCTCCTACCTTAATTCTTTCTTTACCGAAGGGAAGCAAAGCAAAGACACTAATAAATAGCTACAGGGGTTGCACCGATTGAAGTAAGCCTTTATCTAATCCAAAAGTTCGCCTTCAGCTCACCTTGGATACTCCAACCTTTGGTCAAACACTTGAAGATAGTTCTATCAACACGAGCTATTGTCATTTGATACTGGATGCACTGGTGTAGATTTAAATTCTTTAATTGTAATAAAATAGTAATATAATAAGGAGTGCTAAAGTTGATGCGATAAATGAGATTTCGAGGTGGATGAGTAAATTAGCTCGAATTTATTAGTGCATCTCCTTATATTTTCGTAGTGAATCATAGCAATTCATCCCGTGCCGTGTCAATAAGGTCTAAGGAAGGCTATGAGACATGATTTAAGCGTCTTTTCCACTGCTCATGGTCTGAGAGAACTAAAATAGTCAGGTACGCATATGTGATTTGAGAGATTTTTCTCTTTATTGAAACCACTAGAGTGAGAAAAAGAAAGAAAAGAGGAAAAGCATGGAAATACCATTACATAAGGCCATAGGAAGGAAGGGAATACAAAAAAGACAAGCAAGAGGAAGTTATACAGATGAAGCAGGCGACAGATAAATGCTTTGTTAGTTCATGCAAGGATCAAGGGAAAGGCTTAGCTACTGCAATAAATTAGGTGTGATCTATCCAATCTCTTTTGTTTTTATCCGTCCTTACTAAGATCGACCTCATGGGCTGTGAGACCCACGTTCTTTTTCTTCTTTGTATATCACCATTTCGACTTTATTGAAATTTTTCCTTGTCTTGACGAGTGTAATTGAAATCAATAGTACTGCATATTTCCTATATTAGATCAGAAGTTACCTTCCTCTAAATCCGAATCGGCTAGCTCGTGCAATTAATATATCACAACTCCCATGCATATAATAGCTACGAGCTGTTGTAAGCATCGTTACGAATACTATATCACGAGCCCACTACCGAGTCCTACGAGTACACTAACAGAAGTACGAGTAGAAATCATTAGTCACTCTTCGAGTTAAATAATATGTAAGCCGTAAGGGCATTTTTGTAATGTTTTTATTATGATTAACTTGTGCTTTGTGATAATTAGAAATAGCTTTATATAGAAGAACAAAAGATGCACAAGAGGAGTCTCAAGGGTAATCTACAAAGAAGCAAAAGATCAGTGAAGACTACAAGACTTTATGAAGATAAAGTGATCAAGTTAAAAAGACCTTGAAGATAAGAAGAATGGTCAGTGATAGCTTTATAAGGTAATTTTGTAAAACTCCCTAACTTGTTTCATTGACTTTTGATCAATTATGTTAGCTCCTTAGAAGAAATATTTTGAGAAAGCATCCTTGAAAGAAACTACATGCTCTTGATAAAATTTTGATGATTTAAAGAGTGTTACATGTTTTTAAAGTTGCATCAAGAATGCATGTTTTGAATATGAAGGAAAAACTATGTTTTATAGGAAAACCGGCTGTCCAATTTGTGTTTTAAGTCTAAAAATCAGTCATCCAATTTTTTACTTCTTAGAAAATTGGACTTCCGAATTTTCAGTTTTCAAAATGAAAATCGGTCATCCGATTTTTTGAAGCCTTTTAAAAACCGGTCTTCCCATTTTGAAAAATGGTCATTCGATTTTCTGATCATCAAGAAAATCGGAAGTCCTATTTTGAAAATTAGTCATCCGATTCTTACTTTTACTGAAAAGAATGACCGTTGCTGATGACAGTAATGTCTTGTTTTTACCTTTATATATAAAAGAGTTGATGATCAGCCATAAATTAAGTAGTTGAAGAACATTTAAGAACAATTTTTAGAGCATTAAAGAACACATTTTAAGCATTTTTTATCTTAATAAAACTAAAAGAAAAGACTCCTTGGAGCAGTATTTATTGATCATCTTTCAAAGAAGAAGGAAAGGAAGCTTGTAGAAGCAAATTGAAAAAAGTTGTATCTTATCTTATGAAGCTTCTTTTGTAATATTGTTCCATCTCTACTCTTTCATCTTATATTGTGATCAAAGATTTTGTGCAAATCCCTTTTGGGTGATCCTTTGATAATTTGTATTGTTTTGTGATCTTTGAAGTTTGTGTGCAAAACCCTTGAAAGGTGATCCTCATTGTGGTTTCTTTGTAAAAACTTGTTTTTAGTGAAGTTGTGAGATCCTTGAGTTGAGTCTTAAGGTAGTGGATGTAGCTCTATTGAGAATGTGAACCACTATAAATCCTTTGTTCCTCTTTTGTGGTTTGCACGTTATCTTTATGTTTATTGTTTAATCCTTATTCATAAAAGAGATTTTGTTTGATTAGTAATTTTATTAAAAAGAGTTATTAAATTTTTCTTCAAACAAAATCAGCGGTTTTATTTATAACTGTCCAAAAAGTTTTTAATTAGCCAAAAACCTTATTCAGCCCCCTAAGGTTTTTCAATTGGTATCAGAGCGGGTCTTCTTTCAAAGGCTTAATATCTTAAGAAGCAAAAGATCTTTTATAAAATGGCTAGTATTTCAAACCTACCTTATTTAGAAGGCTCTTCTACTAATAGACCTCCTCTTTTTAATGGAACGAATTATACATTTTGGAAGTCAAGAATTAAAATCAATACTTGCTCTATTAACTTTGATCTTTGGAGTATTGTAGAAATAGGACCTTTTGTTCCCCAAAAGGATGGAATAGTCAAGAAGGTTGAAGAATTCGACGAATTTGACTCTAAATTTTCAAGCAATGAATATATTAAGTTGTGCCTTAGATGCAAATGAGTACAATAGAGTGAGCGGATGCGATTCGGCTTGTGAAATATGGACATTGCTAGAAGTCACTTATGAAAATACAAATCAAGTGAAGGAATCAAAATTGGCCATATTGGTGAGAGACTATAAGTAAGCAAAAGTGAAAGCATTAGTGACATGTTCACAAGATTCACCAACATCATAAATGGGCTAAAGGCATATGGGAAAGAATACACAAGGGGAGAGGTAAATAGAAAAGTTCTAGATGCACTTCCAAAAGCATATCAACCAAAAACTCTCGCCATATAAGAATCCAAATATTTAAGACTTCTTTCCATTGAAAAACTCATGGGATCCCTTCTTACCTATGAGATAAAGATAAAGAGATTAAATAAAATTGAAAAACCTTGGGGGGGGGGGGGGGGGGGGCAGGTTGAACAATGTTTTTGGCTAATTTTTAAAAAATCTTTTATGTGATTAAAAGTTAAACCTCCAATTTTGTTTGAGAAAGAATTATAAAACTCTTTTTAATAAAATGCCAAACCAAACAAAATCTTATATTTCTGACAATCAAGCAATAAGCATAGAATTGAACTTTAGGGAATAAAGAGGCACAACAATTTATCGTGGTTCACTCTCTCAAAGAGCTACATGCACTACCTTGAGTCAACACCCACGAATTTTCCAAATCCACTGTAATCAAAATTTACAACAATCTCAAGTTTGAAGATCACCTACCATGGTTTTGCAAGCAACCTCAATCCACAACACAATTACAGTCAAAGGATAACCCAAGGGGTTTTTTCAACAAGACCCTTTGATATCAATAGAGAAAGAGAGGAGAAGGAACAAAGTTACCAAATGAGCTTGAGAAGGGAAAGATACAACACAATTTCAATGCTTCTATAAGATCCTCTTTTCTTCTTCTTTGATGAATGATCAATAATGAAGCTCCAAGAAGATTTTTCTTTTAGCTTTTATGAGATAAAGATTTTTGAAGAATGGACCTTAAAGCTCTTTAAATGTTCATAAATGATCTCAATTTAGATTTTAGCAAACTCAGTGAAATTACTGCATATCAAGGCTCAATTTACAGAAGAGGGAGACAAGTAACCATTACTGTTTGCAACGGTAATTTTTAACGGTAAAAAATTGAAAACCAGAAGAACGGTTTTTGAAATTGGGACTTTTGATTTCCTTGTAAAAGGAAAATTGAATGAGCCCTTTTTAAAATAGGAAGACCGGTTTTTGTATAGTAAGAATCGGATGACCCCCTATAAAAATCAAATGATCGGTTTTTCTAAAGCTAGAAAAATCGGACAATCGATTTTAAAATAGGAATTTCGATTTTTCTTTTCGCTTGAAAAATTAGATGACCAGTTTTAAAATAAGATGACCCTTTTTTGAGAAGGATTTAAAACCCAGTTTTTCTTAAACAAAAAGAACTTTCTTCACAATTCAAAAAACTTCAAAATATGTATTCTTGATACTCTTTAGGATAAGAAAACATTCTAAGGCATCAAAATGTCATCAAGAATACGTAGGTTTTTCAAGAATAGTTTATGAAATATTTCATTCAAGGAGCTTCCATACTTGATCAAAAATCAAAGATAAAAGTTAGGAAGGTTTATAAAGTACCTTAGCATATCGCTAACTAAGACGAAATTCTTGAAGGTCTTCAATGGCTTGATCTTTTCTTCTTCATTATGTCTTGATCACCAAGATCTTTTGCTTCTAAGTAGTGCACCCTTGAGACTTCAAAGATGCTTCTTTTGTTCTATAGAGACGAAGCTTATAATTATCACACAAACATATGTTAATCATAATCAGAATCTTATGCAATAATTCTCTTAGGGCTAACAATCTCCCCTATTTTGATTATGACAAATACATATGCAAGAGGATAACCAAAAGAACAAAAGAGCAAGTGTAAAAACATGGTGATGCTTCAAAGGAATCATCAATTAGAGCAAAGCATTTCAAACACCATAAAAGAGAGATAACTCCCCTTATAAATTTGAAAACATGCCAAGGGTTTGAAAGATAGTTTGAAAAGATAAGCTCCCCCTAAAAACATGCTTCACAACAAATATTGCATCAAAAAAGATATCGAGGCCAAACCAAGCCATATATCCTATACGTTGCATAAAACCTTATAAAGCAACATCAACAGCATATAAAACATATAAGGCACCAATAAAGCATATCATATCTTGTCATAGCAACAAAATCATATAAAGCAACATTGCACTTCAACAATTTCTCCCCGTTACTTCTTGCACATATTTCTCCCACTTTTGTCATAAATAAAAAAGACTCTTGGGAGAGTTTTTAGGGGATCATTGAAAAGGGAACTGCAATTGACTTTCAACACTAAAGTATCCTCATTAAGTCCGTCAAGATAACACATTACCATATATCAAAGAAAAACGAGGCATATATTAAAACATGAGTTCAAACAAACATGATTAAAGGAAAAAAAACACAAGAAAGCCATAATCAAATTTGATAGAAGATAAGAAAAGGAAAGAAAAGAAGTTGTAGGAGAAAGGCCTCAATCATCTTCATCTCTTCCTCATCACTCCAATTTCATAACCCGGTTTTGAATATCCACAAGCTTTTCATCAAGGTCATCAAGTTGGTTCTGGATCTTTCCATCTACATCGTCAAGTTGGCCATTGAGTTGTGATTGCATTGCAATAATCCTAGCTATATGTTGACCCATGTCCACTGATGATTATCCTTCTTCCGTTCTATCTTCTCTCTTCTTTGTGAATCTCCTCTACATTTGTTTCATCTTCATCCATATCTTCGGGCTCATTGCCCTCTTCTTCCTCTTCTTCTTAGCTACTGTCACTATCTTCCTCTTGGCCTCCCCTTATCAATTTCCCATCTTCATTTCTTGAGAATCCCATTCTCTTGAAAGTGTTTTGATTGTATATCTTACCGATTCCAATGTGTTCACTTGGTCTAAATAAAGTGATCTTAACATGTTGAAACACCTTGGTAAGAAAACAACTATAGGGCAAACATTTTGTCGATGAGGATTGTGTAGCTAGCATGTGTTCTATTGTAATATGGCCAGAATTCATCTTTCTGTGTTCATACACTGCTAGCATAACAAAGGAATGCATGTTTGTAATTGAAGACTTGTGCCCTACATTGGGGATAACAATATTCAAAATAATGTGATGTAAAGTCCTCCCATAGGCATCAAGTTTGTCAACTGTTCTATCTTCACTTCTTTTTATCACAATTCCTTTGGTAAATAATTCTTCAAACCTCTTTTAACTATATAGATTGGGATCAAAGAATTTCTTATTTTTTTGTGTAAAAACGCATTCCATCTTCAGGTGTCTTCAGAATGGAATTCAACAATCTATGATCGAAGGTAATATTCTTTCCATTCACTCTAGAGGTAACACCATTCACACCAGTTTGTATTCTACCCCTTTGCAGATTTGCATAAAACTCATAAAGTATCATAGGATAGAATAATTCATTAACAATCAGTAAAGAGCCCCAACAAATATATTGAAAAAGTGTAGGAATTATTTCCATACCTCCCATGTCTGATAGGTCGACTTGAAGTTCGGGAGTGATTTTCCTTTTCTTCTTTGCCCAATCTCCATAGTTAGCAGCAACTTTTACTGAGATGAATTTATCTGAAGGAGTTTCACTTCTTGCTACTTGTTTGCCCTTCCCTTTTTTACCACCTCTACTACTTCCACCTTCTTCACCATGGCCATCCCTTCCAACATTAGCATTCTTTACTTTGACCATTCTTGAAACAATAGGGGAGGATTGAAATTTTGAGAGGTTTTCAAGTTTGTGAGAGAGAAGAATGTACTTTGATGTGGAAATGTAGAGAGAGAGAGAGAGAGAGAGAGAGAGAGAGAGAGAGAGAGAGAGAGACGCGAGACAGAGAGAGAGAGAGAGGGATACAACAGAAAAATGAGGACAGAGAAAGACTGTCGATTGAGAGAAGATGTTTGAGAGAGAAGATCTTCAAGAGCATAGCAGCGATTCTTGAAGATTTTTGAAGAGCTGGATTCTTAAGAGAGAGGACTTAGGGATTTTGAGAATGAAGGATAATCCTCCCTTTTCTGTTTAAAAGCAGCTAAGTCCCGTCGAAATTCCCAAAAAAATCGGTCGATCGTTTTTTAGTTCTGGTCGTCCGAATTTTAATTTTACAGAAAATCGAACGTCCGAAAATTTTTCGAATCGTCGTTTTGGTCATCCAAAACTCTCGGTAATTTTTGTGAAGAAAAGACTTGAGTCCATTTTTTGAACCGGACGTCCATTTTTTGGAAGTAGCATCCGATTTAAAAAAAACTTGATAGGAATAAAGAATAAGAGGAAATTTAAAAACTCAAATAACACACATTAGTCATGAAATTTACCAATACCCAGCAATTTTCTCAAATAACAAAAACGTTCTTCAGAGAGGGGTTTAGTAAAAATACATCACCTTAGAAACGTGATCTCTAATAAAGTGATTTTTAATATCAATATATTTTGTTTTTGAATGTTGCACAGGGTTTATGAAAAGATTTATAGTACTAGTATTATCACACATAATAGGTATGTTTTTAAAAGAAAAACCAAAATCAATTAACGTGTGTTTCATCCAAAGTACCTGTGCACTACAACAACCGGCTGTAATATATTTCGCTTCGGTGGTTGATAAAGATACGCATGATTGTTTCTTGCTGTGCCAAGATACGGAGCATCTTTCCAAGTATTCACAATTTCCACTTGTACTCTTCCTTTCCACCATACATTCGACGTAATCCGCATAGGTTTAGGCAATAAGATCAAAACAAGATTGTTTAGAGTGTTAGTATATGCCCTAAGACCAATTGACTCACATTTATGATTTATGAAGCATGTATTTTTTGAATTGTATTTTATGCTCTTGGTCATCAAGTATGTGACTTGATAGTAAAACCCTTATAGCTAATAAAATACTATTCTTATTTGTCCCTAGGTTATTACATCTTGTAAGCTAGTGTGAAGTTGATTGATGGTCAAGTTTTACTGATCATGAATATGAGATATAAAATCAATTCATAAATACATATTGAGAATATTGTATTGGACATGACCCAAAGTGAAGAAGAAATATTGCATGGATTTAATTTATAAGTATTTCTTCTCAGTTTTATATTTGGTGTCCTTTGACCTAATGTTTCTAATGTTTCTTGCACGGGGAGAAAATATGTTTTGACATAGTCAAACATCACTTTTAATTACGTGATCATTATGACTATTGGTTGGCTTATTTTCTCGTCATGGCTTGAATATTGGAGATAGTGAAAGGGATTTGTCCCTCTCTTTTTAGAGAGAGATATCCATGGGCCCCTTGATAAGGAAGACTGGAAAATATGCATGGCCATGCTCAAATAAGTATTAATAAGGTGTTATTAATATTTTTTGTTGGAACAGTCTGCCTGGTGATCAAGTAAATGGTTAATTAAGTTTTATAAGGATGACTTGATCCATGCCTTGTACTTAATTAGGATATCGTGTGACAAAAGGACTAAATATTAAATCTAATGCTAGGTTATTATTACATTTACTTAACTTGGGTAAGCATAATGTCTTGCTAGAGGCCGCTTATGTTTTGTGAATAAATGTTTAGGACATTTTTCATTCACTGCCAACGTTAAGTGAACCTACAGGGTCACATGCATAGACGATCTTGTGACCATAATGTCCACGTTCAATGAATCTAGATTGTGTCCAGATTCGTTGAACGTATACAAAAGGGGAATTAGATTCCATATTGTATTTTCTGGTAAGTTAATAAGTAATTAATTTTATTTAATCGAATAAATGGAATTAATTACTTAATATTACTCATCCAACCGTTGGATGATTATAGGAATAGACGGACGAGATTAAACTGTCATTAGATGACAGTTGGGGTTTTGATATTGGCAGCTATAAAAGGTTATGTTAACCTTTTCTTGGTGGCCGTCCTTTATCTGATTAAAGAAAAACAAAACCCTAAACCTTGGAACGGCGATATAGTATCTAGCCTCCTCTCTCCGAAATACGACCGATTACTATATAGTCAGGATCAGTTCTGAACAGCTTTCAGAACACAGAAGGGGCTAACATCCCGATCGCTTGCAGAGGAGTTTGTCGCGTGGATACCAGTAGAGGGCGAAGCGTACAAAGCAGCGCCTCCACAACGACCAATCAAAACATTGAGGTAATTTCTATCCAATCGGTTTTTCTAGTATGTGCAGATCCTGTTGGTGGATTTCCGTAATTTTATTTTACTTTGTTTTTGCCTCCGGATTCCGACATAGAGTACCATAAGCCATAATCATATGATGAAATCAAATATCTCAAAGTACGTTTAAGAGCTATTAAATGGGATTCTTTGGGGCAAGCTTGGAATCTAGCACACAAACATACCACAAATATAATATCCGGCCTACTAGCCGTTAAGTAAAGCAAACTACCGATCATACCTCTATACCTTTTTTTATCGACCTTTTTACCTTTATCATCTTTTTCAAGCTTTAATGATGAGCTCATTGGAGTTTCAATACCTTTTGCATCATCATCCCTAATCTCTTGAGAAGTTCCTTAGTGTACTTCTCTTGATTGATGAAGATGCCTTCTTTGGTTTGCTTGATTTGTAGTCCAAGAAAGTAGGTCAATTCTCCCATCATGCTCATTTCAAACTCTTTTTACATAAAAGAGGCAAATTTTTCACATAAAGAAATATTAGTAGCACCAAAAATAATATCATCAACATAAATTTGGACAAGAAGAAGATCATTGTTACAAGAGGTTTTTTTAAAAAGAGTAGTGTCCACCACACCTCTTGAAAAATTATTTGAAAGAAGAAAACCACCTAATTTTTTGTACCAAGCTCTTGGAGCTTGTTTGAAACCATAGAGTGCTTTTGAAAGTTTGTACACATAGTTTGGAAACTTTTCATGCACAAAACCGAGAGGTTGTTCAACATAAACTTCCTCCTGAATATCACCATTTAGAAAAATCACTCTTAACATCCATTTGAAAAAGCTTGAATCCTTTAAAGCAAGCAAAAGCTAAAAGCACACTAATGGATTCATGTCTAGCAACGGAAGCAAAAGTTTCATCAAAATCTATGCCCTCTTCTTGATTGAATCCTTGGGCAACAAGTATAGCTTTGTTTCTAATAACTTCTCCAGATTCATTTAGTTTATTTCGAAAAACCCATTTTGTGCCAATGGTGGGATGATCGCGAGGTCTTGGGACTAAAGTCTAAACTTTGTTTCTTTCAAATTGATTTAATTC
The DNA here is from genome assembly GCA_028651295.1 of Catharanthus roseus. Lineage (NCBI taxonomy): Eukaryota > Viridiplantae > Streptophyta > Magnoliopsida > Gentianales > Apocynaceae > Catharanthus > Catharanthus roseus. The sequence continues at coordinate 3,186,352 of JAPQWS010000161.1, forward strand.
CTCTTGCATAGCAATAATCCAAAACTCATCACACAAGGCATCATCAGTAAATTTACGTTCAATTTGAGATAACAGGGCAAAGTTATCAATAAAGTACCTTCTTGTTCTTACCCCTTGTGATACATCACCAGTGATTTCATCCTTTGAGTGCCCTTTGGGATATAATATATCACATCTTGAGGAATATCTTGAGTTTGTGATCCTCTTCTAGTATTTCCTTAATCTCCTCTTCCTCTTTAGTATGATCTTCCAAAGCTTGAGTGTGTATTGGTTCATAGCTCAAAGAGTTATCTATGTCATCATCATTTCTCTTTTAAAAAATGTTAGTTTCATCAAAGTTTACATGAATGGAGTCTCAACACATAAACTTCTTTTGTTGAAAATTCTATAAGCTTTCTTGTTTGAAGAGTATCCAAGAAAAATTCCCTCATCCGATTTTTTATCAAATTTTCCAAGATTATCCTTGATTTTTAAGATAAAGCATTTGCATCCAAAAACTTTGAAGTAGCCAATGGAGGGAGTTTTGTTGAAAATAAGTTCAAAAGGCGTTTTCTTTAAAAGAGGTCTCAAGAGGACACGATCCATCACGTAACAAGCGGTGTTTACAGCTTCGGCCAAAAAATATTTTGGTAAAGAGTTTTCACAAAGCATTGACCTTGTCGTTTCATGTAAAGTTAGAATTTTCCTTTCAACAACACCATTTTGTTGTGGAGTTTTGGCTGCCGAAAAGTTGTGTGAAATACTAAAATCATCCCAAAGTTTTGTAATGTTATTGAATTCTCTCCCATTATCACTTCTTATAGAAATTAACTTATAATCAACGGAGGTTTGGAATCTTTTGAATAATTTAACAAATTCATGAAATGCTTCATTCTTTTGGCTTAAAAACAAAGTCCAAGTAAACCTAGAAAAATCATCCACAATAAATAACGCATACCTCTTAACACCAAGACTAGTGGTCCTCATTGGTCCAAACAAATCCACATGAATGAGTAAGGGTTTTGAAGTTGAAATAGTTTTCTTTGGTTTAAAAGAAGAATGTACTTGTTTTCCAAATTGACAAGCATCAAAAGTTTGGTTTTCTCAAAAGGAAGTTTTGGCAAGCCTCTAACAAGTTCTTTAGAAGATAGTTGATTTAACAAATCCATACTAACATGACCAAGCCTTGTATGCTATAAGAATGCATAATCACCATGAACTGAGAGACATGTTAGTTTTTGTGAGATAAGATCTTCAAGATAAAAAACATAGACATTACCAACTCTTTTAGCAACAAAAATGGTTTTGTTCTCAAGCTTGTTTATGATAGTAGAAGAGTCACTTTCAAAAACAACTTTGCACCCATTATCACACAATTGACTAATAATAAGTAAGTTAAACTTCACACCATCAATTAAAAGCACTTCCTTAATTAAAGAAGATGAACCATATCCAATGTTACTTATACCGATGATCTTTCCTTTCTTCTTATCACCAAAAGTAACAAAGCCACCTTCAGTTTCTCTTAGCTCATTCATGAGGGATGTATTTCTGGAGCTTGACTTATGTTCCTACAATAGGAGAAGAAGAGATGACTTTTGGTACCCATATTCTTTTGGGTCCATAAATGTTAGTAGTTTTCACTCTCCAAATAGTTTTAACTCCCATTTCAACTTCTCTTTTTACAAAACACCTAGTGGCCTTATGACCACTCTTACCACAATAAGTACAACAAAGATAGGAGAAGGATGAGGAAGCATTGACAAAATATGTTTGCTTTGAAGAAGCATTAGAGTGGTTATATCTAATGCTATTTTTATCATAAGGAATCTTCGTGAACCAATAAATTTTTTAAAATTTTCTTTTCCTTGAGTAAATATTTCAATACACAAAGTGAGATCATTCACATTTTTCTTTAAAATTTCATAGTCAATCAAGCATTTTTCAAGAGAGGAAACCTTTTGACAAAGGTTTTGTTTTCTAAAACAAGTTTTTGAGAATCATTGTTTGAACACTCTTTTTCTTTCTTCAAGACTTCTAACGATTCAAGAAGAGATTTATTTTGATAAATAAGTTTTGAATTCTCATCTAGCAAAAATTGAGTCTTGTTTTTCGAATATTTGTTTCTTTTAGAAACCTTTTTGCACTCACCATACATTTCTATGAGCATAGATCTAGGATCAACATCAGGATTATCATCAATGAGACTAGAAGAGTTAGAAGGTGAAGATTGTACGTCATTCTTCATTGCCTTGAAGCACATGTTTGCCTTTTCATCACCTTCACTTTCACTTGTATCTTGATCCCATGCACCAATTAGTCCCTTACCTTCGTTTTTCTTTTTTTTCCTTTAAGGCTTCAAGATTGGCTTCCAATGCCCTTTTTTCCTTTTCAATAGCCTTTGGACAATCGGCTACAAGGTGTTCCATGCTATTACATTTAGAGCATCTTGCTTTTATTAATGAAGAGTTTTGTCCTCCTTTCTTAAATGGAGGTTTCTTTCACTCTTTGTTAAAGCCTCTCTTATAGAATCTTTTGAATTTTCTCATAACCAAGGCTATGTCTTCATCATCATCATAATCATCCTCATCGTTGGAAGAACTAGCTTGTTCTTCCCCATTAACTTTGAGAGCTATACTTTTTCTTCCTTTTTCTTCTTCTTCCATCTCATTCAACCTTTTTACTTTTATTTCATAGGTGAGAAGAAAGCCTATGAGTTCTTCAATTGGGAGAGTTTTTAAATCCTTTGATTCCTCTATGGCAAGACATTTTGGTTGCCATGCCTTAGGGAGTGCGTTTAGAACTTTTCTATTTGCTTCTCCTCTTGACTATTCCTTTCCATAGGCCTTGAGTCCATTTGTGATATTTATAAATGTAGTGAACATTTCACTAATACTTTCATTTTGTTTCATCACAAAGAGTTCATAATCTCTTACTAACAAAGCCAACTTTGATTCTTTGACTTGGTTGGTTCCTTCATGAGTGACTTCCAATAATTTCCACATGTCATGGGCTGAGTCACATCCACTTACTCGATTGTATTCATTTACATCCAATGTACAACTTAGGATGTTCATGGCTTGATAGTTTAAAGTCATCCCTCTTGAATCACATTCATCAAACTCTTCTATCTTCTCGATTCTTCCATCTTTTAGGGGGACAAAAGGTCCTTTCTCTACAATACTCCAAAGATCAAAGTTAATAGAACAAATACATATTTTAATTCTTGATTTCCAAAAAGTATAATTTGTTCTATTGAAAAGAGGAGGTCTATCTATAGAATAGCCTTCTACATAAGGTAATTAGACACATTAGCCATAGTAAAGGAAAGATCTTTTGCTTCAAGGATGTTAGTCCCTTTTTAGAGAAGCCCTGCTTTGATACAAATTGAAAAACCTTAGAGGAGGTGAATAAGATTTTTGGCTAATTTTTAAAAAATCTTTTATGTGATTAAAAGTTAAACCTCCAATTTTGTTTGAAATAGAATTCTAAAACTCTTTTAATAAAATGCCAAACCAACCAAAATCTTATATTTCTGACAATCAAGCAATAAGCATAGAATTAAACTTTAAAGAATAAAAAGGCACAACAATTTATCGTGGTTCACTCTCTCAAAGAGCTACATGCACTACCTTGAAGGAACAAAGTTACCAAATGAGCTTGAGAAGGGAACGATACAACACAATTTCAATGCTTCTATAAGATCCTCTTTTCTTCTTCTTTGATGAATGATCAATAATGAAGCTCCAAGAAGATTTTTCTTTTAGTTTTTATGAGATAAAGATTTTTGAAGAATGGACCTTAAAGCTCTTTAAATGTTCATAAATGATCTCAATTTAGATTTCAGCAAACTTAGTGAAATTACTGCATATCAAGGCTCAATTTATAGAAAAGGGAGACAAGTAACGTTACTGTTTGTAACGGTAATTTTTCAACGGTAAAAAATTGAAAACCGGACGACCAGTTTCAGAAATCGGGACTTTCGATTTCCTTGTAAAAGGAAAATCGAATGAGCCCTTTTTAAAATAGGAAGACCGGTTTTTGTACAGTAAGAATCGGATGACCCCTATAAGAATCGGACGACCCCCTATAAAAATCGAATGATTGATTTTTCTAAAGCTAGAAAAAATTGGACGATTGATTTTAAAATAGGACGTTCGATTTTTCTTTTCCCTTGAAAAATCAGATGATCGGTTTTAAAATCGGATGACCCTTTCTCGAGAAGGATTTAGAAGCCAGTTTTTCTTAAACAAAAAGAACTTTCCTTCACATTTCAAAACACTTCAAAAACATGTATTCTTGATACTCTTTAGAATAAGAAAATATTCAAAGGCATCAAAATCTCATCAAGAATACTTAGGTTTTTCAAGAATAGTTTATGAAATATTTCATTTAAGGAGCTTCCATACTTGATCAAAAATCAAAGATAAAAGTTAGGGAGTTTTATAACGTACCCTAGCATATCCCTAACTAAGACAAAATTCTTGAAGGTCTTCAATGGCTTGATCTTTTCTTCTTTATTATGCCTTGATCACCAAGATCTTTTGCTTCTAAGTAGTGTACCCTTGAGACTTCAAAGATTCTTCTTTTGTTTTATAGAGACTAAGCTTATAATCATCACACAAACATATGTTTATCATAATCAAAATCTGATGCAGTAATATCCTTAGGGCTAACAAAAATGCAAGAAGAAGACAAAGGAAGAAAAGATTTGGTACTCAAAGTAAATGAGGAAGAGCAAGCAAGTTCATCCAACAATGAAGATGAAAATGATGAAGATGAGGATATGGCTTTGGTGATTCGAAAATTCAAAAGATTCTACAAGAAAGGCTTCAACAAAGGAGGGAAGAAAACTCCATTTAAGAAAGGAGGACCAAGTTCCTCACTCTTCAAGGCTAGGTGCTTTGAATGCAATAGCACTGATCATCTTGTAGTAGATTTCCCAAAAGCAATAGAAAAAGAAAAAGGAGTATTAGAGGCAAAGCTTGAGGCAATGAAGAAAAAGAAGAAAGGAAAAGGCCTAATAGGACCTTCGGATCAAGACTCAAGTGAGAGTGAAGGAGAAGAAAAGGCCAATATGTGCTTCATGGCATTAGAAAGTGAGGTACAATCTTCACCTTCAAACTTATCCAATTTTGTTGTTGATGATGATGATGATCCAAATTCCATACTTATTGAAATGCATGATGAATTAAAAAAGATTTCCAAAAGGAACAAGGAGTTGAAAAATAGGATTGATAATTTATTAAATGAAAATTCAAAACTTGTGAAAACAAAACTCTTCTTGAATCTTTAGAATTTTTGAAAAAGGAAAGGGAATTCTCAAACTTGGAATTTCGAAAACTTGTTATAGAGAACAAAATCTTTGTGAAAAAGTTCTTTCTCTTGAGAAATGTATGGTTGATTACAATGATTCGAAGAAAAAGGTGAGTGATCTCACCAAATGTATTGAAAAATTTACAAAAGGAAAAGAAAATTTTGAAAAACTTCTTGGCTCTCAAACATCACCATTTGACAAAAAACGGTATTGGATATAATCACTCCAATACTTTTTTAAATCAAATATGTTTTGTAAAAACCTCTTCATCCTTCTCAAATCTTTGTTGCACATATTGTGAAAAGAATGGTCATAAGGCTACAAAATGTTTTCTAAAAAAAAATATTGAAATAGGAAAAAAAACCATTTGGAAAGTAAAAGAAAAAGCAACTAACATTAATGGACCCAAAAGGATATAGGTACTAAAAGTCATCTCAACTTCTTCTATTGTAGGAACACAGACCAAGCTTAACTAAGTGGTACTTGGATAATGGATGCTCAAGACATATGACCGGAAACGCATCTCTTATGAGTAAACTTAAGGAAATCGAAAGTGGCTTCTTCACCTTTGGAGATATGAAGAAAGGAAAGGTCATTGGTATAGGTAACATTGGTAATGGTTCTTCTTCTTTAATTAAGGAAGTTCTCTTAATTGACGGTATAAAGTTCAATCTGCTTAGTATTAGTCAATTATGTGATAATGGATACAAAGTTATCTTTGAAAGAAATTCCTCTTCTATCATTGATTAGCATGAAAAAAAAACTATTTTTGTTGCAAAAAGAGTTGGAAATGTCTATGTTTTTCATCTTGAAGATCTTATTTCTTAAAACTTAAAGTGTCTCTTGGTTCATGATAATGATGTATTTTTGTGGAAAAAAAAGCTTGGACATGTTAGCATGGATTTACTAAACCAACTTTTTTCAAAAGAGCTTGTTAGAGGATTACAAAAATTACATTTTGAGAAAACTAAACTTTGTAATGCTTGCCAATTTGGAAAAGAAGTTAAGACCTCTTTTAAACCAAAGAAGATGATTTCAAATTCAAAACCTTTAGAACTCATTCACATGGATTTATTTGGGCCGATAAGGAGCGAGTTTTAGTGGTAAGAAGTATGTTTATGTTTTTGTTATAGTGGATGAATTTTCAAGATGCACTTGGACATTGTTTTTAAGCCAAAAGGATGAGGTATTTCAAGAATTTGTCAAACTTTTCAAAAGAGTTCAAACCTCCTTGATTGTAAACTGATCTCTATGAGAAGTGATAATGGGAGAGAAATTAACAATCAAGATTTTACAAAACTATGTGATAATTTTGGAATTACAGACAACTTTTTAGCCTCTAAAACCCCACAACAAAATGGTGTTGGAAAGGAAAACTTGCACTTTACAAGAAATGGCAAGATAAATGCTTTATGAAAACTCCCTACCAACATATTATTAGGCCGAGACTGTTAACAGCTCTTGCTACGTAATGAATCATTTCTCTTGAGACCTTTTTTAAAGAAAATTCTTTTTGAACTCATTTTTTACAAAACTCCCTCAATTGACTATTTCAAAGTTTTTGAATGTAAATGCTTTATCTTAAATACCAAGGACAATCTTGGGAAGTTTGATAGAAAGTCGGATTAGGGAATTTTTCTTGGTTACTCTTCAAACAAGAAGGCCTATATGATTTACAACAAAGAACTTTGTGTATTGAAGAGTCAATTCATGTAAACTTTGATGAATCTAACATTTTTGAAAAGAAAGATGATGATGACATAGATAATTCTTTGAGCTACCAACCATTACATACACAAGCTATGGAGGAATATGCTAAAGAGGAAGAAGAGAATGAAGAGAAACAAGAAAATGATCAAGGAGTTCAAAATCTTCCCCAATATGTGATATATCCAAAGGGACATTCCAAGGATAAAATCATTTCTGATGTATCACAAGGGGTAAGAACAGAAAGGTATTTTATTGATAACTTTGCTTTATTATCTCAAATTGAGCTTAAATTTATAGATGATGCCTTATGTGATGAGTTTTGGATTATTGCTATGCAAGAGGAACTTAATCAATTTGGAAGAAACAAAGTTTGGACTTTGGTCCCAAGACCTAGTGATCACCCCACTATTGGTACAATAGGGGTTTTTAGAAATAAACTAAATAAATCCGTAAGAAACAAAGCTAGACTTGTTGCCCAAGGATTTAATGAAGAAGAGGGCATAGATTTTGATGGAACATTTGCTCTTGGTTTCTAAACTTGAATCCAAAAGAATGCTTTTAACTTTTTCTCGTTTTAAAGGGTTCAATCTTTTTCAAATGGATGTTAGAAGTGCCTTTTTAGATGGTGATATTAAGTAGGAAGTTTATGTTGAACAACCTCCCTATTTTGTACATGAAAAATTTCCAAAACTATGATTATAAACTTTCAAAAGCACTTTATAGTTTAAAACAAGCTCCAAGAGCTTGGTATGAAATATTGAGTGAATTTCTCCTTTCAAACAATTTTTCAAGGGGTGTGGTGGACAGAACCGTTTTTACAAAAACCTCTTGTAACAATGATCTTCTTCTTGTCCAAATTTTTCTAGGTCATATTATTTTTGGAGTTACTAATGTTTGTTTATATGAAGAATTTTCCTCACTAATTCAAAAGGAGTTTGAAATGAGCATGATGGGAGTGACCTACTTTCTTAGACTTCAAATCAAACAAACCAAAGAAGGCATCTTCATCAATCAAGAGAAGTACACAACGGAACTTCTCAAAAGATTTGGGATGAGCGATACAAAAGGAATAGGAACTCCAATGAGATCATCTTTGAAACTTGACAAGGACGAAAGAGGTAAAAAGGTAGATGAAAAATGGTATAGAGGTATGATTGGAAGTTTTCTTTATTTAACGGCTAGTAGGCTAGATATTATATTTGTTGTATGTTTATATACTAGATTCCAAGCTTGCCCGAAGAAATCTCATTTAATAGCTATTAATTGTATTTTAAGATATTTATATATCATCTTATGACTATGGATTACGGTATTTAATGTTATTTTGATCTTATCGCTTACACCGATGCAGATTATGCTGGATGTAAGGTAGAAAGAAAGAGTACTAGCGGGAATTGTCAATTCTTGGGGGTTGCTTAGTGTCTTGGTATAGCAAGAAGTAATCATGCATGTCCTTATCGACCGCCGAAGCGGAATATATAGTTGTTGGTTATTACTGTGCTCAGGTACTTTGGATGAAGCATACTTTACTTGACTTTGGTTTTGATTTTAACAACATACCTATTTTATGTGATGGCACAAGTGCAATAAATCTTTCTGTAAACCCTGTGCAACATTCAAAAACTAAGCAATTGAAATTAAACATCTTTTTGTAAGAGATCATATTGCAAAATGAGATGTATTTTTAGACTATATTTGCACAGAATATCAAATTGCTGACATTTTTACAAAAGCGCTTTCTAAAGATTGTTTTTGTTATTTGAGGAAATTACTTGGTATTGGTAAATTCTAGAACTAATGTGTGTTTTGAGTTTCAGAATTTTTCTTCATTTTTAAGCTGAGATATTTGGACCAAAAAATTGGACGTGCATTTGAAAAACCGGACATCCGTTTTTCCTTGAAGAGTCTCAAGAATTATCCTTCACAAAAAAAGACGAGACTTTTGAACTACTAAATCGGATGCCTCCAAAAAAATTGGTCGTCCGTTTTATTATTTTAAAAGAAAAGTCGGACAATCGTTTTCAAAGATTAGTCGACTGGTTTTTTATTTTTTTTTTGACGGGTTCTACACTTTTTAATTCAGAAAAATTGTGAACCCTTCTCATTTGTTCTCACTCACTCTCTCTCTACAAAACTACTTATTTTCTCTCTAGAAAACTCACCATCCGTTTCTCTCATCTCTCTCAAAATCAACCGGTTGTCTCTCTTTGAAACACTCTCAATCTCTCTCTCTCTCTCAAAACCTTCAATCAAAACCCATCCCTCTCCTACCTACAAAAAATGGTGAAAGTGAAGAATGCCAATGTTGGAAGGGGAGAAAACCTTGAAGAAGAAGGAAGTAGTAGAGATGGAAGGACAAGAAAAGGGAAAAGAGTGGCAACTGGAGTGAGGGCACCAGAAAGGTTCATCTCTATTAAAGGAGCTGTTAACTTTGAAGAATGGACACGAAAGAGAAGAAAGATTGCTCCAGGTCACAGAGTTGATCTATCTGACATGGAAGGTATGGAAATCATCCTTAATATTTTTGAAGATATTGGTTGGGACTCTCGCTTACTGTAAATGAACTCTTTTATCCTAAAATGGTGCATGAATTCTATGCAAATTTACATTAAGGTAGAGTTCAACAGCAAGGAGGTGTAACTTATCAATGAGTGACCTCTAGGGTTGGTGGCAGAGATATTTCCTTTGATGATAGAATGCTAAACACTATCTTAGGAACACCTAAAATTGGTATAAGATTCTATACCAAAAACAAGAAATTTTTTGATCCCAACATTATAGTGAGAGAAGATTTGAAGAACTATTCACAAAGGGAGAAGTTCTTAAGAGGCATGATGATAGAAATGTAAATAAGCTTAATGCATATAGAATATTATTGTACCATATGATTTCAAATATAGTCATTTCTAATGTTGGTCACAAGTCTTCCATTACAAATATACACTCTTTTGTAATGCTAGCATTACATGAACATGGAAAAATGAATTTTTTGGATATATGGCCATAGAACACATGCTAGCCACTCAGGCTTCTTCAACAAAATGCTTGCCATATGGTTTTTTCCTTACTAAAGTCTTCCAATACTTTGTTCTTAATTTGGCTGGAGTTGGTGATCCCATTGGTGCTGGAAAAATCTACGACAAACATACCTTTAAAAGAATGGGTTTTTCAAGAAATAAAGAAGGTATGTTGGTAAGGGGAGGACAAGATGATAATGATGAGAATGATGAAGATGATGAAGGAAATAAGGAGCAAGAAGCGATGAATATGGATAAAGAGGAAAGTGAAGAAGAACCGGAAGAGGAGGCCTTTAGAAGAGAAATGAGACAAAAGAAAAAGGCAAGAACGAGTTGAAGAAGGTCAATCATCTGGAAGCATGACTCAGCTTATGGATATGATAGCCTCATTGCAAGCCTCCATGAACAGTCGTTTTGATGCCTTAGATGGAAAGATATTTGACATTCAAGAGAGGGTAAGGAGATTGGAAGCAAGAGACAGAGAAGAAGACAAATGAGAAATGAAGAAGGACAAAAAAAAGGGAGTTGCAAACTAGTTAGTCTATGTTTTATTTTTATGAATTAAGTTCTTAAATTTCATAGCTTTCGTTCCTTTTGGTTATTGACTTCTCTTTTAACTTATTAACTACTGATTATGAAGTCTTTCTCTTTTAAACTTCTTGTCTTCTGTGCTTGGTATGGAACTCCATGATGACATCTTAATAATGAGAGTTCTCTTGCTATTTTTCAATGATCCCTTGTAGTCCTTATGCTATTTGAATTATGACAAAAGGGGGAGAAAATATAAGATGCCTTATTTTGATAATGCTTAAATATTGATAATGCCTTATGTTGATGATGCTTTATGTTGGTATCCTTATGTTGATAATGCCTTATGTTGATGATGCTTTATATTAGTGGCATTATGTTGATGCATTAAGGGGATATATATATATATATATATGAAATGCATATTGAGATTGTCTTGATAACTTGAGTTGGTGTTGCCTTGATTATTTAACAATTTGTGTTGGTAACATGCTTTGAGCTGTAGAAAGTTTTATGCATTATACCTTGTTGCTTATATGTCCTTGAGTTTATTGATGAACATTTGGTGCCAAATTTGTTATGAAGCATACCTTAAGGGGGAACTTTAAGATTTTTAAACTATTTTCAAACCTTGGCTTGCTTTTAAAATGAAAGGGGGAGTTCTTTCTCACTCATTTTAATGCTTAGCTCTAAATGTTGATCTTTTGAAGCATTCTCTTAGCTTAACCATGTTCTTTTGTTCAATATAATCATCATTTTGCATCTTTGTTTGTCATAATCAAAAAGGGGGAGATTGTAAGCCCAAGGGAATATTTGTAATGTTTTGATTATGATTAACTTGTGCTTTGTGATAATTAGAAATAGCTTTATATAGAAGAACAAAAGATGCACAAGAGGAGTCTCAGAGGTGATCTACAAAGAAGAAAATGATTACTCAAGACTACAAGACTTTATGAAGATAAATTGATCAAGTTAAAAAGACCTTGAAGACAAGAAGAATGGTCAGGGATAGCTTTATAGGTTATTTTGTAAAACTCCCTAACTTGTTTCTTTGACTTTTGATCAATTATGTTAGCTCCTTAGAAGAAAAATTTTGAGAAAGTATCCTTGAAAAAAACTAAGTGCTCTTGATAAAATTTTTATGATTTAAAGAGTGTTACATGTTTTTAAATTTTTAAATGCATGTTTTAAATATGAAGGAAAAACTATGTTTTATAGGAAAACCGGTTGTCCAATTTATGTTTTAAGTCTAAAAACCAGTCATCCGATTTTCTACTTCTTAGAAAATTAGACGTTTGAATTTTCAGTTTCAAAACGTAAATCGGTCATCTGATTTTTTTCCAGCCTTTTAAAAATTGGTCTTCTTATTTTGAAAGACGGTCATCCGATTTTCTATTCATCAAGAAAATCGGACGTCTTATTTTGAAACCGGTCGTTCCGTTTTTACTTTTACTGTAAAAAATGACCGTTGCTGCTGATAGTAATAGCTAGTTTTTTACTTTCACATATATAAGGGCTGATGATCAGCCATAAATTTTAAGTAGTTCAAGAACATTTAAGAACAATTTTTAGAGCATTAAAGAATACATTTTGAACCTTCTTTATCTTACTAAAACTGAAAAAAAAGACTCCTTGGAGCTGCCTTTATTGATCATCTTTTAAAGGAGGAAAGGAAGCTTGTAGAAGCAAATTGCAAAAAGTTATATCTTATCTTATCAAGCTTCTTTGGTAATATTGTTCCATCTCTACTCTTTCATCTTATATTGTGATCAAAGGTTTTGTGAAAAACCCTTTTGAGTGACCCTTTGATAATTTGTATTGTTTTGTAATCTTTGAGGTTTGTGTGCAAAACCTTTGAAGGGTGATCCTCATTGTGGTTTCTTTGTAAAACCTTGTGTTTAGTGAAGTTGTGAAATCGTTGAGTTGAGTCTCAAGGTAGTGGATGTAGCTCTATTGAGAGAGTGAACCACTATAAATCCTTTGCCCCTCTTTTGTGGTTTGTACATTATCTTTATTTTTATTGTTTGTTTAATCCTTGTTCATAAAAGAGATTTTGTTTGGTTAGGAATTTTATTAAAAAGAGTTATTAAATTATTCTTCAAACAAAATCGAAGATTTTATTTATAACTGTCCAAAAAGTTTTTGACTAGCCAAAAACCTTATTCACCCCCCTCTAAGGTTTTTTCATAAATATATTGCATATGCATATACAGATAGAAAAAGAGAGAGATAGTATGCCGCTTAAGCGGATGAGAGTGTTATGTCAAAAGGACCAAGGAGGACTCAAGGGTGGAAGGAGAAGGAGTAGGAGTAGGAGCTAATTTGGATGGAATCGAATGATTACGAAATAGACAATGAGAGCAGCCTTAGGTTTATCAACTCGGACACCACTTGAACCAACTAAAAAACTGGGTTGTTCTTGTCGTGCCCAGGTAACTATCTCCGGACAAACCAAAGGTATCCCACAAGTAAGATGGGCCAAATTAAAACCAGGTCGTGTAACCAACTCGAGCTAAACAAATTTCTTTAAAACTAAAAAATAAAAATTTGCTTTTCAAATTAAATTTTACCTCAAAATCGATATTTTCCAAACACCAATCATTGGTTACATCTATTTCTTCATCCATATTAACTAAAAGTAACTTAGAATTGTCACTTTGAGTTTTAAGCTATTAGAGAGAATTTTTGTAGAGAGATAAAATTGTTAGGAGAAATGACGATCTGGGGATTGAATATAGGGTTGCAAATAGCAGCCCCTTCATACATTTATGGCGTATATAAATTTCCTTTCCTTTCAAAATTATTTACTCTTTGAATTTTTCATTTTATCGTATTAATTAATAGTATTTAACTTTCACATCGCTTTTCTCTTTTAATTCTAAAACGAGCTTTACATACAATATGATAACCTCCCGTTACACTTTCTCTGGAAAACTACGTTTGTGGTAATAAAACGTATTAGATAGTATATTAGATGATTTATCGTAGACAATCTAAAGTAGGTTTAACAATAACAATGTACCTTAGATGATTTTTTTCTAAATTTAAATTGTAATTAAAACTTCAACAAAATTTACTACAAAGCATCTAATTGTCAAAATTAAAATTATGGTTATGGTATATTAAGCTTTACTTTTATTTCCAACCTATTTCCTAGTATGGATTTCACCTTTTCTCTTAATAACGAAGTATTTTAATTTTAACATAAATCACCTTTTTTGAATTAAAACGTACTTTAAATACAATATCATAACCTTCTAATATACTTTATCTGCAATACAACTTTTATGGTGATCAGGTGTACGAGATAGTATATTGGAAGATATATTAGATTATCTTGAGTGGTTTTTATATATAATAATGTGGCTTTTTCGAACTTTGCCATAAAATCCATTACAGAATTTACAATGAAGCATTTAGTTGTGAAAAATAAGACTAGACGGTTATGCTGCATTTTTCCATTCATTTCAAAATCATTTATGCTATGGATTTCACATTTTCTCCTATCAACTATAGCACTTAACTTTCACATAATTCACTTTTTTGCAATTATATTCTTAACAGATTTTACAATGAAGCATTTATTTGTCAAAATTAATATTAGATGGTTATGATGCATTTTCCTCTCATCTCTAAACCATTTTCCTATAGAGTTCATACTTTTCCTTATACGTGTCTGTGTGCATACGTTTGTGCGTGCATGTGTGTGTATATATATAACATTCTAATACACTTTATCTATATTACTACTTTTATAATAATAAAAAAATAAGCGAATTAGATATTGTACTAGAAGAGATGTAGGATGAACCTAGTGAGTTTTTAATAAAATAGTGTGACTTTTTCAAAATTTAAATTGCAATTAAATTCTTAATGTAATTTATAATGAAGCATTTAGTTGTCAAAATTAATATTAGAAGGGGTAATTTCTCTTTGCAAGCCCTACTTGGAGCTTGCAATCCCCCAAACTCTCATTTCCCTCAAGCCACTTTCTCTGTTCACCTCTTCCTTCCAAAATTTTCTCTCAAAAAGTCCATCTTCAAATCTAAATCACAAAATAAGGTTAGTATGTCATCTTTAAGTGTATTTCTTCATTTTTACCGATTCAAATCATGAAATTGAGCTAAAATCATTTTTTTTAAAAAAAATCTTGAATTTTTGCCTCTTGCCACCCGTACCCCACAGTAGCTATCTAGCCAAACCTGTGCACCAGGAATGTCTCGAAGATGGCCCTTGTGTGCTAATCTGGTTGGCCGGCAAGCTACCGAGCTGCAGCACTCGGACCTTTTTTAAAATTTTTTTGTTAAGTTATTCTTTTTTCTTTGTTTTAGGTTATTTACTTTTTTTATTATTATAATTTGTTATGTATTTAATGTTGTATGCATATTTTATGTAGCTATAATGTTCTATTTGTTTACCGAATTATATGTTTTTTAATGTGTATCTATTATTTTTAAATTTGTTTAATGAATTAATTAAATTGTTAATATTGTATTTTTTAATTAGATGTTTATTATGTTTAAATGTCTCTTTTCTAGTTATGAAAAAAACTCAATAATTAAATAAAAAAAAAGATTCGGGTGAACCGACTAAGCAGCCTTTGGTTTATCAAAACCAACCTAGGAAACTGGGTTGTTCTTGTTGTGCCAAGGCAACTAATCGGGCCAAACAAAAGACATCCCACAAATTAAATAGGCCAAACTAAAATTATCTTGGGTAACCTACTCTCGAGCCAAACAAATTTTTTTTAAAAAAATAAAAAATAAAAATTTTCTTTTTGAACTAAATTTTATATGAAAATCGATGTTTTCCAAATATCAAGCATTGGTTACATCTATGCCTTCATCCATATTAACTTAAAGTAACTTAGAATTGTTACTTTGAGTTTTAAGTTATTAGAGAGAAAATTTTTGTTGAGAGATAAAGTTATTAGGAGAAATGAGGGTTTGGGGGATTGCATATATGGTTACAAATAGTTGTCCCCTTATACACTTATGGTGTATACAACTTTCCTTTCCGTTCAAAATTATTTACTCTTTGAATTTTGCATTTTCTATTATTAAATAATAGTATTTAACTTTTACATAACTTTTTTTTAATTCTAAAATGAGCTTTACAATATGATAACCTCCTGTTACACTTTCTTTAGAACACTACTTTTGTAGTAATATAGCGTATTAGATGATTTATATTAGACTATTCTAAGTAGTTTTTAAGTATAAAAATGTGTTTTTTCAAAATTTAAATTGCAATTAAATTTACCACAAAATTTACAACGAAGCATCTAATTGTCAAAAATAAAATTACGGTTATCGTATATTCAACTTTCCTTTTATTTCAAAATTATTTCCTCAAATAGATTTCACTTTTTCTCTTATTAACAAAGTATTTTAATTTTCACATAAATCACCTTTTTGTAATTAAAACATACTTTAAATACAATATCATCACCTTCTAATACACTTTATCTACAATACAACTTTTATAGTGATCAAGTGTACGAGATAGTATATTGGAAGATATATTAGATGATCTTTAGTGCTTTTCTAATATAATAGTTTGGCTTTTTCAAAATTTACAACTAAATCCATACCAGAATTTACAATGAAGCATTTAGTTGTCAAAATTAAGACTAGACGGTTATGATGCATTTTTCCTTTCATTTCAAAATTATTTCCTATATGGATTTCGTATTTTCTCTTATCAACTATAGTATTTAACTTTCACATAATTCACTTTTTTGCAATTAAATTCTTAAAAGAATTTACAATGAAGCATTTAGTTGTCAAAATTAATAGTAGATGTTTATGATGTATTTCGTTAGGTGCGTGTGTGCATTCATGCGTGCGTGTGTATGTTTTTTTTTATATAAAACATTCCATAACACTTTCTCTATAATACTACTTTTATAGTAATAAAGAATAAATGAATTAAATAGTGTATTAGAAGAGATATAAGATGAACCTGAGTGGTTATTAAGTATAATAGTGTGCCTTTTTCAAAATTTAAACTGCAACTAAATTGAATTTATAATGAAATATTTAGCTATCAAAATTAATGTAAGACGGAGTAATTTCTCTTTGCAACCCCTAATTTGACCTTGCAAGCCCCAAACCCTCATTTCCCTCAAGCCACTTTCTTTGTCCACCTCTTTCTACCAAAATTTTCTCTCAAAGAGTTTTTCTTTAAATCTGAAGTAATCTACCAACAAATCTTCACAAAATCAGGTTAATATATCATCTTTTAAGTGTATTTCTCATTTTTATCGATTCAAATCATGAAATTGAGCTCAAATCATTTAAAAAAAAAAATAGAAATTTTGCCTCCTCCCACCCGTACACCGCAGGAGCTATCCATTCAAACCTGAGCACCAGGGATGTGTCGAAGATGGCCATCGTGCACCAATCTGGGTTGGCTGGCAAGCTACCGAGCTGCAACACTCGGGTCTTTTTTTAAAATTTTTTTTTGTCAAGTTATTGTTTTTATTTTTGTTTTAGGTAATTTACTTTTTTTATTATTATAATTTGTTATGTATTTAATGTTGTATGTATACTTTATGTAGCTATAATGTTTTATTTGTTTATCGAATTATATGTTTTTAAATGTGTATCGATTATTTTTAAATTTGTTTAATGAATTACGTAAATTGTTATTATTGTATCTTTTTAATTAGATGTCTATTATGTTTAAATGTCTCTTTTCTAGTTATGGAAAAAACTCAATAATTAAATAAAAAATAGGTTCGGGTGAACCGACTGAGCAGCCTTTGATTTATCACTCGGGCATCGCTTGAACCAACCTAGGAAACTGGGTTGTTCTTGTTGTGCCAAGGTAACCAACCCTAGCCAAGTAAAAGGCATCCCACCAGGCAGATAGGCAAAACTAAAACCAGCTTTGGTAATCAACTCTCGAGCTAAACAAATTTTTTTAAAGAAATAAATAACAAAAGTTTTCTTTTCGAACCAAATTTTATCTCAAAATCGATGCTTTCCAAACACCAATCATTGGTTACATCTATATCTTCATCCATATTAACTGAAAGTAACTTAAAATTTTTACTTTGAGTTTTAGGTTATTAGAGAGAAAATTTTTGTAGATAGGTAAAGTTGTTAGGAGAAATGAGGGTCTGGGGGATTGTATATAGGGTTGCAAATAGCAGTCCCTTTATAAACTTATGGTGTATATAGCCTGCCTTTCCTTTAAAAATTATTTACACTATTAATCGAGTATCATATTTGTTTATTTAATAAGCCAATGATTTTTTGCATTTTCTCTTATTAATTAACAGTATTTAACTTTCACACAACTTTTTTGTTTAATTCTAAAACGAGCTTTACATACAATATGATAACCTCCTATACACTTTCTCTAGAAGACTACTTTTGTAGTAATCCAGCGTATTAGATAGTGTATTAGATGATTTATATTAGACTATCCTAAGTAGTTTTAAGTATAAAAATGTGGTTTTTTTAAAAATTTGAATTGCAATTATTTTTTCAACAAAATTTGCTACGAAGCATCTAATTGTCAAAATTAAAATTACAGTTATGGTATATTAAACTTTCCTTTTATTTCCAAGTTATTTCCTAATATGGATATCACATATTCTCTTATTAACGAAGTATTTTAATTTTGACATAAATCTCCTTTTTTGAAATAAAACGTACTTTAAATACAATATATCATAACCTTCTGATACACTTTATCTACAGTACAACTTTTGTAGTGATCAAAGTATATGAGATAGTATATTGGAAGATATATTAAATAATCTTGAGTGGTTTTTAAATATAATATTGTTGCATTTTAAAATTTTGCAATTAAATCCATAATAGAATTTACAATGAAGCAATTAGTTGTCAAAATTGAGACTAGACGGTTATGATGCATTTTTCCTTTCATTTCAAAATCATTTCCGCTTTAGATTTCATATTTTCTCCTATCAACTATTGTATTTAAGTTTCACATAATTCGCTTTTTTGCAATTAAATTCTTAAATAAATTTACAATGAAACATTTATTTGTCAAAATTTATATTAGATGGTTAGGATGTATTTTACTCTCATTTTTAAATTATTTCCTTATTAGAGTCCATATTTTTCCTTATATATCTGTGTGTGGGCGTGTTTGTGCGTGTGTGTGTGGGTATATATATAACATTCTAATACACTTTATCTATAATACTACTTTTATAGTAATAAAGAATAAGCGAATTAGATAGTGTATTAGACGAGACATAAGATGAACCTAGTGGTATATAAATATAATATTGTGTAATTTTTCAAAATGTAAATTGCAATTAAATTCTTAATGGAATTTATAATGAATAATTTAGCTGTCAATATTAATTTGACCTTGCAACCCCCCAAACCCTCATTTCCCTCAAGCCACTTTCTCTGTCCACCTCGTCCTACCAAAATTTTCTCTCAAAAAGTCCGTATTCAAATCTAAAGTAATCTACCAACAAATCTTTATAAAATCAAGTCAGTAAATCATCTTTTAAGTGTATTTGTTCATTTTTACCGATTAAAATCATTAAATGAGCACAAATCATTTTTCTTAAAAAAAAAAAAAACCTGGAATTTTTTGCTCCTCCCACTTGTACCTCGCAGTAACTATCCAGCAAAGCCTGTGAAGCAGGGATGTCCCGAAGATGGCCCTCGTGCCCCAATCTGGGTTGGCTGGCAAGCTACCCAGCCGCAGTACCCGGGCCTTTTTTAAATATTTTTTTGTTAAATTATTCTTTTTTTATTTTAATTTTAGGTTATTTACTTTTTTTATTATTATGATTTGTTATGTATTTAGTGTTGTTTGTATATACTCTGTAGCAAAGATGTTTTCTTTGTTTATCGAATTAATCTTGTTATTTCATCAAAATATATTTAAGTGTATTGTACCTACATTTATTTTTCCTTATTTTGTGTTATCGTATGTTTTCTGTACTAGATTTCAGTACGCTCTTCTCGGTCGTATACCTCTCTTATATATCACTCAGTCTCTCTCAATCCACTCCAGCAAGAAGGAATGGAAGTCAGAAATGGAATGCTGTGGAAAATACATTCTCAAGATTTCTCCAGTAGTAGCGGTACAGTAGTGAAAGTTCCTCTTCTTGCTCTGCTGCCGGAACACCCGGCCAGATCAACCATTTTCTCGCCATATTTACTAAAAGTAACTTAAAATTGTTATTTTGAGTTTTAAGTTATTAGATTGAAATTTTTGCAAAGAGATAAATTTAAAAATTATTTACTCTTTTAATAGAGTATCATATATTGTTATTTACTAAAATCACCCATTGGAGGGGAAGGATGGATTGTTAGTCGAATTGGTGGTTTAGGAGTGCCAGAGAACTTGGCCCACCAGAAGCTCATAGCTATGTAGAATAAGAACAAGTTACTACTGAGATTCACAATGAGTGCGACCCTCGTGTTTAGTTTCCATCATCAATTTGGTTGGTTTTTTTGCGACGAGTTTTAGCGTAGCAGCTGCATTTCGCGTGACCTTCGTGTTTAGTTGCCTTCGTCAATTTGGTTGGTTCTTTGCTTGTAGTAGCTACATTTCAATTCATTTAGTTTTTTTTATCGCGATTTGATACATAATTTTATAAGCAATGATTTTTTGCATTTTTCTTATTAATTAATAGTATTTAACTTTCACATAACTTTTATTTTTTTTTAATTTCTAAAACGAGATTTATATACAATATGATAACTTCCTATTACACTTTCTATAGAACACTACTTTTGTGGTAATATACTTATTAGATAGCGTATTAGATGATTTATATTAGACTATCCTAGGTAGTTTTAAGTATAAAAATGTGGTTTTTTAAAAATTTAAATTGCAATTAAACTTTCAACGAAATTTACTACGAACCATCTAATTGTCGGAATTAAAATTACGGTTATGGTATATTAAACTTTCCTTTTGTTTCCAAATTATTTCATAATATGGATTTCACATTTTCTCTTATTAACGAAGTATTTTAATTTTCACATAAACATCTTTTTCGAATTAAAACGTACTTTAAATACAATATCATAACCTTCTAATATACTTTATCCACAATACATCTTTTATAGTGATCAAGTGTACAAGATAGTATATTGGAAGATATATTAGATTATCTTGAGTGCTTTTTAAATATAATAATGTGGCTTTTTCAAAATTTCAATTAAATCGATAACAAAATTTACAATGAAGCATTTAGTTGTCAAAATTAAGACTAGACGGTTATGATGCATTTTTCCTTTCATTTCAAAATTATTTCCGCTAAGAATTTCATATTTTCTCCTATCAACTGTAGTAATTAACTTTAACATAATTCTCTTCATTGCAATTAAATTCTTAACATAATTTATAATGAAGATTTATTGGTCAAAATTAATATTAGATGGTTATGATATATTTCCTCTCATTTCTAAATCATTTCCTCAATAGAGTTAATATTTTTCCTTATATTTGTGTGTGCGCGTGTGTGCGTGTGTGTGTTTGCATATATAAAACATTCTAATACACTTTCTCCATAATACTACTTTTATGGTAATAAAGAATAAGTGAATTAAATTGTGAATTAGAAGAGATATAAGATGAACCTGAGTGGTTATTAAGTGTTATAGTGTGAGTTTTTCAAAATTTAAATTGCAATTAAATTCCTTATGGAATTTATAATGAAGTATTTAGTTGTCAAAATTAATATTAGACCGAGTAATTTCTCTTTGCAACCCCTAATTTGACTTTGCGACCCCCCCAAACCCTCATTTCCCATAAGCCACTTTCTCTATCCTTCTCTTCCTACCAAAAATTTCTCTCAAAAGAGTTCAACTTAAAATTTAAAGTAATCTACCAGCAAATCTTTACCAAATTAGGTGAATATATCATTTTTAAGTATATTTCTTCATTTTTATTGATTCAAATCATGAAATTAAGCTCAAATCATTTTTTTCTTAAAAAAATATTCCGGAATTTTTGGCTCCTCCCACTCGTACCCCGCAGTAGCTATCCAGCCAAACATGTGCACTGGGGATGTTTCGAAGATGGCGCTTGTACTACAATATGGGTTGGCCGGCAATCTAGCTAGCCACAGTACTTGGGCCTTTTTAAAATTTTTTTTTGTTAAGTTATTCATTTTTTCTTTGTTTTAGGTTTTACTTTTTTTTTATTATTATAATTTGTTATGCATTTAGTGTTGTATGTAACTATAATGTTTTATTTGTTTATCGAATTAATCTTGTTATTTAATCAAAATATATTTAAGTATACTATACCTACATTTAGTTTTCATTATTTTGTGGTATTGTACGTTTTCTGTAGTAGGCTTCAATACTCTCTTCTCAATCATTTACCTCTCTTTTATATCAGTCACTCTCTCTCCCTCCACTCGATCACGGAGGAATGGATGACAGAAATGGAATGCCATGGAATACATATTCTCAAGATTTCTCCAATAGCAGTGCCGCCAGTGGTGGAAGTTCCTCTTCTTGCTCTACTACCAGAACACCCGGCCAGATTAACCATTTTCTCGCTAGAGTTTCCCAAACACCAATCATTGGTTACATCTATTTCTTCATCCATATTAAGTAAAAGTAACTTAAAATTGTCACTTTTAGTTTCAAGTTATTAGAGAGAAATATTTGTAGAGAGATAAAGTTGTTAGGAGGAATAAGGGTCTGGGAGATTGCATATAGGGTTGCAAATAGCAGTCCTCTTATACACCTATGGTGTGTACAACCTTTCTTTCTTTTATAAATTATTTACTCCTTTAATAGAATATCATATTTGGTTATTTACTAAAATCACCCTTTGGACGGGAAGGATGGATTATTAGTCTAATTGGTTGTTTAGGAGTGCCAGAAAACTTTGTCCACTGGAAGCTCATAGCCATGTAGAATAAGAACAAGTCATTGCTAAGATTCGCACAACGAGCACGACCGTCGTGTTTAGTTGCCATCGTCAATCTGGTTGGTTCTTTGCGACAAGTTTTAGCGTAGCAGCTACATTTCAATTCATCGAGTTTTTTTTTTCATGACTCGATACATAATTTTATAAGCCAATAATTTTTTGCATTTTTCTTATTAATTAATAGTATTTAACTTTCACATAACTTTTTTTTTTTAATTCTAAAACGAGCTTTATATACAATATGATAACCTCCTATTTACACTTTCTCTAGAACACTACTTTTGTGGTAATACATTTATTAGATAGCATATTAGATTATTTATATTAGACTATCCTAAGTAGTTTTATGTATAAAGATGTGGTTTTTTCAAAATTTGAATTGCAAGTAAATTTTCAACGAAATTTACTACGAAGCATCTAATTGTCAAAATTAAAATTACGGTTATGGTATATTAAACTTTTCTTTTATTTCAAAATTATTTCCTAATATGAATTTCACATTGTCTCTTATTAACGAAGTATTTTAATTTTAACATAAATCTCCATTTTTGAAATAAAACGTACTTTAAATACAATATCATAACCTTCTAATACACTTTATCTACAGTACAACTTTTGTAGTGATCAAATTGTACAAGATAGTATATTGGAAGATATATTAGATGATCTTGAGTGGTTTTAAATATAATAATGTGTCTTTTTCAAAATTTACAACTAAATCCAGAACAAAATTTACAATGGAGCATGTAGTTGTCAAAATTAAGACTAGAAGCTTATGATACATTTTTCCTTTCATTTCAAAATGATTTCCGCTATGGATTTCATATTTTCACCTATCAACCATAGTACTTAACTTTCACATAATTCACTTTTTTGTAACTAAATTCTTAACAGAATTTACAATGAAGCATTTATTTGTCAAAATTAATATTAGATGGTTATGATGTATTTTCCTCTCATTTCAAAATCATTTCTTCAATAGAGTTCATATTTTTCCTTATGTGTGTGTGTGTGTGTGTGCGCAATTGTGCGTGTATGTGTGTGTATATATATAACATTCTAGTACACTTTATCTATAATACTACTTTTATATTAATAAAGAATAAGCAAATTAGA
This sequence comes from Catharanthus roseus, assembly GCA_028651295.1. NCBI lineage: Eukaryota > Viridiplantae > Streptophyta > Magnoliopsida > Gentianales > Apocynaceae > Catharanthus > Catharanthus roseus. The sequence goes on from JAPQWS010000161.1 coordinate 3,209,917, forward strand.
TAGTGTATTAGAAGAGATATAGGATGAACCTAGTGGTTTTTAAATATAATAGTGACTTTTTCAAAGTTTAAATTGCAATTAAATTCTTAATGGAATTTATAATGAAGAATTTAGTTGTCAAAATTAATATTAGACGGGGTAATTTTTTCTTTTCAACCTCTAGTTTGACCTTGCAACCCCTCAAACCCTCGTATCCCTCAGGCCACTTTCTCTGTCCACCTCGTCCTACAAAAATATTCTCTCAAAAAATCCATCTTCAAATCTAAAGTAATCTACCAACAAATCTTTACAAAATCAGATTAGTATATCATCTTTTAGGTGTATTTCTTCATTTTTACCATTATTAGATAGCGTATTAGCTGATTTATGTTAGACTATTCTAAGTAGTTTTAAGTATAAAACTTGGTTTTTTAAAAATTTAAATTGCAATTAAATTTTCAACGGAATTTACTATGAAGCATCTAATTGTCATAATTAAAATTACGGTTACGGTATATTAAACTTTTCTTTTATTTCCAAAATTATTTCCTAATATGGATTTCACATTTTCTCTTATTAACGAAGTATTTTAATTTTCATATAAATCACATTTTCGAATTAAAACGTACTTTAAATACAATATCATAATCTTCTCATATACTTTATCAGGAATTCAACTTTTATAGTGATCAAGTGTACAAGATAGTATATTGGAAGATATATTATATTATCTTTAGTGGTTGTTAAATATAATAATGTGGGTTTTTCAAAATTTTCAATTAAATCCATAACAAAATTTACAATTATCAGGACCTAATTACTATTACACACTCTAATTACTATTACAATTAGTAAAAAGAATAAAAAAATGCAAAAGAAATAAATAGCCTATACTATTACAAAAATACTCTTCTTTCTCTTCCCTTTTGTTGTCGGTTCAAGCTGATCGGCAAGACCGTATCATTGCAACACAACTGTTAGCAACAAACCTGAAACCACACTCGGTAGGGGAATTTACCTATCGCGGCGGTGTTAAAACTGCCAGCGGTACACCGAGAATGGACGGCGCCGAGCAGTGGCTTGGAATGACGACTGCGTCGAGGCACTAGCAGAAAAGGTATCAGCTTTTAATGGTAAAAATAACACCCTCAGATCAAGGCCTCAAATAGAAAAGATCACTGACGTTCACCCTCTCTCTCACCCTTATGGCTCTCCTCACAAAAAAGACTAGACATGATCAAACAAGAACACCACAAGATGACCACTTTCAGAGATGGCATCACAGAAGATCACGGAGGTCACCAGAGGAGAGCAATAGACACGGTAAGCCGTGGTAAAGAAGGGGAGAAGAAGAAGAGACAGAGACAACTCTCAAGAAAGTCGAGAGGGAGTAGCAGAAAAAGAGAAGAGAAGGAGGAAGAGTCTGGAATGACACTTGAACAAAGGAGGGGGGAGACATAAATAGATCAAAAGTCACAAAGGGTAGCTCGGGCAATATTTTCCCATCCCTCGAATGACTCAATTAGAGTCAACCTGCATCCAAGTGATGGAAATCCCTGCAAAACATGAACCTGTTAGTGTTTACAATTTTAGTACCGAAATCTGCAGGATTATTATCAGTACTAATCTTATCTATGTTAACTAGGCCACTAGAGACTTTTTCCCTAATGAAATGATATTTGACATCTATATGTTTTGTCCTCTCGTGATATATAGTATTTTTGCATAAATGTAAACAACTCTGACTGTCACTATAAATAATAGCATTAGAATACAAAGCATGTAATTCATTCAATAACCCTTGAAGCCAAATGGCTTCTGTAGCGGCAATGTACTTAGCTTCGGTAGTTGATAATGCAACTATGGACTATAGTTGGGATTTCCACAAAACGCAATTGCCGACAACGGTGAAGAAATAGGACGAGGTAGATTTTTTACCATCCTTGTCACCTGTAAAGTCAGAATCATCATAGCCAATTAGATCAAAATCATCAGACCAATTACGATAGTGTAAACCCCTATCTGTAGTTCCGTTAAGGTAATGTAGTAACCACGTGAGAGTAGCCCAGTGATCCCTCTCCGGGTTAGACATAAATCTACTAAGAAGGCTTATGGGAAAAACAATGTCTGGTCGGGTGGATGTCATTGAATACATAACCGAGCCTATGCCCATTCTATAGGAAATATTTGCCATATCTCTTTTCTCACTCTTGGTTTAGGACAAGTCTTGTCAGAAATCTTGAAATGGCTAGCAAGTGGGGGTAATGACGGGTTTACAAAGATGTATGGAAAATTTAGAAACTATTTTCTGAAGGAAGGGCTTTTAAGATAAGAAAAGGGAATGATCAATTCTATCTCTAGTAATACTCATCCCGAGAATCCTGGATGCAGACCCCAAGTCCTTCAAGTCGAATTCGGACTTAAGCTGTGATTTCAAATAATCAATTTTTGCTTTATATTTGTAAGCAATTAACATATCATCTACATAAAGCAATAAATAAATAGCACTATCAACATTATTTCCAGAAAAATAAAGGCCACTATCATAATTGTTCTTCAAGAAACCAACTTTTAACATAAAAGAATCAAACCTCTTGTACCATTGTCTCAGAGATTGTTTAAGTCCATACAAAGACTTTTTTAATAGGCATGCCATATGTTCCTTACTCTTAATCTCAAAACCTGGAGGTTGACGTATATATACGGTCTCCTCTACATCACCATGCAAGAAAGTGGTTTTCACATCGAGTTGTTCAAGATGAAGATCATAGAAAGCAACAAGAGTAAGCATAATTCTGATCGTTTTGTATTTAACGACAAAAGAAATAATTTCATTAAAATCAATGCCCTCAACTTGTGAAAGCCTTTTGCAACCAACCTGGCCTTGAACCTTGGCGGTTCTTTAGGGGACTCAGGCTCTTTAATTTTAAAAATCCATTTGCAATCGAGTAATTTTTGAGTTGAGGGTTTTGGAACAAGAATCCAGGTTTTGTTTTGGTCAAGAGAAGGCATTTCGTCATTCATAGCACGCAATCATAAAGAGAAATTGGGGCTCTTTAAAACATTAAAAAAACATAATGGTTCTTTTTCTTCCACATAAAATGCAACAGCAAATGTATATTAGACAATATATGAATAACCATATCTAGTGTGTTCCTTGGGCACTCTTCTAACCTTATCTCTAGTCAGTTGATAATCTCTAAGGGCTTGTGCCTCAAGGTGTTCTTCCTCCTCATCAGAACCCTCTAACTCAGGCTCATTGGTATCGGGGACACTAGATGGTACAACAGGTTCTTCTTGGGATTCAGGCTCAGGAGGTGGTTCCTGAGGGGGTTCGGGATAAGACTCCACCTCCATTGGAATATTATCTATAGTGGGGATATAGGATGTACTAACAGGCTGAGGTTTATCCTTAAGATAAGGCATCTCATGCTCATTTAAAACCACATCCCTGCTTATTACTATCCTCACACTTGGCTCACCCTTGAGCCAAATTCTATAACCCTTCACTCCACTAGGGTAACCTATAAAAACACCTTTCCTAGACCTGGGATCTAACTTACCCTCTTTCTGATGTGCACACACCAAAAAATTATAAGGTTTGAAAGGTTTGGAGGTTTATCACACCACAACTCTACATGGGTTCTAAAGTTTATGGTTGTTGAAGGGAATCTATTAATGAGGTATACAGTTGTGCTAACAGATTTACCCATAAAGGTTTTGGGACACCAGAAGTAATCATAAGGCACCTAACTTTATCCTTTTGGCTTGTAAGAGTAAAGAGATTCTAATACACTTTATCTATAATACTACTTTTATAGTCATAAAGAATAAGCGAATTAGACAGTGTATTAGAAGAGATATATGATGAACCTAGTGGCTTTTAAATATGATAGTGTGTCTTTTTCAAAAATTTAAATTGCAATTAAATTCTTAATGGAATTTAAAATGAAGAATTTAGTTGTCAAAATTAATATTAGATGGGGTAATTTCTCTTTGAAACCCCTAATTTGACCTTGCAACCCCCACACCCTCATTTCCCTCAAGCCACTTTCTCTGTCCAGCTCGTCCTACCAAAATTTTCTCTCAAAATGTCCATCTTCAAATGTAAAGTAATCTACCAACAAATCTTCACAGAATAAGGTTAATATATAATCTTTAAGTATATTTTTTCATTTTTACCGATTGAAAATTTTAAATAGAGCTCGAATCATTTTTTTTTGTTGAAATAATCTAGAATTTTTGCCTCCTCCCACCTGTACCCCGAAGTGACTATCCAGCCAAGCCTGTGTACCAGGGATGTCTCAAAGATGGCCCTCATATGCCAATATTGGTTGGCCAGCAAGCTACCCAGCCGCAGCACCTGGGCCGTTTTTAAAATTTTTTTGTTAAGTTATTTTTTTCTTTGTTTTCGGTTATTTACTTTTTTTATTATTATAATTTGCTATGTATTTAATGTTGTATGCTTATTTTTTGTAGCTAAGATGTTTTATTTGTTTATCGAATTATTCTTGTTATTTCATCAAAATATATTTAAGTGTACTGTACCTACATTGATTTTTCATTATTTTGTGGTATTGTATGTTTTCTGTAGTAGGCTTCAATACTCTTTTCTCAATCATTTACCTCTCTTATATATTACTCACTCTCTCTCACTCCACTCTAGCACGGAGGAATGGAAGACAAATGGAATGCCATGGAAAATATATTCTCAAGATTTCTCCAGTAAAATCGGCACCAGCAGTGGAAATTCATATTCTTGCTCTACTACCAGAACACCCGGCCAGATCAACCATTTTCTCGCCAAAGTTTTCCAAACACCAATCATCTGTTTCGTTTATATGTTCATCCATATAAACTAGAAGTAACTTAAAATTGTTACTTTGAGTTTTAAGTTATTAGAGAGAATTTTTGTAGAGAGACAAAGTTGTTAGGAGAAATAAGGATCAGGGGGATTGCATATAGGATTGCAAATAGCAATCCCCTTATACACTTATGGTGTATACAACCTTCCTTTCCCTTCAAAATTATTTACTCTTTGGATTTTGCATTTTCTCTTATTAATTAATATTATATAAGTTTCACATAAATTTTTTTTAATTCTTAAATGAGCTTTATATATAATATGATAACCTCCTCTTAGACTTTCTCTAGAACACTACTTTTATAGTAATAAAACATATTAGATAGCGTATTAGATGCTTTATGTTAGACTATCCTAAGTAGTTTTAAGAATAAAAATGTGGTTTTTTTAAAATTTAAATTGCAATTAAATGTTTCAACAAAATTTATAATGAAGCGTTTAAAAATTACGATTATCGTATATTCTGCTTTCCTCTTATTTAAAAATTATTTCCTAATATGGATTTCAGATTTTCTCTTATTAATGAAGTATTTTATTTTTCACATACATCACCTTTTTTGAATTAAAACGTACTCAAAACACAATATCATAACCTTCTAATACACTTTATCTACAATACGACTTTTATAGTGATCAAAGTTTACGTGATAGTATATTGGAAGATATATTAGATAATCTTGAGTGTTTTTTAAATATAATATTGTGGCTTTTTCAAATTTGTAATTAAATTCATAACAGAATTTACAATGAAGCATTTAGTTGTCAAAATTAAGATCAGACGGTTATGATTCATTTTTCCTTTCATTTCAAAATCATTTCCTCTATGGATTTCATATTTTCTCTTATCAACTATAGTATTTAACTTTCACATAATTTACTTTTTGCACAAAATTTTTTAACTGAATTTACAATAAAATATTTAGTTTTGAAAATTAATATTAGATCGTTATGATGTACTTTCCACTCACTTCAAAATCATTTCCTCCATGGAGTTCATACTTTTCTTTATATGTGTATTTGCCTGCGTGCGTGTGTGTGTTTGTATATATATATATATATAGCATTCTAATATAATTTCTCTATAATAGTACTTTTAGTAATAAAAAATAAGCGAATTAGATAGTGTATTAGAAGAGATAGAAGATGAACCTAAGTGGTTTTTAAGTATATTAAGGTGATTTTTTCAAAATTTAAATCGCAGTTAAACTCTTAATGGAATTTATAATGAAGTATTTAGTCGTGAAAATTAATATTAGACGAGGAAATATTTCTTTCCAACCCCTAATTTGACCTTGCAATCCCCCAAACCCTTAATTCCCTCAAGCCACTTTCTCTCTGCCTCTTCCTACGAAAATTTTCCCTCAAAAAGTGCATCTTCAAATGTCAAGTAATGTACTGACAAATCTTCACAAAATTAGGTTAGTATATCATCTTTAAGTGATTTTTTTATTTTTACCGATTCAAATCATTATATTGAGCTCAGATCATTTTTTGAAAAAATAATAATAATCTGGATTTTTTCCTCCTCCCACTCATACCCTGCAGTAGGTATTCAGCTAAGCCTGTGCACCAGGCATGTCTCGAAGATTGCCCTCATGCACCAATTTGGGTTGGCCAGCAAGCTACCCAGTCGCGGCACCCGAGCCTTTTTAATTTTTTTTTATTAAGTTATTCTTTCTTGCTTTGTTAGAGGTTATTTATATTTTTTTATTATTATAATTTGTTATGTATTTGAGGTTGTATATATATTTTATGTAGCTAAAATGTTTTATTTATTTATCAAATTAATCATATTATTCATCAAAATATATTTAAGTGCATTGTACCTGCATTTATTTTTTATTTTTTTGTGGTATTGTACATTTTCTGTAGTAGGCTTCAATACTCTCTTCTCAATAATTTTCCTCTCTTGTATATAACTCACTCTTCCTCACTCCACTCCAGCACGGAGGAATGGAAGACAGAAATGGAATGCCATGGAAGATTTCTACAGTAGTAGCGCCACCAGTCGTGGAAGTTCCTCTTCTTGGTCTACTGCACTGGATGGATTGCTCGTAGATACTGAAGCAGAAGTAGTTGAAGGTATGATAAAAATCTTTTCTCAACTAGCAAGTGTACTCATTGACCCTGGAGATACGCATTCTTTTGTGAGTTTGCATTTCATAAAACATATTCCTATACCTCCTGTTAACATGCATTACTAGTTGATAGTTAGCACTGCTATGGGCGTGAATAAGATAACTGAGGTAAAGTACCCTGATTGTGACATATGTGTCGAGAATTTGGTTTTATCCGGAGATTTAATTGCTTTACCATTGGAGAGATATGACGTGATACTTGGGATGGACTGGTTGTCTAAACATTATGCCCAAGTAGATTGTCGAAGGAAGTTGGTTAAGTTTAGTTGACCGAGTATGCCAATCCTGGTGTTCCAAGGAAAGCGAACAAAACGGGAGAATCTCTTTTTGTCTGGCATGAAAGCCAAGAAGTTGCTACGGAAAGGATGTCAAGGGTACTTAGCATATTTACTCAACAAACCTAAGGAGGAGGTAAAATTAGACACAGTACCTGTAGTGAGGGGGTTTGTGGATGTTTTTCTTGAGGAGTTGACGACGCTACCCCCAGATCGAGAAGTGGAGTTTGGCATAGAATTGGTACCTGATGCTAAACCAATATCACGAACTCCATATCGGATGGCACAGGAGGAACTAAAAGAGTTGAAAAAGCAACTACAAGAACTGTTGCAGCAAGGATATATTCGTCCAAGTACATCTCCTTGGGGTGCGCCAGTTTTGTTTGTAAAGAAAAAGGATGGAACCTTGAGGATGTGTACAGATTACAGAGGATTGAATAATGTGACAGTTAAGAACAAATATCCACTACCCCTCATTGATGAGTTATTTGACCAACTCCGAGGAGTGGGATGTTTTTCCAAGTTGGACTTGAGACAGGGGTATTATCAAGTCAGGATAAGAGAAAAGGATATTCCAATGACGGCATTCAACACACGATACGGACATTACGAGTTTGTGGTTATGCCGTTTGGATTAACTAATGTACCTGCGACATTTATGGACTTGATGCACAGAGTCTTTAATCCTTACTTGGATAAGTTTGTAGTGATTTTTATTGATGATATTCTTGTTTATTCACCCAACCCTGAAGTTCATGAACAACATCTTCAAAAAGTGTTGCAAACCCTACGGGAGCATAAGTTATATGCTAAGTTTAGCAAATGTGAGTTCTGGATGAGTCAAGTTACTTTCCTAGGACATGTTATCACTCAGGAAGGAATCTCGATGGATCCAGTGAAAGTAGAAGCAGTGACCAACTGAAGTACGTAGCTTCTTGGGTATGGCGGGATACTATCGGAGATTCATAAAAGACTTTTCAAGGACTGCTGGACCTCTAACCCAATTAACCAGAAAAGCAACCAAGTTTGAGTGGACGGAAAAGTATGAGAGGAGTTTTCAAGAATTAAAGAATCGACTAACGTCGGCACTTGTGTTAATATTACCCGATCCGAACAAGGAGTTTTCATTATATACAAATGTTTCAGGAGAAGGTCTAGGAGCTGTGTTGATGCAAGACAGGAAGGTTGTCGCATATATTTCAAGAAAGTTGAAGGATCATGAACGGAATTATCCGACACACGATTTGGAATTAGCAGCCATCGTGTTTGCACTTAAGAAGTGGCGACACTACTTGTATAGGGCTAAGTATGAGATATTTATTGATCATAAGAGTTTAAAGTATCTGTTTTCTCAGAAGAACTTGAACATGAGACAACGTCGATGGATGGAACTGCTGGAAGAATATCGATGCCCGATTAACTATCATCTAGGAAAGGCGAATGTGGTGGCGGATGCATTGAGTAGAAAAGCAAAGATATCAAGTCTTAGTTTAACATCCACCCTACAACAGGATATTAGAAGTGCCCAAAGGAGTAATAAGGAGTTCCAAGAGTTCAAAAACCGTGTGAAAGCTAAGGGATTGAAAGATTTTCGAACATTAGAAGCTGATGGGAGCCTGTACTTTCGGAATCGGTTATGTGTACCCAATGATACTGAACTTAAGCGCAAGATTCTAGAGGAAGCCCACAGAAGTAAGTATTCAATGCATCCTGGAGAGAATAAGATGTATAAAGACTTAAAGCAAAAGTTTTGGTGGAACGGAATGAAGAGAGAAATTGCGGAGTATGTAGCGGCCTGTCTTACATGTCAAAGGGTCAAGGCGGAACATCAAAAGTTAGCGGGACTACTACAATCGCTACCTATTCTCGAATGGAAATGGGATCATGTGACAATGGACTTTGTCACAGGATTGCCCCGGACCAAGGGTTATAAGGATGCTATTTGGGTAATCGTTGATCGTTTAACAAAAGTGACTCATTTTATTGCCATTAATATATCATACCCTTTGGAAAAGTTGGCACAGATTTATGTAGATGAGATTGTTCGACTTCATGGAGTACCCGTTGATATTGTATCCGATAGAGATCTAAGGTTTACCTCAAGGTTTTGGCCTAAGTTCTAGGCAGCTATGCGGACCAATCTAAGTTATAGCACCACAGCACATCCCCAAACCGATGGACAGTCTGAAAGAAAAATTCAAACCCTAGAGGATATGTTAAGGGCTTGCGCCTTAGACTTTGGAAATAAGTGGGTTGACAATCTTGCTTGTGCTGAGTTTGCTTATAATAATAGCTACCACTCTTCGATAGGAATGGCACCATTTGAAGCATTATATGGTAGGAGATGCAGAACACCTTTGTACTGGGATGAAGTCGGAGTTCGATCCCATTGGAGGCAAAGAAACCTGATGCTAGAATTGGAAGAGATGCATAAACAAGTTAAGATAATTCAAGACCGGCTTTGAACAGCTAAAATTAGACAGAATAGCTATGCCGACAATCGAAGAAGGGATCTGGAGTTTAATGTAGGAGATCGAGTTTTCTTAAAATTTACACCACATCGCGGGAAGCTGCGATATCCGAGGAGAGGAAAGTTAAGCCCCCGATATATCGGACCGTTTGAAATTGTTGACAGGATTGGTAAAGTAGCATACCGACTCGCCTTACCAAATGAACTGATAGGTATACATGATGTGTTCCGTGTATCACAATTAAAGAAGTACCACCCTGCACCTGATCATGTTCTCAATGATGACCAATTGGAATTACAAGCTGATCTGTCATATGAAGAAAAACAAACTGAGATTATAGAACGAGCGTAAAAGAGTTACGCGGGAGACAGATTCCAATGTGTAAAGTGATATGGAAACATCATGGGATCGAAAAGGCAACCTTGGAAACTGAGGAGTACTTGAAGAAAAAGTATCCAGAGCTTATAGGTACGTAACTATTAAATTTCAAGGACGAAATTTTTTTTTAAGGAGGGTAGAATGTAACGCCCTACCCCGTGAGCACCTAGCATGACTTTAAAAGTAAGAACGTGATGAAAATAGAGTTTGATCGATATGGTGGGATATAATGTTTTTGGCACTTAGTAGTATTTTGGGGATATTTAGGAATAGGAATAAAATTTTATTATCTTATTGACGTTTTATTATTAAGGTTTATAAATGCCTTTAAGTGAATTTTTATTTTTACTACCTGGTATATTTATTTTAGAAATTTGAATACTTGGCATTTTCATATAGGAATTAAAAAAAATTAAAAAAAAACTAAACTTCACAATTAAGAAAGTGAGCCACCTAGCCATCCACCTGCTACCATCCCAATTTTTTTTATTTTTCCAGCCTTGAGCCGCCATCACACTCCCTATATATAGGCATGCAAGCAAAATTTTTTTTTCTTGCAATTCTCTCATCCTTGCCGCCATAACATAAGCCTATATATATACATATCATTTTCTTTCTTGAATAAGAAAGACTCTTTCTTGAATGAAAAAAAAAGCAGCCAACTAGCATCTCAAGTAAGTTTATTTATTTGCATGTTTTGTTTTCTTTTTTTTAGTTAGTTAGGTTATATATGTATATGTATATATAGTTTATGTTTATTTGTTTTCTTTAATATATGGTGAGATCTATTTCTAGTTAGATTATATATTTTTAAGCTAGTTATTTATTTTAAGATTTCAATATTTTAAATGGATTTTTAGTATAAAGTATATAGTTAATTATGGTTTCTTGGGAGAGTATATTTTTTTTAGAGTATAGGATTTTTCGATCTTTTTAAAGAATTATATAAGTATATGCATTATTATATAGGTAAATCTATATACATCCTAAAGTTCATTTTATAAGATTTCGATATTATTTAGGGAATAGGATTATTTGATCGATACCCAGGTATTAAGTATTTTCGCATTATTATTTTGTAGGATCTTAGCACCAGATCTACATCCAGGTGAGTCCATAAACTCCATTTTATTTCAAATAGTACAAGACATATAAATATGTTTTTTTTTAGCCTCTACAAAAATATCGCTATTTTTGGAACGATATTTCTTAGCGTGTTTTTGGAGATGTTCTCCCTAATGTGTTACGTGTTTCGTAGAAAAATGCATAGGAGCGGTGCTCCAAATAGGTGTTTCTTTTAAAACAGATTATTATGGTGGTGCATAAGAAGTTTGTTGTACGCAGGTTTTTCGAAAATATTTATATATTGAGAAATGTTCTAGCATGAAAAGTTACGTATTTTGATATGCATGAATAAAGATCTAGCATTGGCATAATTGTGAAATTGCATAAGCATGTGATGACAGGCGAATGAGGATTTTTTTTTTTTTTTAGTATTCTGAAATGTTTATGACTTGAATCTGTTATTATGGCCGGGCAAATGGCCCTTTTGATTTGTAAATACATATGAAAACCTCATTCCGACGGGGTTAAAGCTTGTTGGAAATCAAGTGAACGGACGCGTTAGCGGATTGCACTATACGTGGCTAGTCCCCCGTATTAGGGCCTCTTCCGATGATGTGGACGGGTTTTTGACTCTGAAGGTGGATCCACTTTAAGAGGGGCGTAGACCGTTGAGGGTGTGGCCCAATCGGTCAGTGTGGACACCGTATCATGCTCTACGGTGGGGTTCGACCGCCTAGTGGAGAGTCGGGAGGGGCTCGACATTGAGGTTGGTTCCAGGGCAAACCTGGTAGGTGCCCCAGGAGTCTGTAGCCTGTTTTGACCAGTGATATGGGAGTGCGGTTGTTTGTAATCGAGCGGTCGTATGTTGTTTGGCTGGTATTTGACTACGAGATGCCGGAACTTGTTCCTATGGCCTCGTTTTGGGGATCCGGACTTTGTCTGTGGAGCCCCACCGTTGCATTACATGTTCTTTTAAATCTGGGGCATAGAAGCTGCGCTGATGTGTCTTGATTCGCTCAGACTTCCCAGCTGCGCTCGAAACCCTCATGTAGGTTCAAGCATCAGTTTTGATAAAATAGCAAAAGAAATACTTTACTTATAACCTTGCATGAACTGTTTTGTGAAATGGCATCGTCATGGTTTTAAAGAAATCACTACCGCACACACACACTGGACTCACTGAGCGTTCGTGCTCACGTTTTTTTTTTCATATCATGTTTTCTTCTCAGATTAGCTTAGAACGGTCAGGGGCCCCGCGAGCCACTGAAGTTTTAGGCCAGGAGTTTTCGGATCAAATCTTCCCAGAAGTCTTTTTAGACTCGAATCGTCTGTAGAATTTCTTTTTTTATGTAAGTTGTTGATGTAAGATTACTTTTGTGTTTATTATAAAACGAGAATGAGAAGTTTTTATCTTGTGTTTTGAGCGCACCAGAGTATCTAATTTACTTAAGTATTCCGCGTACTTTGTGTATACCTGTTAGTGTTGTTCTAGGGTTTTGTTTTATTGTGGCGCTTATAATTTAGTGCCGAGAGGCATGCAAATACCTTACTCAGCCGCAGTTGACCAAGTAGCAGGGTTGGGGCATCACATTTATAATCAAGTATTTAGCTGTCAAAATTAATATTAGACGGAGTAATTTCTCTTTGTAACCCCTTATTTGACCTTGCAATCCCCTAAACCCTCATTTCTTTCAAGACACTTTCTCGTGTCCACCTATTTCTACAAAAATTTTCTCCCAATGAGTCCATCTTAAAATCTAAAGTAATCAACCAAAAAGTCTTCGCAAAATCAAGTTAATATATCATCTTTAAGTGTATTATTTCATTTTTACCTATTCAAATCATGAAATTCACCTGAAATCATTTTTTTTTAAAAACTATTCTGGAATTTTGCCTCCTCCCACCCGTAACCCTGCAGTAGCTATACAGCCAAATCTGTGCACCAGGTATGTCTCGAAGATGGCCCACGTACGCCAATCTGCATGGCCAGAAAACTACATAGCTGCAACACTCGGGCCTTTCTAAAAATTTTTTTGTTAAGTAATTCTTTTTTCTTTGTTTGACGTTATTTACTTTTTTTATTATTATAATTTGTTATGTATTTAATGTTGTATGTATATTTTATATAGCTATGATGTTTTCTTATTTTATCGGATTAATCTTGTTATTTCATCAAAATATATTTAAGTGTACTATACCTACATTTATTTTTCATTATTTTGTTGCATTATACGTTTTCCGTAGTAGGCTTCAATACTCTCTTCTCAATCACTTACCTCTCTTATATATCACTCACTCTCTCTCTCACTCCACTCCAGCACAAAGGAATGGAAGACAGAAATGGAATGCCATGGAAAACACATTCTCAAGATTTCTCTAGTAGCAACACCGCCAGTAGTGGAAGTTCCTCTTCTTACTCTGCTACCAGAACACCCAGCCAGATCAAGCATTTGCTCGCCAGAGCTTTCCAAACACCAATCATTGGTTACATCTGTGTCTTCATTCATATTAACTAAAAATAACCTAAAATTGCTACTTTGAGTTTTAAGTTATTAGAGAGAAAATTTATGCAGAGAGATAAAGGTTTTAGGAGAAATGAGGGTCTAGAGGATTGCATATACGGTTGCAAATAACAGTCCCCTAATACACTTATAGTGTATACAACCTTCCTTTCCTTTAAAAATTATTTACTCTTTTAATTGAGTATCATATTTGGTTATTTACTAAAATCGCCCTTTGGAGGGGAACGATGGATTGTTAGTCTAAATAGTGGTTTAGGAGTGCCAGAGAATTTGGTCCACCAGAAGCTCGTAACTATGTAGAATAAGAACAAGTCATTGCTGAGATTCGCGCAACGAGCGCGACCCTCGTGTTTAGTGTCCATCGCCAATTTATTTGGTTCTTTGCGCTGAGTTTTGGCGTAGCATCTATATTTCGATTCATCCTATTTTTTTTTCACGGTTCGATACATAATTTGATAAGCCAATGAGTTTTTGCATTTTCTCTTATTAATTAATAGTATTTAACTTTTACATAAATTTTGTAATTCTATAACGAGCTTTATATACAATATGATAACCTCCCCCCTATTACACTTTCTCTAGAACACTACTTTTGTAGTAATACAGCCTATTAGATAGAGTATTAGATGATTTATATTAGACTATCCTAAGTAGTTTTAAGTATAAAAATGTGGTTTTAAAAATTTAAATTGCAATTAAATTTTCAACAAATTTTACTATTAAGCATCTTATTGTCAAAATTAATTACGATTATGGTATATTCAACTTTCCTTTTATTTCAAAATTATTTCGTAATATGGATTTCACATTTTCTCTTCTTAACGAAGTATTTTATTTTTAACATAAATCCCCTTTTTTGAGTTAAAATGTACTTTAAGTAAAATATCATCACCATCTAATACACTTTATCTACAACAACGCTTTTATAGTGTTCAAGTGTACGAGATAGTATATTGGAAGATTTATTAGATGATCTTGAGTGGTTTTTAAATATAATAACGTGGCTTTTTCAGAATTTACAAATAAATCCCTATCGTAATTTACAATGAAGCATTTAGTTGTCAAGATTAAGACTAGACGGTAATGATGTAGTTTTCATTTCATTTCAAAATCATTTCTTCTATGGATTTCATATTTTCTCTTATCAACTACAGTATTTAACTTTCACATAATTCACTTTTTTGCAATTAAATTCTTTACAGAATTTAGAATGAAGCATTTACTTGTAAAAACTAACATTAGATGGTTATGATGTATTTTCCTCTCATTTCAAAATCATTTCCTCTATAGAGTTCATATTTTTCCTTATATATGTGTGTGTGTGTGTTTGTATGTATAAAATAATCTAATACACTTTCTATATAATATTACTTTTATAGTAATAAAGAATAAACGAATTAAATAGTGTATTAGAAGAGATATAAAATGAACCTGAGTGGTAATTAAGTATAATAGTGTGACTTTTTCAAAATTTAACTTGCAATTAAATTCTTAATGGAATTTATAATGACACATTTAGTTGTTAAAATTAATATTAGACAGAGTAATTTCTCTTTGCAACCCCTAATTTGACCTTGCAACCCCTCAAACCCTCATTTCCCTAAGGCCACTTTCTCTGTCCACCTCTTCCGACCAAAATTTTTTCTTTCATCTTAAAATCTAAAGTAATCCAGTAACAAATCTTCGCAAAATAAGGTTAATATATTATCTTTTAGTGTATTTCTTCACTTTTACCGATTCAAATCATGAAATTGAGCTCAAATAATTTTTTTTGAAAAAAAATATGTTATGGAATTTTTCCCTCCTCCTACCCGTACCCTGCAGTAGCTATCCAACCAAACCTGTGCACTAGGGATGCTCAAAAATGGCCCTCGTATGCCAATCTGGGTTCACCAGCAAGCAACCTAGCCACAGCATTCGGCCCTTTTTTAAAAATATTTTTGTTAAGTAAATCATTTTTCTTTATTTTAGGTTATTTACTTTTTTTAATATAATAATTTGTTATGTATTTAATGTTGTATGTATATTTTATGTAACTGTAATGTTTTATTTGTTTATCGAATTAATCTTTTTTTTTATCAAAATATATTTAAGTGTACTGTACTTACATTTATTTTTCATTATTTTGTGGTATTGTATGTTTTCTGTAGTAGGGTTCAATACTCTTTTGTCAATCATTTACCTCTCTTATGTATCACTCATTCTCTCTCACTCAACCCCTGCACGGAGGAATGGAAGACAGAAATAGAATGCCATGGAAAATATATTCTCAAGATTTCTCCAGGAGCAACGCCGCCAGTAGTGGAAGTTCCTCTTCTTGCTCTGCTGCAGAACACCCGGCCAGATCAACCATTTGCTTGCTACAGTTTTCCAAACACCAATCATTTGTTACATCTATGTCTTCGTCCATATTAACTAAAAGTAACTTAACATTGTTTTTTTGAGTTTTAAGTTATTAGAGAGAAAATTTAACTTAACATTGTTTCTTTGAGTTTTAAGTTATGAGAGAATAAATTTTTGTAGAGAGATAAAGTTGTTAGGTGTAATGAAGGTCTGGAGGATTGCATATAGGTTTGCAAATAGCAGTCCTCTTACACACTTATGGTGTATACAAACTTCCTTTCCTTTAAAAATTATTTACTCTTTTAATCGAGTATCATATTTAGTTATTTACTAAAGTCGCCCCTGGAGGGGAAGGATGGATTGTTAGTCTAAATGGTGGTTTAGGAGTGCCAGAGAACCTAGTCTACCGGAAGCTCGTAACTATGTAGAATAAGAACAAGTCATTGTTGAGATTCGCGCAACGAGCGTGATCCTCGTGTTTAGTTGCCATGGTCAATCTTGTTTGTTCTTTGCACCGAGCTTAGGCGTAGCAGCTATATTTTGATTCATCCAGGTTTTTTTTTTCACAACTCGATAGATAATTTGATAAGAAAATGATTTCTTGCATTTTCTCTTATTAATTATTAGTATTTAACTTTCACATAACTTTCTTTTTTAATTCTTAAATGAGCTTTATATACAATGTGATAACCTCCTATTACACTTTCTCTAGAACACTTCTTTTGTAGTAATGCAGCGTATTAGATAGCGTAATAGATGATTTATATTAGACTATCCTAAGTAGTTTTAAGTATAAAAATGTGCTTTTTTCAAAATTTAAATTGCAATTAAATTTTCAACAAAGTCTACTATGAAGCATCCTATTGTCAAAATTAAAATTACAGTTATGGTATATTCAACTTTCCTTTTTTCCTCAAAATTATGTCCTAATATGGATTTCACATTTTCTCTTATTAACGAAGTATTTTAATTTTCACATAAATCACCTTTATTTGAATTAAAACGTAAATTATATACAATATCATAACCTTCTAATACACTTTATCTACAATACAACTTTTATAGTGATCAAGTGTACGAGATAGTAAATTGGAAGATATATTAGATGATCTTGAGTTGTTTTTAAATATAATAATTTGGCTTTTTCAAAATTTACAACCAAATCCGTAACAGAATTTACAATGGAGCCTTTAGTTGTCAAAATAAAGACTAGACGGTTATGATGCATTTTTCTTTTCATTTCAAAATCATTTCCTCTATAGATTTCATATTTCTCTTATCAACTAAAGTATTTAACTTTCACATAATTCACTTTTTTGCAATTAAATTCTTAACATGATTTTACAATGAAGCATTTATTTGTTAAAATTAGTATTAGATGGTTATGATGTATTTTCCTTTCATTTCTAAATCATTTACTCTATAGAGTTCATACTTTTCCTTACAGGGGTGTGTGTGTATATATATAATATCCTAATACACTTTATCCATAATACTACTTTTACAGTAATAAAGAATAAGCGAATTAGAAGTGTACTGGAAGAGATATAGGATGAATCTAGTGGTTTTTAAATATAATAGTGTGACTTTTTCAAAATTTAAATTGCAATTAAATTCTTAATAGAATTTATAATAAAGAGTTTAGTTGTCAAAAATAATATTAGACGGGGTAATTTCTCTTTGAAACCCGTAATTTGACCCTGCAACCCCTCAAACCCATTTTCCCTCAAGCCACTTTCTCTGTCCACCTCGTCCTACCAAAATTTTCTCTCAAAAGGTCCATCTTCAAATCTAAACTAATCTACCAACAAATATTTAGAAAATCGGTTTGTAAATCATCTTTAAGTTCATTTCTTAACTGTTTCTTATTGAAATCATTAAATGGAGCCTAAATAATTTTTTTTTAAAAAATAAATGTGGCTCGTGCGCCAATCTGGATTGGCCGGCAAGCTACCAAGGTGCATCACCCAGGCCTTTTTAAATTTTTTTTTTTTTGAAGTTACATATTTTTTTGGTTTTAGGCTATTTACTTTTTTAATTATTATAATTTATTATGTATTTAATGTTGTATGTATATTTTATGTGACTATAATTTTTTATTTGTTTATGGAATTAATCTTGTTATTTCATCAAAATATATTGAAGTGTACTGTACCTACATTTATTTTTCCATATTTTGTGGTACTTGTACATTTTCTATAGTAGGCTTCAATACTCTCTTATCAATCATTTACATCTCTTATATATTACTCACTCTCTCACTCTCTCACTCTACTCCAGCACGAAGGAATGGAAGACAGAAATGGAATGCCATGGAAAATACAATCTCAAGATTGCTCCAGTAACAGCACCGCCAGTAGAGAAAGTTTATTTTCTTGCTCTGCTGCCAAAACACCCGGCCAGGTCAACCATTTTCTTGCCAGTGTTTTCCAAACACCAATCACTTGTAACATCTATTTTAAGTAACTTAAAATTGTTACATTGAGTTTTAAGTTATTAGAGAGAAAATTTTTATCGAGAGATAAAGTTTTTAGGAGGAATGAGGGTATGGGGGATTGCATATAGGGCTACAAATAGAAGTCCCCTTATACACTTATGTTGTATACAACCTTTCGTTCCTTTCAAAATTATTTACTATTTGAATTTTGTATTTTCTCTTATTAATTAATAGTATTTAAATTTCACATTACTTTTTTTTTAATTCTAAAATGACCTTTATATACAATATGATAACCTCCTATTACACTTTCTCTAGAACACTACTTTTATAGTAAACATCATATTAGATAGCATTATTAGATGATTTATATTAGACTATCCTAAGTAATTTTAAGTATAAAAATGTGATTTTTTAAAAATTTAAATTGCAATTAAATTATCAACAAAATTTACAATGAAGCATGTAATTGTCAAAATTAAGATTAGGGTTATGGTATATTCAACTTTTGTTTTATTTAAAATTATTTCGTAATATGGATTTCACATTTTCTCTTATAAACGAAGTATTTTAATTTTCAAATAAATAAACTTTTTTGAAATAAAACGTACTCAAATTACAATATCATAACCTCTTAATACACTCTATCTACAATACAACTTTTATACTGATCAAAGTGTACGAGATAGTATATTGAAAGATATATTAGATGATCTTGAGTGGTTTTTTAAATATCATATTGTGGCTTTTTCAAAATTTGCAATTAAATCCATAAAAGAATTTACAATGATGCATTTAGTTGCCAAAATTAAGATTAGACGGTTATGATGCATTTTTTCTTTCATTTCATGATCATTTTCTCTATGGATTTCATATTTTATCTTATCAACTATAGTATTTAACTTTCACATAATTCACTTCGTTGCACTTAAATTTTTAACAAAATTTACAAAAGAGCATTAAGGTGTCAAAATTAATAATAGATGGTTATGATGTACTTTCCTCTCATTTCAAAATCATTTTTTCTATAGACTTCAAATTTTTCCCTATACATGTGTGTGTGCATGTGTGTGTGTGAGTGTGTATATATAACATTCTAATACACTTTCTCTATAATACTACTTTTAGTAATAAGGAATTAGCGAATTAGGTAGTTTATTCGAAGAGATATAAGATGAACCTGAGTGGTTTTTAAGTATATTAGGGTGATTGTTTCAAAATTTAAGTTGCAGTTAAATTCTTAATGGAATTTATAATGAAGCATTTAGTTGTCAAATTAATATTAGATGGGGAAATTTTTCTTTGCAACCCCTCATTTGACCTTGCAACCCCCCAAGCCTTTATTTCCCTCAAGCCACTTTCTCTCTCTACTTCTTCCTACCAAAATTTTCTCTCAAAAGGTCCATCTTCAAATCTCAAGGAAACTACCGACAAATCTTCACAAAATAAGGTTAGTGTATCACCTTTAAGTGTATTTTTTCATTTTCACTAATTCAAATCATTATATTGAGCTCAAATCATTTTTAAATAAAAAATAATAATCTAGAATTTTTGCCTCTTCCCACTCGTGCCCTACAGTAGGTATACAGCCAAGCCTGTGCACTAGGGATGTCTCGAAGATGACCCTCGTGCACCAATTTGGGTTGGCCAGCAACCTACCTAGCTGCAGTACCCGAGCCGTTTTAATTTTTTTTTTTTTTTGTTAAGTTATTCTTTCTTGCTTTGTTTTAGGTTATTTACTTTTTTTTATTATAAGTTGTTATGTATTTAATGTTGTATGTATATTTTATGTAGCTATGATGTTTTATTTGTTTATCGAATTAATATTTTTATTTCATCAAAATATATTTAGCTGCACAGTACCTGCATTTATTTTTATTAGTTTGTGGTATTGAACGTTTTCTGTAGTAGGCTTCAATACTTCCTTCTCAATCATTACCTCTCTTATATATCACTCTTTCTCTCTCTCTCTCTCTCTCTCTCTCTCTCTCTCTCTCTCACTCCACTCCAGCCCGGGGGAATGTAAGATAGAAATGGAATGCCCTAGAAAATACATTCTCAAGATTTCTCCAGTAGCTGTGCCGCCAGTAGTGGAAGTTACTCTACTTGCTCTGCTGCCAAAACACCCGGCCACGTCAACCGTTATCTCGCAAGACTTTTCCAAACACCAATCATCGGTTACATTTATGTCTTCATCCATATTAACTACAAGTATCTTAAAGTTGTTACTTAGACTTTTAAGTTATTAGAGAGAAAATTTTTGTAGAGAGATAAAGTTATTAGGAGAAATGAGGGTCTGGGAAATTGTATATAGAGTTGCAAATAGCGGTCCCCTTATACACTTATGGTGTATACAACCTTCCTTTCCTTTCAAAATTATTTACTCTTTGAATTTTGCATTTTCTCTTATTAATTAATAGTGTTCAACTTTCATATAACCTTTTTTTTTAATTTTAAAATAAGCTTTATATATATATTAGGATAACCTCCGATTACAATTTCTCTAGAACACAACTTTTGTAGTAATACAACGTATTAGATAGCATATTAGATGATTTATATGAGACGATCCTAAGTAGTTTTAAGTAAAAAAATATGGTTATATAAAAATTTAAGTTGCAATTAAATTTTCAACAAAATTTACAATGACGCATTTTAAAATTACGATTATAGTATATTCAACTTTCCTTTTATTTAAAAATTATTTCCTAATATGGATTTAACATTTTCTCTCATTACCGAAGTGTTTTATTTTTCACATAAATCACATCCAAATACAATATCATAACCTTGTAATATACTTTATGTACAATACGACTTTTATAGTGATCAAAGTTTACGCGTTAGTATATTGGAATATATATTAGATGATCTTGAGTGGTTTTTAAATATAATATTGTGGCTTTTTCAAAGTTTGCAATTAAATCCATAACAGAATTTACAATGAAGCATTTAGTTGTCAAAATTAAGATCAGACGGTTATGATGCATTTTTCCTTTCATTTCAAAATCATTTTCTCTATGGATTTCTTATTTTCTCTTATCAACTATAGTATTTAACTTTTATATAATTCACTTTTTTGCACAAAATTTTTTTAACTGAATATACAATAAATCATTTAGTTGTTAAATTAATATTGGATGGCCATGATGTACTTTCCTCTCATTTCAAAATCATTTCCTCCATAGAGTTCATATTTTTCCTTATATGTGTGTTTGTGTCTGTGCGTGCATGTCTCTGTGTGTGTATATAACATTCTAATATACATTCTCTATAATACTACTTTTATAGTAATAAAAAATAAGCAAATTAGATAGTGTATTAGAGGAGATACAGGATGAACCTAGTGGTTTTTAAATATAATGGTGTGACTTTTTCAAAATTTAAATTGCAATAAAATTATAAATGGAATTTATAATGAAGCATTTAGTTGTCCAAATTAATATTAGATGGGAAATTTCTCTTTGCAACCCCTAATTTGACATTGCAACCCCCAAACCCTCGATTTTCCTCAAGCCACTTTCTCTCTCTGCCTCTTCTTACCAAAATTTTTTCTCAAAAAGTCCATCTTCAAATCTCAAATAATCTACAGACAAATCTTTAGAAAATCAGGTTAGTATATTATCTTTAAGTGTATTTTTTTCATTTTCACCCATTCAAATTATTATATTGAGCTCAAATCCTTTTTTTTTAGAAAAATAATAATCTGGAAATTTTGCCTCCTCCTACCTGTACCCTGCAGTAGGTATCCAGCGAAGCCTATGCACCAGGGATGTCTCGAAGATGGCCCTCGTACGCCAATTTAGGTAGGCCAGCAAGCTACCCAGCCGCAGCACCCGGACCTTTTAAATTTTTTTTGTTAAGTTATTCTTTCTTGCTGTTTTTAAGGTTATATAATTTTTTTAATTATTGTAATTTGTTATGTATTTAAGGTTGTATATATATATTTTATGTAGCTATAATGTTTTATTTATCGAATTAATCTTGTTATTTCATCAAAATATTTTTAAGTGTACTCTACCTACATTTATTTTTTATTTTTTTGTGGTATTGTACATTTTCTGTAGTAGGCTTCAATACTCTCTTCTCAATCATTTACCTCTCTTATATATTACTCACTCTCTTCACTCCACTCCGGCACGGAGGAATGGAAGACAAATGGAATGCCATGAAAAATACATTCTCAAGACTTCTCCAGTGGCTGCGCCGCCAGTAGTGGAAGTTCCCCTTCTTGCTCTGCTGCCAGAAAACCCGGGAAGATCAACCATTTTCTCGCAAGAGTATTTCAAACACCAACCAATTTTTACATTTATGTCTTCATCCATATTAACTAAAAGTAACTTAAAATTAGTTTTTTTGAGGTTTAAGTTATTAGAGAGATATTTTTGTAGAGAGATAAAGTTGTTAGGAGAAATGAGGGTCTGGGAGATTGCATATAGGGTTGCAACCTTATACACTTATGGTGTATACAACCTTCCTTTCCATTCAAAATTATTTACTCTTTGGATTTTGCATTTTCTCTTATTAATTAATAGTATTTAGCTTTCACATAACTTTTTTGTTTTAATTCTAAAACGAGCTTTATATACAATATGATAACCTTCTATTACACTTTCTTAGAACACTACTTTTGTAGTTATACAGCGTATTAGATGATTTATATTAGACTATCCTAAGTAATTTTTAGTACAAAAATGTGTTTCTTTCAAAATTTAAATTCCAATTAAATTTTCAGCAAAATTTACAATGAAGCATCTAATTGTCAAAATTAAATATGGTTATGGTATATTCAACTTTCCTTTTATTTAAAATTTTTTTCCTAATATGGATTTCACATTTTCTCTTATTAACGATGTATTTTAATTTTTACATAAATCGCATTTTTTGAATTAAAACGTACTCAAAATACACTAGCATAACCTTATAATATACTTTATCTACAATAAGACTTTTATAGTGACCAAGTGTAGGAGATAGTATATTGGAAGATATATTAGATGATCTTTAGTTGTTTTTAAATATAATATTGTGGCTTTTTTCAAAATTTGCTATTAAATCTACAAAAGAATTTACAATGAAGCATTTAGTTGTCAAAATTAAGATTAGACGGTTATGATGCATTTTTACTTTCATTTCAAAATCATTTCCTCTATGGATTTTATATTTTCTCTTATCAACTATAGTATTTAACTTTCACATTATTCACTTTTTTGCACTTAAAATTCTTAATAGGATTTACAATAAAGCATTTAGCTGTCAAAATTAATATTAGATGGTTATGATGTACTTTCTTCTCATTTCAAAATCGTTTCCTCTATAAAGTTCATATTTTTCCTTGTATGTGTGTGTATGTATATATATAACATTCTAATACACTTTCTCTATAATACTACTTTTAGTAATAAGGAATAAGCTTATTACATAGTGTATTAGAAGAGATATAAGATGGACCTGAGTGGTTTTTAAGTATATTGAGCTCAAATCATTTTTTAAAAAAATAATAATAATCTGGAATTTTTTCCTCCTTCCACCCGTACCCTACAGTAGCTATTCAGCCAAGCTTGTGCACCTGGGATGTCTCGAAGATGGCCCTTGTGCGCCAATTCGGGTTGGCCAGCACGCAGGCGTTTTTAATTTATTTATTTATTTATTTTTTGGTTCGGTTATTCTTTCTTGCTTTTATTTAGGTTATTTACATTTTTTTATGATTATAATTTTTTATGTACTAAATGTTGTATGTATATTTTATGTAGCTATAATGTTTTATTTATTTATCGAAATTACATGTTTTTTAATGTGTATGTATTATTTTTAAATTTTTTTAATGAATTGCGTAAATTGTTATTATTGTATTTTTTTTGTTTGGATGTCTATTATGTTTAAATGCCTCTTTTCTAGTTATGGAAAAAAGTCAATAATCAAATAAAAAAATAAGTTCAGATGAATTGACCGGGCAACCTTTGGTTTAGAAACTCGGGCACCGCTTGAACCAACCTAGAAAACTGGGTTGTTTTTGTTTTGCCAAGGTGACCAACCAAAGGCATCGCACCAGGCAAATAGGCAAAATTAAAATAGCTTGGGTAAGTAATTATCGAGCCAAACCAAATTTTTTTAAAAAAAATAAATAACAAAAATTTGCTTTTCGAACTAAATTTTACCTCAAAATCAATGTTTTCCAAGCACCAATAATTGGTTACATCTATGTCTTCACCCATATTAAGTAAAAGAAACTTAATTTTTACTTTGAGGTCTAAGTTATTAGGGAGAAATTTTTTGTTAAGAGATAAAGTTGTTAGGAGTAGGGCTGTAAATGGGGGGTCTTAACCGTACCCGCTCGTTTCTATACCCGTTTATAGTAGGTAATGTTTAAATTTTACACCCGCGGACCCGTACCCGTATTTATGCTACTTTTATGGGTCCGGGCAAGGTATGATAATACCCAGACCTTTATACCTGTGTACCCTTACTAATAAAATAATATATATTTATATATATTTTATAGATATATTATATTATATTAATATATAATTTATAAAGAAGTACAAAGATTTTAGTAAAAGAAAAATGAAAAAAGAAAAAACAATTCAATGATTGCTTTATACTTCTCTATTTACTTTATTTACTTACGTATTACAAAATAATTTATGAAGACAATGGCAGAAAGTATGTAAATTTGATGCAAAAAAGAAACTTACATACTAAATTTCAAATATAAAGACAGATGATCACATAATAATGGTTCATTGTATGAATTATAATATAGTATAAGCATTGAGTGGGTAAAAAAAGGAAAATAAATTAATTAAGAGGCTGGACTAATTATCACATGATAATGGTTAAAGAATTACAACATATTAATCACACATGAGGGGTTGTTTGTTCATATATATGGCTTCACATGGAGTTGATTACAAGATTTTTTTTAAAAAAAATTTATGCTTGTTATATATGGGTATTTTGTTGGGTTGGTATTGTCATTTTTTATGGTGGCATTAGTTGTGGATTCTGATCTTTCTTTTATGCGTTAGATGTTTCATAGGGCTTTTGTTAAAGAGTAAGAAGAATTTTGTGCAATATTATCATGTTCATTTTGTGATATTGTTGTTCTTATTTGATTAACGTACTGTGAAGATTTTGTATGTATGTTTGAACGTTTAATCATTTGAATTAGAGATGTTAAATGATTGTATTTGTTGAAACAAATATTGAGGAGATTATGTTAATCATGTTAAAATTTTTATTTTAGGATTATACATTGCTTTATATATTTTTGTTTAAGAGGGACAAAATAGAAAAATGTCATACGAGTACGGGTATACTTAGACTCTACCTTAGACCCTGGAGGGTTGGGTCTGGGTCCAGAAATTTTATACCTATAGGGTTTAGGTTTAGGTCTGGGTCCATGTTTCATTATAAGGGTATGGGTTTGGGTCTTGGGGTACCTGAGGGTCTGGACCCGTTTACAGCCCTAATTAGGAGAAATGAGTGTCTGGGGGATTGCATATAGGATTGCAAATAGCAGTCTCCTTGTACACTTATGGTGTATATAGCCTTTCTTTCTTTTAAAAATTATTTACTCTTTGAATTTTGCATTTTCTCTTATTGATTAATAGTATTTAACTTTCACATAACTTTTTTTAAAATTCTAAAACGAGCTTTATATAAAATATGATAACTTCCTACTAAACTTTCTCTAAAATACTACTTTTGTAGTAATGCAACGAAGTAGATAATATATTAGATGGTTTATATTAAACTATCCTATATTAGACTATCCTAAGATTTTTTAAGTATAAAAATGTGGGTTTTTCAAAATTTAAATTGCAATTAACTTTTCATCAAAATTTACAACGAAGAATCTAATTGTCAAAATTAATATTACCTTTATGGTATATTCATCTTTCCTTTTATTTCAAAATTATTTCCTAGTACGAATTTCACATTTTCTCTTATTAACAAAGTATTTTAATTTTCTCATAAATCACTTTTTTTGAATTAAAACATACTTTAAATACAATATCATAACCTTCTAATACACTTTATCTACAATAAAAATTTTACAGTGATCAAGTCTACGAGATAGTATATTAGAGAATATATTAGATGATCTTGAGTAGTTATTAAATATAATAATGTGGCTTTTTCAAAATTTGCAATTAAATCCATAACAGAATTTATAATGAAGCATTTTGTTGTCAAAATTAAGATTAGACGGTTATGATTCATTTCTCCTTTCATTTCAAAATCATTTCCTCTATGGATTTCATGCTTTCTCTGATCAACTATAGTATTTACCACAGCACCCGGGCCTTTTTAAATTTTTTTTTAAAATAAGACTCTGGGAATTGCACATAGGGTTGCAAATAGCAGTCCCTTTATACACTTATGGCGTACAAACCTTCGTTTCCCTTTAAAATTATTTACTCTTTGAATTTTACATTTTTTTATTATTAATTAATAGTATTTAACTTTCACATAACTTTTTTTATTTAATTCTAAAATGAGTTTTATATACAATATGATAACCTCCGATTACACTTTCTCTACAACACTACTTTTGTAGTAATATAGCGTATTAGATCATTTATATTAGACTATCCTAAGCATTTTTCAAATATAAAAATGTGGTTTTTTCAAAATTTAAATTGCAATTAAATTTACAACAAAATTTACAACGAAGCATCTAATTGTCAAAATTAAAATTACGGTTACAGTACATTCAACGTTTCCTTTTATTTGAAAATGATTCCTAATATGTATTTCACATTTTCTTGTATTAAAAAAGTATTTTAATTTTCACATAAATCACCTTTTTTAAATTAAAACGTACTTTAAATACAATATCATAACCTTCTAATACACCTACAACACAACATTCATAGGGATCATGTGTATGAGAGAGTATATTGGAAGATATATTAGATGATCTAGAGTGGTTTATAAATATAATAATGTGCCTTCTTAAAAATTTACAACTAAATCCGCAACAGAATTTTCAACGAAACATTTAGTTGTAAAAATTAAGACTAGACAGTTATGATGTAGTTTTCCTTTCATTTCAAAATCATTTCCGCTATGGATTTCATATTTTCTCCTAACAACTATAGTACTTAGCTTTCACATAATTCACTTTTTTGCAATTAAATTCTTAACAGATTTACAATGAAGCATTTATTTGTCAAAATTAATATTAGATGGTTATGATGTATATTCCTCTCATTTCTAAATCATTTCCTCTATAGACTTCATATTTTTCCTTATATGTGTGTGTGTGCATGCGTTTGTGCGTGTGTGTGTGTGTGTATATATATAACATTCTAATATACTTTTTCTATAATACTACTTGTATAGTAATAAAGAATAAGCGAATTAGATAGTGTATTAGAACAGATATATGATGCACCTAGTGGTTTTTAAATATAATAGTGTGAGTTTTTCAAAATTTGAATTCGAATTAAATTCTTAATGGAATTTATAATAAAGCATTTAGTTGTGAAAATTAATTTTAGAAGGGGTAATTTCTCTTTGCAACCCCTAATTTTACCTTGCAATTCCCCAAACTCTCATTTCCTTCAAGCCACTTTCTCTGTTCACTTCTTTCTAAAAAAAATTTCTCTCAAAAAGTCCATCTTCAAATCTAAAGTAATTTACCAACAAACCTTCACATAATATGGTTAGTATATCCTCTTTAAGTATTTTTCTTCATTTTTGCAGATTCAAATCACGAAATTGAGCTCAAATCATTTTCTTTTAAATTATGGAATTTTTGCCTCCTCCAATCCGTACCCCGCAGTAGCTATCCAGCCAAGCCTGTGCACAAGGGATGTCTCGAAGATGCCCTTGTGTGGCAATTTGGGTTGACCGGCAAGCTACCGAACCGCAATACTCGGTCCTATTTTAAAAAAATTTTGGTTAACTTATCCTTTAGTCATTCTTTTAGGTCATTTACTTTCCTTTATTATTATAATTTGTTATGCATTTAATATTGTATGTATATTTTATGTAACTATAATGTTTAATTTGTTTGTCGATTTAATCTTGTTATTTCATCAAAATATATTTAAGTGTACTCTACCTACATTTATTTTTCATTATTTTGTGGTATTGTACATTTTCTATAGTAGGCTTCAATACTCTCCTCTCAATCATTTACCTCTCTTATATATCACTCACTCTCTCTCACTCCACTCTACCACGCAGGAATGGAAGATAGAAATAAAATGCCATGGAAAACACATTCTCAAGATTTCTCCAGTAGAAGCGCCTCTAGTGGTGGAAGTTCCTCTTCTTGCTCTGCTACAAGAATACACGGCCAGATCAACCATTTTCTCGCTAGAGTTTTCCGAACACCAATCATTGGTTCCATCTATGTCTTCATCCATATTAACTAAAAGTAACATAAAATTGTTACTTTGAGTTTTAAGTTATTAGAGAGAGTTTTTATAGAGAGATAAAGTTGTTGGGAGGAATAAGGGTCTGGGGGATCACATATAGTGTTGCAAATAGCAGTCTCCTTAGACGTTTATGGTGTTACAAACTTCCTTTCCTTTAAAAATTATTTACTCTTTTAATCGAGTATCGTATTTGGTTAATTACTAAAATCGCCCTTTGGAGGGAAAGGATGGATTGTTAGTCTAAATGATGGATTAGGACAGCCAGAGAACTTGGTCCGCCGGAAGCTCGTAGCTACGTAGAATAAGAACAAGTCATTGCTGAGATTCGCACAATGAGCGCGACCCTCGTGTTAGTTGCCATCGTCAGTCTGGTTGGTTCTTTGTGCCGAGTTTTGGTGTAGCAGCTATATTTCGATTGATATTCTTATTTTTTTGCGGTTCGATAGATAATTTGATAAGCCAATGAGTTTTTACAATTTTTCTTATTAATTAATAGTATTTAACTTTCACATAACTTTTTTATTTAATACTAAAATGAGCTTGATATACTATATGATAGCCTCCTATTACACTTTCTCTAGAACAATACTTTTGTAGTAATACAGCATATTAGATCGCGTATTAGATGATTTATATTAGACTATCCTAAGTAGTTTTTAAGTATAAAAATGTGTTTTTTTTTCAAAATTTAAATTGCCATTAAATTTTTAATAAAATTTATTACGAAGCATCTAATTGTCAAAATTAAAACTACAGTTATGGTATATTAAACTTCCCTTTTATTTCCAAATTATTTCCTAATATGGATTTCACATTTTCTCTTATTAACGAAGTATTTTAATTTTCACATAAAATAGTTTTTTTGAATTAAAATGTACTTTGAATACAATATCATATCCTTCTAATATAATTTATCTACAATAAAACTTTTATAGTGATCAAGTGTACGAGACAAGTATATTGGAAGATATATTAGATAATCTTGAGTAGTTTTTAAATATAATAATGTGCCTTTTTCAAAACTTGCAATTAAATCCATAACAGAATTTACAATGAAGCATTTAGTTGTGAAAATTAAGACTACACAGTTATGATGCATTTTTCCTTTCATTTCAAAATCATTTCCACTATGGATTTCATACTTTCTCTTATCAACTATTGTACTTAGCTTTCACATAATTCACTTTTTTTTGCAATTAAATTCTTAACAGATTTTACAATGAAGCATTTATTTGCAAAAATTAATATTAGATAGTTATGATGTATTTTCCTCACATTTCTAAATCATTTCCTCTACAAACTACATACTTTTCCTTATATGTTTTTGTGTGCGCACGTTTGTTCGTGTGTGTGTGTGTATATAAATTCTAATACACTTTATCTATATTACTAGCAATAAAGAACAAGCGAATTACATAATGTATTAGAAAAGATATAGGATGAACCTAGTAGTTTTTAAATATAATAGTGTGACTTTTTAAAAATTTAAATTACAATTAAATTGTTAATTGAATTTATAATGAATCATTTAGTTGTCAAAATTAATATTAGAAGGGGTAATTTCTCTTTACAACCCCTAATTTGACCTTGCAACCTCCCAAACTCTCATTTCCCTCAAGCCACTTTCTCTTTTCACCTCTTCCTACAAAAATTTTATCTCAAAAAGTCTATCTTAAAATCTAAAGTAATCTACCAACAAATCTTCGCATAATTTGGTTACTATATCATCTTTAAGTGTATTTCTTCATTTTTACCTATCCAAATCTTGAAATTGAGCTCAAATCATTTTTTTTTAAATCTTGAATTTTTGCCTCCTCCCACCCATACTCCGCAGTAGCTATCCTGCCAAACCTGTACTTGGGATGTGTTGAAGATGGCCCTCGTGCGCCAATCTGAGTTGGACTGCAAGCTACCGAGCCACAGCACTCGGTCCTTTTTTAAAACTTTTTTTGTTAAGTTATTCTTTTTTCTTTGGTTTAGGTCATTTACATTTTTTTATTATTATAATTTGTTATGTATTTAATGTTGTATGTATATTTTACGTAGCTATAATGTTTTATTTGCCTATCGAATTATATGTTTTTAATGTCTATCTATTATTTTTTAAATTTGTTTTATGAATTACGTAAATTGTTATTATCGTATTTTTTTTAATTAGATGTCTTTTATGTTGAAATGTCTCTGTTCTGGTTGTGGAAAAAACTCAATAATTAAACAAAACAATAGGTTTGGGTGAGCTGAGCAAGCAGCCTTTGGTTTATCAACTCGGGCACCGCTTGAACCAACCTAGGAAACTGGGTTGTTCTTGTTGTGCCAAGTTAACGAACCCAGGCCAAACAAAAGGCATCCCACCAGGCAGATACACCAAACTAAAACCGGCTTGGGTAACCAAATCTCGATTAAAACAAATATTTTTAAAAAAATGAATAACAAAAATTTTCTTTTTGAACTAAATTTTATCTCAAAATCAATGTTTTCCAAACACCGACCATTGGTTACATCTATGTCTTCATCCATATTAACTGAAAGTAACTTAAAATTATTACTTTGTGTTTTAAGTTGTTAGAGAGAAAATATTTGTAGAGAGATAAAGTTGTTCGGAGAAATAAGGTTCTGGGGAATTGTATATAGGGATGCAAATAGTAGTCCCCTTATTCACTTATAGTGTATACAACCTTCCTTTCATTTCAAAATTTTTTACTCTTTGAATTTTGCATTTTCTATTATTGATTAATAGTATTTAGCTTCCGCAGAAGTTTTTTTTTTTTTTTTTTTAAATTCTAAAATGAGCTTTATATACAATATGATGACCTCCGATTACACTCTCTAGAACACTACTTTTGTAGTAATATAGCGTATTAGATTACGTATTAGATGATTTATATTAGACTATTCTTAGTAGTTTTTAAGTATAAAAATGTGGTTTTTTCAAAATTTAAATTGCAATTAAATTTACAATAAAATTTACAACGAAGGATCTAATTGTCAAAATTAAAATTACAGTTCTGGTATGTTCAACTTTCCTTTTATTTCAAAATTATTTCCTAATATGGATTTCATATTTTCTGTTATGAACGAGGTATTTTAATTTTTACATAAATAACCTTTTTTAAATTAAAACGTACTTTAAATACAATATCATAGCCTTCTAATAAACTTTATCTACAATACAACTTTTATAGTGATCAATTGTACGAGATAGTATATTGGAAGATATATTAGATTATCTTAAGGTTTTTAAATATAATAATGTGGCTTTTTCAAAATTTACAACTAAATCCATAACAGAATTTACAATGAAGCATTTAGTTGTAAAAATTAAGACTAGACAGTTATGATGTAGTTTTTCCTACATTTCAAAATGATTTCCTCTACGGATTTCGTATTGTCTCTTATCAACTACAATATTTAACTTTCACATAATTTACTTTTTTACAATTAAATTCTTAACAGAATTTACAATGAAGCATTTAGTTCTCAAAATTTATATTAGATTGTTATGATGTATTTTCCTCTCATTTCAAATCATTTCCTCTATAGAGTTCATATTTTTTCTTATATTTGTGTGTGTCTGTGCATGCATGTGTGTATATATATATAACATTCTAATACACTGTCTCTACAATACTACCTTTATTTCAATAAAGAATAAGTGAATTAGGTAGTGTATTAGAAGAGATATAAGATTAATCTGAGTGGTTTTTAAGTATAATAGTATGACTTTTTAAAAATTTAAATTGCAATTAAATTCTTAATGGAATATATAATGAAGCGTTTAGTTGTTTAAATTAATATTAGACGGGATAATTTCTCTTTGCAAACCCTAATTTTGACCTTGCAACACCCCAAACCCTCACTTCCCTTAAGCCACTTTCTCTGTCCACCTTGTCCTATCAAAATTTTCTCTCAAGAAGTCCATCTTCAAATCTTAAGTATTCTGCCGACAAATCTTCAAAAAATTAGGTTAGTGTATCATTTTTAAGAAGATTTCTTCATTTTTACCGATTCAATCTAGGTTGGGCAGAAAGCAACCCAGCCACAGCACTGGGGCCTCTTTTTAAATTTTTCTGTTAAGTTATTCTTTTTTTCTTTGTTTTAGGTTATTTAAATTTTTTTTTATTATTATAATTTGTTATGTATTTAATGTTGTATTTATATTTTATGTAGCAATAATGTTTTATTTGTTTATCAAATTATATGCTTTTTAATGTGTATCTATTATTTTTAAATTTGTTAATGAATTACGTAAATTGTTATTATTAAATTTTTTAATGTTTAAATGTCTCTTTTCTAGTTATGGAAAAAACTCAATAATTCAATAAAAAAATAGGTTAAGGTGAACCGACCGGACAGCCTTTGGTTTATCGACCAGGGCAGCGTTTGAACCAACCTAGGAAACTGGGTTGTTCTTGTTGTGCCAAGGCAACCAACCCATGCCAAGCGAAAGGAATCCCACCATGTAGATTGGCCATTTAAAACCAGCTTCGGTAAGCAACTCTCGAGCCAAACAAATTGTTTTAATTTGCTTTTCGAACTAAATTTTATCTCAAAATCGATGTTTCCTAAACACAAATCATTGATTACATCTATGTCTTCATCTATATTGACTAAAAGTAACTTAATATTGTTACTTTCGCTTCTAAGTTATTAGAGAGAAAATTTTTGTAGAGAGATAAAGTTGTTAGGAGAAATAAGAGTCGGGGAATTACATATAGGGTTGCAAACAGTCCCCTTATACACTTATGGTGTATAAACACTTCATTTCCCTTCAAAATTATTTACACTTTGAATTTTCACTTTCTATTCTCAACTAATACTATTTAACTTTCACATAACTTTTTTTAAATTCTAAAAGGAACTTTATATACAATTTGACAACCTCCGATTACACTTTCCCTAGAACACTACTTTTGTAGTAATACAGCGTATTAGATGATTTATATTAGACAATCCTAAGCAGTTTTTAAGTATAAAAATGTTGTTTTTCAAAATTTATATTGCAATTAAATTTACAACAAAATTTACAACGAAGCATCTAATTGCCAAAATTAAAATTACTGTTATGGTATA
Organism: Catharanthus roseus; assembly: GCA_028651295.1. Lineage (NCBI taxonomy): Eukaryota > Viridiplantae > Streptophyta > Magnoliopsida > Gentianales > Apocynaceae > Catharanthus > Catharanthus roseus. The sequence goes on from JAPQWS010000161.1 coordinate 3,243,853, forward strand.
TTTAACTTTCCTTTTATTTCAATGTTATTTCCTAATATGGATTTCACATTTTCTCTTATTAACGAAGTATTTTAATTTTCACATGAATCACCTTTTTCGTATTAAAACGTACTTTAAATACAATATCATAACCTTCGAATACACTTTAACTACAATACAACTTTTATAGTGATCAAGTTTACGAGATAGTATATTGGAAGATATATTAGATGATTTTGAGTGGTTTTTAAATATAATAATGTGGTTTTTTCAAAATTTATAACAAAAGCCCTAACATAATTTATAATGAAACATTTAATTGTCAAAATGAAGACTAGACGGCAATGATGCAGTTTTCCTATCATTTCAAAATCATTTCCTCTATGGATTTCATATTTTGTCTTCTCAACTACAGTATTTAACTTTCACATAATTCACTTTTTTGCAATTAAATGCTTAACAGAATTTACAATGAAGCCCTTTAGTTGTAAAAATTAATATTAGATGGTTATGATGCATTTTCCTCTCATTTCAAAATCATTTCCTCTATAGAGTTCATATTTTTCCTTATATGTGTGTGTGAATGCGTGCGTGCGTGTGTGTTTGTATTTATAAAACATTCTATTGTAGAAACTAATTACTACTACAGAAGATATTTACTATTACAAGCCAAAAACAGAGGAAAAATAACAGCGGAAGCAACAAGAAAACTTATACAGCGTTCTTTGCTCACGGCAAAAAAAAGAATAAAACTCCAGAGCTGCAAAATAATAAACGATTAATAGTAAAATAAAGATAAAGAAATTGGAAGAAAAACTTACCACCACCACAGACAATGGCCGCCGGTGGGAGCAGTGACGAGCCGAGTGAGAGACAAGACGCCAAGCAGCGGCTGTTAGGGGTGAGCCACGACAAGGCGTCGCCATTGAGTGGAGGAGGGATCGTACCCTCAAATCTGGACCTCAACCGGAAACCGTCACCGGGGCACCCTTTCTCTCTCTCTCTCCCTATCTCTCTATCTTTCGGCTCTCTCTCCAACATACACAGAAAAAGGATCAAACAATGATCTAGGAAAGCCGACGGCCGCAGGAAGTCGACGGGCGGAGGAGAACAGCGACTGAAAATACAGAGAAGAAGAGAAGGGAAAGTCGGCAAAAACCAACACTTGAAAAGAGAGAAGAATGAATCCCAAGAGAAGAAAGAAAAACGACTGCACAAGAAACGAGGGATGAGAGAGGGATTAAATGGGGAGACACCAACGGGCAGCCCAGGTGACCAGGCCTGGGTCTGACCCGGTCTTTCTTGACCTAGTCAAAGGGCACCTCTTCTCCAGCTAAGGTTTCGATTTCATCATAGGGAAAAATGGGCTGGAAAATGAAAATATTGAGAAGACTTCAAGGCCCAAAAGGCCTACAATCTCCACCTCGAACAATATTTTCCAACCGTTGTTTGAACTTACGGTGAATCAAACTACATCCAAGTGAAGGAAATCCCTGCAAAACATAAACTTGTCAGTGTTTACAATTTTAGTACCAAAGTCTGCAAGAGTATTATCAGTACTAATCTTGTCTATGTCAATTAAACTGCTAGAAACCTTTTCTCTAATAAAATGGTATTTGACATCTATATGTTTGATTGATTCATGATAAACCGGATTTTTATATAAATGTAAACAACTTTGACTGTCAGTATAAATAATAGCTTTTGAATGTAAAACATGTAATTCATTCAATAACCCTTGAAGCCAAATGGCTTCTTTGATCATTTCCCTTGCGACCATATACTCAGCTTCAGTAGTTGACAAGGCAACTACTGGCTGTATTTGGGATTTCCACGAGATGCAATTACCCACTAGAGTAAGGAAGTAGGATGAGGTAAATTTTCTACCATCCTTAACACATGCAAAATCCGAATCAACAAATCCAACTAATTCAAAATCAGACCAATTGTGATAATGTAAACCCCGATCTAAAGTTCCATTAAGATAATGCAATAGCCAACTGAGAGCAGCCCAATGATCTCTTCCAAGATTAGACATGAATCTGCTGAGAGGGCTTATAGAAAAAGCAATGTCAGGATGGGTAGATATCATTGTGTATATAACTGAGCTTATGACTATTCTAAAAGGAATATTAGCCATATCTCTTTTCTCACTTTCGGTTTTAGAAAAGGTTTTGTCAGAAAGTATGAAGTGTCTTGCTAAAGGAGTTATAATAGGTTTACACAGGTGCATTGAAAATTTGGATACGATTTTCTGAAGGAAAGGCTTTTGAGACACACAGGGAACGATCAGATCTCTCTCGAAATACTCATCCCAAGAATTTTGGATGTAATACCCAAAAACCTTCATATCGAATTCAGATTTCAACAAGGATTTTAGATCATCAATTTTAGCTTTATCTCTACAAGCAATTAGCATATCATCCACATAAAGCAATAAATAGATAGCAGAATCAATATTAGAGCCAGAAAAATAAAGACAACTATAATAGTTGCTTTTCAGGAAACCAATTTTTAACATAAAAGAGTCAAACCTCTTGTACCATTGCCTGGGTGATTCTTTAACTCCATATAAGGACTTTTTCAAAAGACACGACATGTGTTCCATACCTTTAACCTCAAAACCTGGTGGTTGACGCATATATATGGTTTCTTCAAGATCACCATGTAAGAAAGCGGTTTTAACATTAAGTTGTTCTAGATTTAGATCATAGAAAGCAACAAGATCAAGAATAATCCTGATCGTTTTATATTTAACGACAGGAGAAAAAAATTCATTAAGATCAATGCCCTCAACTTGTGAAAAACCTTTTGCAACCAACCGGCCTTGAATCTAGGAGATTCTTTAGAAGACCTAGGTTCTTTTATTTTGAAAATCCATTTGCAATCAACTAACTTTTGTTTTGAGGGTTTTGGAACAAGAATCTAAGTTTTGTTTTTATTTAAAGATGTCATTTCCTCATACATAGCACGTAACCATAAAACACGATTAGGGCTTTTCAAAACCTCAGAAAAACAAAATGGTTCTTTTTCTTCCACATAAGTTGCAACAGCAAATGCATATGAAACAATGTAGGAGTAACCATACCGAGGATGTTCCTTAGGTACCCTACAGACTCTATCCCTTGCAAGTTGGTAACCTCTAAGGGCTTGACCCTGAGCCTCAGGTTGTTCTGCCTCCTCATCAGAACCTTCTAAAACAGGATCAAGGCTTTCAGGAATACTAGAAGGAATAGGTGTGCTACTGGATTGAGTAGGAATCATTGGATTGGTTTCGGGATCTAAGAGTGATTCTAAAGGTGGTTTAGAAATGACATCCACCTCCACAAGAATGCTACTAGGAGGGGGAACACTCGATAGAATATCGGAGATGAGTTTATCCTTAAGACAAGGCATTTCTAGCTCATTGAAGATAACATTCCTACTGATAACAACCCTCACTCCCGGTTTACCCTTTAACCACACTCTATATCCCTTCACCCCACTAGGATATCCTGTGAACACACCCTTTCTAGACCTTGGATCTAGTTTTCCCTCCTTCTGATGTGCAAAGGCCGCACCCCCAAAAATTCTCAAGTTGGAAAGATTAGGAGGTTTACCACACCAGAGGTCTATAGGAGTCCTAAAGTTTATGGCTGTAGATGGGGATATATTGATGAGGTATACAGTTGTACTAACAGCTTCCCCCCAAAAAGGTTTTGGAACACAAGAAGAAACAAGAAGGCATCTAACTTTGTCCATAATGGTACGGTTCATCCTTTCGGCAACTCCATTTTGTTGTGGGTTATTTCTAACCGTTCTGTCGTGTAGAATGCCATGCGATGCACACAAATTAGAAAACTTACGGTTACAAAATTCAAGACCGTTGTCAGTCTTGATAGTTTTTAGTTTATTTCTTGAATGATTTTTGGCAAAACGTTTTCATTCACAAAACTTTTAAAAAGTTTGATCTTTGGTTTTTAAAAGGAAAACCCCAAACATACATTGAGAAATCATCAACAATAGACAAGAAATAAACATTACCACCATAAGTTGGAACCTTTTCAGGTCCCCACAGATCACAATGCACATAATCAAGAATTGCAGAAGACTTGTGAGTACTGGTTGGAAAAACTGATTAAATGCAAGGTGAGGCAGCTGTGAACATCACCTAGTTTTTCTGAAAGAATTTCACCCTTCCAAGATTCCGGATACTCTTCGGGGCTACAAATAGCGGGTGCAATTTTATTTGTACCGAAACTGTTTTCATTTTCCTCCGCCATATTACAAAGTCAGATTTGCCATAAAACTTATCAGTTTCAATTTTTTGGACTGACATGTTTCGAAGGCAAATAAGTGTAATTAAATGACTAAGAAAAATGAAAGATTTAAAAAAAAGTTTTGAAAGAAAAGAATAAAACTGCCCGGTATTTTCGAAAAAAAAAATATAGTTTCAAGAAAAACAGCGTTGGTTTGTTTTAGTTCGCTTGATTTGTTCTGTGCATGTTTTTCTAATAAAAATTGGCGCAACAACGTTAAGCACAAAAACCAAGAAATAACCAATGTAACTTAAATAACGAGAGTCACGACAGTAACAAAAACTGCCTTACCACCAATCAGAAAAAGACAAAACAGAGGAAAAAAATAAAAAAAAACTTTTGAAAAATAGAAACACGCGCCAAGACACAGATACTTGAAATCTCACGAATTCAATCCAAGCTTGGGTTTTGTAATTTTTGAAAAAACATAAAAATGAACAGGAAGAACACCAGCAGCAGAACAGTAAGAGGAGCAAAACCAAAAATAATAATAGTAAATAGCACAACTGAATAGAAACACAATTCAGCAAGAAGAGTAGTAATGGTAATCGGCGGCAAGCTAAGAAACAGAAAACAAAAAAAATAAAAAAATAAAAAAAACAGATGAAATGCTCGGTACCCAAAAACCAAAAAGACAACTGGCGGCAAGCCAGAAATGCCAAAAACAGCAGTAGTAATCCGCGGCAAGCCGAGAGAAGAAACGAAAAAACATAAACAATAAAAATAACTGAAATAAAAGAAGTGTGAAGGAGAAACTTCTCTGGCTAGATCTAAGGAACTCGAAGTTCCCTCAGATCTAGTATCGGCGATGGTTCCCGGTGCCGATGAGCCGAATCGTGGCTCTGATACTACTTATTGTAGAAACTAATTACTATTACTAAAGCTATTTACTATTACAAGCCAAAAATAGAGAAAAAATAACAGCGGAAGAAACAAGAAAATTATACAACCTTCTTTGCTCACGGCGAACAAAAAGAATAAAACTCTAGAGCTGCAAAATAATAAACGATTAATAGTAAAATAAAGGTAAAGAAATTGGAAGAAAACTTTACCACCACCGCGGACAATGGCCGCAAGCAGGAGCAGTGATGAGCCGAGTGAGAGACAAGACGCCGAGCAGAGACTGTGAGGGATGAGCCGCGTCAACGCGTCGCCTGTGAGTGGAGGAGTGATCGGACCCTCGATCTGGACCTCAATCGGAAACCGTCACTAGTGCACCCTCTCTCTCTCTCTCTCTCTCTCTCTCTCTCTCTCTCTCTCTCTTTCTCTATCTCTCTATCTTTCGGCTCTCTCTCAAACATACACAGAAAAAGGATTAAACAAATATTCAGGAAGCCGACGATGGCAAGAAGTTGACGAGCGGAAGAGAGTAGCGGCTGAAACCGTAGAGAAAAAGAGAAGGAAAAGTCGGGAAAAAGCTAACAGTCGAAAAGAGAGAAGAACGAATCCCAAGAGAAGAAAGAAAAACGACTGTACAAGAAATGAAGGGGAGAGAGGGATTAAATGTGGAGACAGCAATGGGCAGCCTGGGTGGCCAGGCCCGGGTCTGACTAGGTCTTTCTTAACCCAGTCAAAGGGCACCTCTTCCCCAGCTGAGGTCCAATTTCATCATAGGAAAAAATGGGCTGGAAAATGAAAATATTGGGAAGACTTTGATGCCCAAAAGGCCTACACATTCTAATACATCTTCTTTATAATACTACTTTTATAGTAATAAAGAATAAGCGAATTAAATAGTGTATGAGAAGAGATATAAGATAAACCTGAGTGGTTATAAAGTATAATAGTGTGACTTTTTTAAAATACAAATTGCAATTAAATTCTTCATGGAATTTATAATGAAGCATATAGTTGTCAAAATTAATATTAGACGGGATAATTTCTCTTTGCAAACCCTAATTTTGACCCTGCAACTCCCCAAACCCTCATTTCCCTTAAGCCACTTTCTCCGTCCATCTCGTCCTATCAAAATTTTCTCTCAAAAAGTCCATCTTGAACTCTTAATAAATCTGCCAAACATCTTCAAAAAATCTGGTTAGTATATCATATTTAAGAGTATTTCTTCATTTTTACGATTCATATAATTAAATTGAGCTCAAATCATCTCTTTAAAATAAATAATCTAGAATTTTTGCCTCCTCCCAACCGTACCCCATAGTAGCGATCCAGCCAAGCCTGTGCACCCGGAATGTCTTGAACATGGCCCTCGTGCGCCAATCTGGGTTGGCCGACAAGCTACCAAACTGCAGCACCTAGGCCTTTTTTAAAATTTTGTTAAATTATTCTTTTTTTCTTTGATTTTTGGTTATTTACTTTTATTACTATTATAATTATTATTATTTGTTATGTTTTTAATGTTGTATGTATATTTTAATGTTTTATTTGTTTATCAAATTAATCTTGTTATTTCATTAAAATATATTTTAGTGTACTGTACCTAGATTTATTTTTCAATATTTTGTGGTATTGTATGTTTTCTATAGTAGGCTTCAGTACTCTTTTCTCAATCATTTACCTCTCTTATATATTACTCACTCTCTCTCACTCCACTCCAGCACAGAGGAATAGAAGACAGAAATGGAACACCATGGAATATACAATCTCAAGATTTCTCCAGTAGCAGTGCCGCCAGTAAAGAAAGTTTCTCTTCTTGCTCTGCTGCCAGAACACACGGCCAGATCAACCATTTTCTCGCTAGTATTTTCCAAACACCAATCATTTGTTACATCTATATCTTCATCCATATTAAGTGAAGGTAACTTAAAATTGTTACTTTGACTTTTAAGTTATTAGAGAGAAACTTTTGTAGAGAGATAAAGTTGTTTGGAGATATGAGGGTCTGGGGGATTGCATAGGGGGTTGCAAATAGCAGTCCCCTTATATACTTATGGTGTATACAACATTCCGCTCCTTTCAAAATTATTTACTATTTGAATTTTGCATTTTCTCTTATTAATTAATAGTATTTAACTTTCACATTACTATGGTGTATACAACCTTCCTTTCCTTTAAAAATTATATACTTTTTTAATCGAGTATCATATTTGTTTATTTACTAAAATCTCCCTTTTGAGGGGAAGGATGAATTGTTAGTCTAAATGGTGGTTTAGGAGTGCCAGAGAATTTGGTCCACTAGAAGCTCGTAGCTTTGTAGAATAAGAACTAGTCATTGCTGAGATTTGCAGAACGAGCGCGACCCTCGTGTTTAGTTGCCATCGTCAATCTGGTTGGTTCTTTGCGCCGAGTTTTGACATAGCAGCTATATTTAGATTCACCCTTTTTTTTTCAATGCTTGATTGACAATTTGATGAGCAAATGATTTTTTGCATTTTCTCTTATTAATTAATAGTATTAAACTTTCACATAACTTTTTTTTTAATTCTAAAATGAGCTTTATATACAATATGATAACCCCTGATTACACTTTCTCTAGAAGACTACTTTTGTAATAATACATCGTATCAGATAGCATATTAGATGATTTATATTAGACTATACTGAGTAGTTTTATGTATAAAAATGTGATTTTTTTAAAAATATAAAATGAAATGAAATTTTCAACAAAATCTACATTGAAGCATCTAATTGTCAAAATTAAAATTACGGTTATGGTATATGCAACTTTCCTTTTATTTAAAAATTATTTTGTAATATAGATTTCACGTTTTCTCTTATAAACGAAGTATTTTGATTTTCACATAAATCACCTTTTTTTGAAATAAAACGTAGTCAAATTACAATATCATAAACTTCTAATACACTTTATCTACAATAAAACTTTTATAGCGATCAAAGTGTACGAGATAGTATATTGGAAGATATATTAGATGATCTTGAGTGGATTTTTAATATAATATTGTGGCTTTTTTCAAAATTTGCAATTAAATCCATAACAGAATTTACAATGAAGCATTTAGTTGTCAAAATTTAAATTAGACGATTATGATGCATTTTTCCTTTCATGTCATAATCATTTCCTCTATGGATTTCCTATTTTATCTTATCAACTATAGTATTTAACTTTCACATAATTCACTTTCTTGCACTTAAATTTTTTACAGAATTTACAATAAAGTATTTAGTTGTCAAAATTAATATTGGATGGTTCTGATGTACTTTCCTCTCATTTCAAAATCATTTCTTCTATAGAGTTCTTATTTTTCCCAATATGTGTGTGTACGCGTGCATGTGTGTCTCAGTGTGTGTGTGTATATATATTACATTCTAATATACTTTATATATAATACTACTTTTATAGTAATAAAGAATAAGCAAATTAGATAGTGTATTAGAAAAGATATAGGATGAACCTTAGTGGTTTTAAGTATACTAGTGTGACTTTTTCAAATTTTAAATTGCAATTAAATTCTTAATGGAGTTTATAACGAAAGCATTTAGTTATTCAAAATTAATATTAGACGGAGTAATTTCTCTTTGCAACCCCTAATTTGACCTTGCAACCCCCCAAAACCCTCATTTCCCTCGATCCACTTTCTCGTTCCACCTCGTCCTACCAAAAGTTTCTCTTAAAAAGTCCATCTTTAAATCTAAAGTAATCTTTATTTTTACTAATTGAAATCATTAAATGTAGCTCAAATCATTTTTCTTAAAAAAAATAATCTAGAATTTTTGCCTTATCCCAACCACACCCCGCAGTAACTATCTAACCAAGCCTGTGCACCAGGGATGTCTCGATGATGGCCCTCGTTTGCCAATCTGGGTTGGCCAGCAAGCTACCCAGCCGCAACACCCGGGTCTTTTTTAAAATCTTTTTTGTTAAGTTATTCTTTTTTCTTTGTTTAGGTTATTTAATTTTTTATTCATATAATTTGTTATGTATTTAATGTTGTATGTATATTTTATGTAGCTATGATGTTTTATTTGTTTATTGAATTAATCTTGTTATTTCATCAAAAAATATTAAAGTGTACTGTACCAAAATTTATTTTTCATTATTTTACGGTATTGTACATTTTCTGTAGTAGGCTTCAATACTCTCTTCTCAATCATTTACCTCTCTTATATATCACTAACTCTCTTACTCAACTCCAGCACGGAGGAATAGAAGATAGAAATGGAATGCCATGAAAAATACATTCTCAAGATTTCTCCAATAGCAGCGCCACAAGTAGTGTAAGTTCCTCTTCCTGCTCTACTTCCAGAACACCCGGCCAGCTCAACCATTTTCTCGCTAGAGTTTTCCAAACACCAATAACTGGTTACATCTATGTCTTTATCCATATTATCTAAAGTAACTTAAAATTGTTACCTTGAATTTTATGTTATTAGAGAGGTATTTTTGTAAAGAGATAAAGTTATTAGAAGAAATGAGGGTCTGCAAATAGCAGTCTCAATATACACCTATGGTGTATACAACCTTCCTTTCCTTTAAAAATTATTTACTCTTTCAATAGAGTATCATATTTGGTTATTTACTAAAATCGCACTTTTGGAGGGAAGGATGGATTGTTATTCTAAATGGTGGATTAAGAGTGCAAGAAAACTTGGTCCACAGGAAGCTCAAGCTATGTGGAATAAGAACAAGTCATTGCTAAGATTCGCACAACGAGCGCGACCCTCGTGTTTAGTTGCTATCGTCAATCTAATTGGTTTTTTGCAGCGAGTTTTAGCGTAGCAGCTATATTTTGATTCATTCTTTTCCTTTTCACGACTCGATAGATAATTTCATAAGCCAATGATTTTTTGCATTTTTCTTATTAATTAATAGTATTTAACTTCCACATTACTTTTTTTTTTTAAATTCTAAAACGAGCTTTATATACAATATGATAACCTCCAATTAAATTTTCTCTAGAACACTACTTTTGTAGTAACACAGCGCATTAGATAGCGTATTCAATGATGTATATTAGACTATTCTAAATAGTTTAAAGTATAAAGATGTAGTTTTTTCAAAATTTAAATTGCAATTAAAATTTTCAACAAAATTTATTGTGAAGCATCTAACTATCGAAATTGAAATTATGGTACATTAAACTTTCCTTTTATTTCCAAATTATTTACTAATATGGATTTCACATTTTCTCTTCTTAACGAAGTATTTTAATTTTCATATAAATCACCCTTTTTCAAATTAAAATGTACTCTAAGCACAATATCATAACCTTCTAGTATACTTTATCTACAATACAACTTTTACAGTGATTTTACAGTGATCAAGTGTACAAGATAGTATATTGGAAGATATATTAGATTATCTTGAGTGGTTTTTAAATATAATAATGTGGTTTTTTTAAAAAATTTTCAATTAAATCTATAATAGAACTTACAATGAAGCATTTAGTTTTAAAAATTAAGACTGGACAGTTATGATGCATTTTTTCTTTCATTATAAAATCATTTCTGCTATGGATTTCATATTTTCTCCTATCAACTATTGTACTTAACTTTCACATAATTCACTTTTTGGCAATAAAATTCTTAACGGAATTTACAATGAAGCATTTATTTGTCAAAATTAATATTAGATGGATATGATGTATTTTCCTCTCATTTCTAAATCATTTTCTCAATAGAGTTCATACTTTTCCTTATATGTGTCTGTGTGTATATATAGAACATTCTAATACACTTTATCTATAATACTACTTTTATAGTAATAAAGAATAAGCAAATTATATAGCGTATTAAAAGAGATATAGGATAAACCTAGTGGTTTTTAAATATAATAGTTTGACTTTTTCAAAATTTAAATTGCAATTAAATTCTTAATGGAATTTATAATGAATTATTCAGTTATCAAAATTAATATTAGACGGGGTAATTTCTCTTTGCAACTCCTAACTTCACCTTGCAACCCCCCAAACCATCATTTCCCTCCAGCCACTTTCTCTGTCCACCTCCTCCTACCAAAATTTTCTCTCAAAAAGTCCATCTTCAAATCTAAAGTAATCTACCAACAAATCATCACAAAATCAGGTTAGTATGTCATCTTTTAATTGTATTTCTTCATTTTTACCAATTGAAATCATTAAATGGAGCTTAAATCATTTTTTTTAAAAAAAATAATCTAGAATTTTTGCTTCCTCGTACCCGTACCATGCAATAACTATCCACCCAAGCCTGTGCACCAGGGACGTCTCGAAGATGGCCCTCGTGCACCAATCTGGGTGGCCAGCAAGCTACCCAGCCGCAGCACATGGGTCTTCTTTAAAATTCTTTTTCTTAAGCTATTCGTTTTTCTTTGTTTTAGTTTATTTACTTTTTTATTATTATAATTATTTATTTACTTAATGTTGTATGAATACTTTATATAGCTATGACGTTTTATTTGTTTATCGAATTAATCTTTTCATTTCATCAAAATATATTTAAGTGTACTATACCTACATTTATTTTCCATTATTTTCTGGTGTAGTACGTTTTCTACGGTAGGCTTCGATACTCTCTTCTCAATCATTTACCTCTCTTATATATCACTCACTCTCTCTCACTCCACTCCAGCAGGCAGGAATGGAAGACAGAAATGGAACACCATGGAAAATACATTCTCAAGATTTCTCCAGTAACAACGCCGCCAGTAGTGGAAGTTCCTCTTCTTGCTCTACTACCAGAACAATCGGCCGGATCAACCATTTCCTCGCGAGGGTTTTCTTAACACCAATCATTGGTTACATCTATGTCTTCATCCATATTAAATAAATGTAACTTAAAATTGTTACTTTGAGTTTTAGGTTATCAGAGAGAAAATTTTTGTATTATGAGATAAGGGTTTTAGGAGAAATAAGGGTATGGGAGATTGCATATAGAGTTGCAAATAGCAGCCCCTTATACACTTATAGTGTATACAACCTTCCTTTCCTTTAAAAATTATTTACTCTTTTAATCGAGTATCATATTTGTTTATTTACTAAAATCGCCCTTTGGAGCGGAGGGATGAATTGTTAGTCTAAGTGCTGGTTTAGGAGTGCCAGAGAACTTGGTCCACCGAAGCTCGTAGCTATTTAGAATAAGGATAAGTCACTACTGAAGATTCGCGGAGCGAGCGTGACCCTCGTGTTTAGTTGCCATTATCAATCTGGTTGGTTCTTTGTACTGAGTTTTGGCACAGCAGCTATATTTCGGTTCACCCCTTTTTTTCTCTAGGCTCGGTAGAAAGTTTGATAAGCCAATGATGTTTTGAATTTTCTCTTATTAATTAATAGTATTTAACTTTCACATAACTTTTTTTTAATTATAAAACGAGCTTTATTGGAAACTAATTACTATTACACACTCTATTTACTATTACACACCAAAAGAATAAGCGGTGTAAATTAAATAAACCTATTCTATTACAAAAATATATATATATCTTGTTCTCCAATCAAAACAGTAAAGGGGCCGATCATGAGTGCTTCAAAGCGTCAATAATAATCAGTTTATACTAAAAACAAAAAATGAAAAAGATAGAACACTTACCACCCCTAGCGGAAGGAAGCCGCCGGCGGGAATGGTGAAGAATCGAGAAGATGAAAGGACGCCGAGCAGTGGCTGAGTTACACAAGCCGCATCGAGACGTCACCGGTAAGTGACGGTACGATCGGAATCCCTAAGATTTGAGCCTCAACTGTGACAAGAGTCACAGATGCCACTCTCTATCTCTCTCTCTCTCTCTCTTTATTGCAGCTCTCTCTCAAACACACTAAGTAAAAGATTGGATAACAAGACGATCCAAAGAAGCCGACGGTAGTAACAGCATCGTAGGAAGCCAATGGACAGAGAAGAGAACAGCGGCGGAAGCCGCGAAAAAGAAAGATAGAAGAAGAGTCGGATACCAACAATCCAGAGATAGAGAAAGAAGAGATAAAAGAAAAGGAGAAAGAACGGCTGCACCAAAACCGAGGAGAGAAGAGGTGTTAAAAAGGGAGAGTCACAAACGGGCAGCCCGGGTTGTCCCAGCCCGGCCTGGCATCTCTGACCCAGTAAAAAACAGAGCACCTACTCTTCAATTGAGGGGCAAGTCATCATTGGGTTATAAATGTGGGCTGGAAAATGTAAATATTGGGAAGACTAAGGCCCAGAAAGCCTACAATCTCCATCTCTAACGATATTTTCCAACCGTTGTTTTAACTCACCAAGAATCAGATCGCGTCCAAATGAAGGAAATCCCTGCAAAACATAAACTTGTCACTGTTTACAATTTTAGTACCAAAATCTACAGGATTATTATAGTACTAATCCTGTCTATGTCAACTAGACCACTAGAAATTTTTTCTCTAATAGAGTGGTATTTGACATCTATATGTTTTGTTCATTAGTGATAGACCGGATTTTTACATAAATGCAAACAATTCTAACTATCAGTATAAATAATAGCTTTTGAATGTAAAACTTGTCATTCATTTAATAACACGTGAAGTCAGATGGCTTCTTTAATCGCTTTCGTTGTTGCGATATATTCAAACCTCGGTAGTTGACAGGGCAACTAGCGGCTGCAATTAAGATTTCTACAAGACACAATTACCCGCTAGGGTAAAGAAATGGGATGTGGTAGGTTTTCTACCATCCTTATCACCCGCAAAATCAGAATAAAAAAATCCAATTAGTTCAAAATCAGACCAGTTATTATAGTGTAAACCTCGATCTAAGGTTCCGTTAAGATAACGTAGGAGCCACTTGAGAGCAGCCCAGTGATCTCTCCCAGGGTTAGACATAAATCTGCTGAGAAGACTTATAGAAAAGCAATGTCAAGACGGGTAGATATCATTGCGTACATGACTGAACCTATGGCCATTATGTAAGGGATATTAGCCATATCTCTTTTCTCATTCGGTTTTAGGACAGGTTTTGTCAGAAAGTTTTAAATGGCATGCAAGTGGGGTTATAACAGGCTTACGCAGGTGCATTGAAAATTTGGATACAATTTTCTGAAGGAAAGGCTTTTGAGGTAGAAAAAGTGAACGATCAGATCTATCTCTTGAAATACTCATCCCAAGAATTTTGGATGCAACACCTAAATCCTTCATATTAAATTCAGATTTAAATAAGGATTTTAGATCGTCGATTTTAGCTATATGCCTGCAAGCAATTAGCATATCATCCACATAAAGCAATAAATAAATAGCAGAATAAATATTATTACTAGAAAAGTGAAGACAACTATCATAGTTTCTTTTAGTAAAACCAATTTTTATCATAAAAGAATCAAACATCTTCTACCATTGTTTGGGTGATTGTTTAAGCTCGTATAAGAACTTTTTCAAAAGACACGCCATGTGTTCTTTACCTTTAACCTCAAAACCTGGTGGTTGTCGCATATATATAGTCTCTTCGAGATCACCACCTAAGAAAACGGTTTTAACATCAAGTTGTTCAAGATTAAGATCATAGAAAGCAACAAGAGGAAGAATAATCCTAATCGTTTTGTATTTAGCAATAGGAGAAAATTTTTTTGTTGAAATCGATGCCTTCAACTTGTGAAAAACCTTTTGCAACTAGCCTGGCCTTGAACGTTGGAGGTTCATTAGAAGACTCAGGTTCTTTTATTTTGAAAATCCATTTGCAATCGACTAACTTTTGTTTTGAGGGTTTTGGAATAAGAATCCAGGTCTTGTTTTTTTTAAAGAAGACATTTGCTCATCCATAGCACGTGACTATAAAACGCGATTAGGGCTTTTCAAAACATCAGAAAAAAATAATGGTTATTTTTCCTCCACATAAGATGCAACAGCAAAGGCATATGAAACAAAGTAGGAGTAACCATACCAAGGATGATCCTTAGATACCCTACGGACTCTATCTCCCACAAGCTAATAATCCCTAAGGGCTTGAGCTTGTGCCTCAGGGTGTTCTTCCTCCTCATCAGAACCTTCTAAAACAGGATCAAGAATACTAGGAGGATCATGTGTGCTATTGGATGAAGCAGGAAGCTCTGGATTGGTTTCAAGTTCCTGGGATGATTCTAAGGAAGGTTTCAGAGGTGACCTCTACCTCCACAGGAATACTATTAGGAGTGGAAACACTCGGTGGACTATCGGAGATGGGTTTTATCTTTAAGACAGTGCATTTCTTGCTCATTGAAGATAACATCCCTACTGATAACAACCCTCACCCCGTGGTTCACCCTTTAACTACACTCTATAACTCTTCACCCTACTAGGATATCCTATGAACACTCCCTTTCTAGACCTTGGATCTAGTTTTCCCTCCTTCTGATGTGCAAAGGCCGCACACTTGAAAACTCTGAAGTTGGAAAGGTCAGGAGGTTTACCACAACAGAGTCTATAGGAGTCCTAAAGTTTATAACTATAGAAGGGGATCTATTAATGAGGTAGACAGCCATACTAACAGCTTTCTCCCTAGAAAGGTTTTGTGACACTAGAAGAAACAAGAAGACATCTAACCTTATCCATAATGGTACGGTTCATTCTTTCGGCAACTCTATTTTGCTGTGGGTTATGTCTAACCGTTCTATGGTGTAGGATGCCACGTGATGCTCACAAATCTAAAAAACTTACGGTTACAAAATTCAAGACTGTTATCGGTCCTCATAGTTTTTAGTTTATTTCTAGAATGATTTCTGGAAAAACGTTTCCATTCACAAAATTTTTCAAAAGTTTGATCTTTAGTTTTTAAAAGGAAAACCCAAACATGCCTTGAAAAAATCATCAACAATTGACAAGAAATAAACGTTACAACCATAAGTTGGAACCATTTCAGGTCCCCATAGATCACAATGCACATAATCAAGTATTGCAGAAGACTTGTATGTGCTAGTTGAAAAACTAATTTTCTGTTGTTTTCCCAAAATGCAGTGGTCACAAAAATCCAAGGAATCAATTTTGTCACCACATAAAAGATTTTGTTTTTGTAAATAATAAAGTCCCTTCTCACTAATGTGGCCGATCCTCCGATGCCACAACATAGTTTTCTCGGGAATAGTTTTTGAAATCAATGCAATGGAGTTACAAACCGTTTTACCATTAAGGATGTAAAAAGTTTCTCTTTTAAAACCTTTTAGCATGACTAGGTTCCCTTTGCAAACATGTAAAATACCGTTTTTGGATCTAAACGGAAGACGCAAAGAGTCAAAATAACTAAGGGAGATAAGATTTTGACGTAAGTCGGGCACGTATCTCACCTCAGTGACTTTCCTAGTCATACCATCATGCATTTTAATGAAAATATTACCAATGCCTTTAATATCAAAAACTTGATTCTTTATCATGAAAACCTTTCCTTGATTTAAGGGTTTGAAATTAGAAAACCAGTGTTTGTTGGGTGTCATGTGAAAAGAGCAACCAGAATCAAGAACCCAATGATCAGCAACTTTAGAGCATAAAGTGGAAAGAGAAACACACAAAACCTCAGAAAATATAGAATTACCATCTAAATTAAAATCGTGGGTTTTGTCGATTTTATTACTCCCTTTACCATGTTTACATTGTTTTTCACCTTTAATCCATTTAAAACACTTTTTTTTCATATGAGCCTCTTTACCACGATAAAAGCACTTTACTTTGTTTTTCTCTTGAGATTTGGATCGCCCTTTACTTTTAAAACGGTGACTAGGAGGTTCTCTCCGGTCAACTCTTCCTCGTACAAAATGGTTTTCATCATGTGATTTATTCCCTTTTTGTAAATCCAAATCTTTAGATTTCAAAACATTTTTAACATTGGAAAGAGATAAACCATCTCTGCCATATTTAATAGCAGATTCGACATCGTTGAAAGATTCAGCTAAGGCATTTAATAAAATGACTGCAATATTTTTATCAGAGATGTTCTCTCCAACGTTTTGAAGTTCCAAAACAAATTTATTTAAATCATCCATATTTTCTAAAAGTGTTTTTGACCCGCTCATTTTAAAATCGAAAAGCGGTTCTTTTAAATAAATTTTATTTGAAAGTGATTTTCCCAAATATAATTTTTCCAGTTTAGTCCGAATTTCAAAAGCATTGTCTTTTTCGTCGATTTTCTCCTAAAACATTGTCTGTTAATGCAAAGTGAGGCAACTCTGCGCATCACCTAGTTTTTCCATAAGAACTTCATCCCTCCAAGATTCTGGATACTCTTCGGGGCTACAAATAGCGGGTGCAATTTTAGTTTGTACCAAAACTGCTTTCATTTTGCTCCTTCACATTACAAAGTCGGATTTGCCATCAAACTTATCAGTTTCAAGTTTTGGAACTGACATGTTTAAAGGTAAATAAGTATAATTAGGTGAGTAGGAAAAATGAAAGATTTGAAAAAGTTTAATTAAAAATAAAATACCCGGATTTGTGTGTTTAGGAAAACAAATGTATGTAAATATATTTTTTTTTAGGAAGAATGGCGCTGGTTTTGTTTGCTCCCTTTTTTTTTTATTTTAAATGATGTAATAACTTGTGAGGCACGAAACCCAAGAAAAAAAGGTAAAGCAAACAACAACGAATATAACAGAAAAACGAGAAAAAAAAACTGCAGAAAGTACTATACCATAAAAAGGAGCAGAAAAAGACAAGCGGGAAATAATAAAAAAAATTTTTGAAAAACGAAAAATGTGCCAAGGGCAGATACTTGAAATCTCACGGATTCAAGCCAGGCTTGGGTTTTGTAGGGTTTTTCTAATAAAACAAAAAAAAAACTTTTCGAAAGCTCAGAAAAACCAGAACAACAACCAACAGCAGCAGATGTATCAGAAGAGAAAACGAAGAAAAACAGAAGCAAGTATAACAAAACACAAAAACAGTAAACAAGAAAGAAACTAAACTATAACGCGATTCAATAAAATAGTAATAGCAATCACAAACCGACGGCAAGCCGAAACAACACAAAGAACAGGAAAAAATAGCCGGCGGCAAGCTGAGAGAGAAAAAACCAGAAACGGAAAGTAACCGCCGGTAAGCCGAAACGAAAAATAGAAAATAGTAAAGCAATAATAACCAAAAAAGAGAAAAAGGAGAAGATTAGAAAAACTTCACTTTCCAGTTCTGAGGAACTCAACAGTTCCCTCAAATTTGGAGCCTTCCGAGGTTGCTGGCACCGACGAAAAATCGTGGCTCTGATACCACTTGTTGGAAACTAATTACTATTACACACACTATTTACTATTACACACCAAAAGAATAAGCAGCAGAAATTAAATAAACCTATTCTATTACAAAAAATATATATCTCCCTCTCCAACCGAAACGGTAAAGGGGCCGATCATGAGTGCTTCAAAGCTTCAATAATAATCAGTTAATACTAAAAAAAAAAACTGAAAAAGATAGAACACTTACCACCGCCGCAAAAGGAAGCCGCCGACGGGAACGGTGAATAACCAAGAGGATGAAAGGACGCTGAGCAATGGCTAAGTTGCACAAGCCGCGTTGAGGCATCACCGATAAGTGACGGTACGATCAGAACCCTCAGATCCGAGCCTCAACTGTGACAAGAGTCACAGGTGCCATCCTCTCTCTCTCTCTCTCTCTCTCTCTCTCTCTCTCTTTCTTGCGGCTCTCTCTCGAACACACCAAGTAAAAGATCAGACAACAAGACAATCCAAGGAAGCCGCCGACAGTTACAACGTTGTAGGAAGCCGACGGACGGAAGAGAGAGCAGCTGTGGAAGCCGCGAAGAAGAAAGATAGAAGAAGAGTTAGATACCAACAGTCCAAAGACAGAGAAAGAAGACGTAAAAGAAAGGAGAAAGAATGGCTGCACCAAAACCAAGGAGAGAAGAGGGGTTAAAAAGAGAGAGTCACAAATGGGCACCTCGAGTTGGCCCGGCCTAGCCTGGCCCGGCATCTCTGACCCAGTTAAAAACAGAACACCTACTCTTCAATTGAGACCCAAGTCGTCATTGGATTATAAATGTGGGCTAAAAAATGAAAATATTAGGAAGACTAAGGCCCAGAATGCTTGCAAGCTTTATATACAATATGATAACCTCCAATTACACTTTCTCTAGAACACTACTTTTGTAGTAATAGAGCATATTAGATAGCGTATTAGATGATTTATATTAGACTATCCTAAGTAGTTTTAAGTATAAAAATGTGAATTTTTAAAAATCTAAAATGCAATTAAATTTTCAACAAACTTTACGTTGAAGCATCTAATTGTCAAACTTAAAATTACAGTTATGGTATATTCAACTTTCCTTTTATTTAAAAATCATTTCGTAATATGGATTTCACATTTTCTCTTATAAATGAAGTATTTTAATTTTCACATAAATAAGCTTTTTTGAAATAAAACGTACTCAAAATACAGTATCATAACCTTCTAATACATTTTATCCACAATACAACTTTGATGGTGATCAAAGTGTACGAGATAGTATATTGGAAGATATGTTAGATTTACAATGAAGTATTTAGTTTTGAAAATTCAGGTTGGACGGTTATGTTGCATTTTTCCTTTCATTTCATAATCATTTCCTCTATGGAGTTTGTAATTTTCTCTTATCAACTATAGTATTTAACTTTCACATAATTCACTTTCTTGCACTTAAATTTTTAACAAAATTTATAATAAAGCATTTAGTTGTCAAAATTAATATTAGATGGTTATGAAGTACTTCCTCTCATGTCAAAATCATTTCTTCTATAGAGTTCATATTTTTCCCTATATGTGTGTGTGTGCATGTGTATGTGTGTGTGCATACATATTAAATTTCTAATACACTGTATCTATAATACTACTTTTATAGTAATAAAGAATAAGAAAATTAGATAGTTATTAGAAGAGATATAGGATGCACCTTAGTGGTTTTTAAGGATATTAGTGTGACTTTTTCAAAATTTAAATTCCAAATAAATTCTTAATGGAGTTATAACCAAGCATTTAGTTGTCAAAATCAATACTAGACGGAGTAATTTCTCTTTGCAACCCCTAATTTAACCTTGCAATCCCCCAAACCCTTATTTCCCTCGAGCCACTTTCTCTGTCCACCTAGTCCTACCAAAATCTTCTCTCAAAAAGTCCATTAAATCTAAAGTAATCTACCAACAAATCCTCACAAAATCAGGTTAGTATATCATCTTTTAAGTGTAACTCTTTACTTTTACCGATTGAAATTATTAAATGTAGCTCAAATCATTTTTTAAAAAAAATAATCTAGAATTTTTGCCTTCTCCCAACCGTAACACGCAGTAACAATCCAGCCAAGCCTGTGCACCAGGGATGTCTCGAAGATGGCCCTCGTGTGCCAATCTGGGTTGGCGGCAAGCTACCCAGCCGTTGCACCCGGGTCTTTTTAAAAAAAATTTTTTTAAGTTATTCTTTTTTCTTTGTTTTAGGTTATTTACTTTTTTTATTATTATAATTCGTTATGTACTTAATGTTGTATGTATATTTTATGTAGCTGTGATGTTTTATTTGATTATCAAATTAATCTTATTATTTCATAAAAATATATGTAAGTGTACTGTACCTAAATTTGTTTTTCATTATTTTGTGGTATTGTACGTTTTCTGTAGTAGGCTTCAATAGTCTCTTCTCAATCATTTACCTCTTTTATATATCACTAATTCTCTCACTCCACTCTAGCAAGGAGGAATGGAAGATAGAAATGTAATGCCATGGATAATATATTCTCAAGATTTCTCCAATAGCAGCGTCGCCGGTAGTGGACGTTCATCTTCCTGCTCTGTTTCCAGAACACCCGGCCATATCAACCATTTTCTCGCCAAAGTTCTCCAACCACCAATCATAGTTACTTCTATGTCTTCATCTAAATTAACTAAAGTGACTTAAAATTGTTACTTTGAGCTTCATGTTATTTGAGAGAAATTTTTGTAGAGAGATAAAGTTGTTAGGAGAAATAAGGGTCTGGGGATCGCATATAATGCAAATAGCAGTCTCTTTATACACTTATGGTGGATACAACCTTCCTTTCCTTTAGAAATTATTTGCTCGTTTAATAGAGTATCATATTTGGTTATTAACTAAAATCGCCCTTTGGAGGGAAGGATAGATTGTTAGTCTAAATGGTGGTTTAGGAGTGCCAGAGAACTTGGTCCACCTAAGGCTCGTAGCTATGTAGAATAAGAACAAGTCGTTGCTAAGATTTGTGCTACGAGCACGACCCTCATGTTTAGTTGCCATCGTCAATCTGATTGGTTTTTTGCAGGGAATTTTGACGTAGTAGCTATATTTCGATTCATCCAATTTTTTTCACAGCTCGATAGATAATTTCATAAGCCAATGATTTTTTGTATTTTTCTTATTAATTAATAGTATTTAAGTTTCACATAATTTTTTTTTAGTTCTAAAACGAGCTTTATATACAATATGATAACCTCCAATTACACTTTCTCTAGAATACTACTTTTGTGGTAATACAACGTATTAGATAGCATATTAGCCGATGTATATTAGACTATGCTAAGTAGTTTAAAGTATAAAGATGCATTTTTTTAAAAAATTTAAATTGCAATTAAATTTTCAACAAAATTTATTGCGAAGCATCTAACTGTCTAAATTAAAATTACGGTTATGGTATATTAAACTTTTCTTTTATTTCCAAATTATTTGCTTATATGGATTTCACATTTTCTCTTATTAAAGAAGTATTTTAATTTTCATACAAATCACCTTTTTCGAATTAAAACGTACTTTAAATACAATATCATAACCTTATAGTATACTTTATCTACAATATAACTTTTACAGTGATCTAGTGTACAAGATAGTATATTGGAAGATATATTAGATTATCTTGAGTGGTTTTCAAATATAATAATGGGGCTTTTTCAAACTTGCAATTAAATCCATAATAGAACTTACATGATTCATTTTCTCTTTCATTTCAAAATCATTTCCAAGCTATCGATTTCATATTTTCTCCTATCAACTATAGTACTTAAGTTTCACATAATTCACTTTTTTGAAATTAAATTCTTAACGGAATTTACAATGAAGCATTAATTTGTCAAAATTAATATTAGATAGTTATGATGTATTTTCCTCTCATCTCTAAATCATTTCCTCAATAGAGTTCATATTAGTCCTTATATGTGTCTGTGTGTGCGTGCATTTGTGCGTGTGTCTGTGTGTGTATATATATAACATTCTAATAAAATTTTTCTACAATACTACTTTTATAGTAATAAAGAATAAGCAAATTAGATAGTGTATTAGAAGAGATATAGGATGAACGCCAGTGGTTTTTAAATATAATGGTGTGACTTTTTCAAAATTTAAATTTCAATTAAATTCCTAATGTAATTTATAATGAATTATTTAGTTATCAAAATTAATATTAGACGGGGTAGTTTCTCTCAGCAACTCATAATTTGACCTTTCAACCCCCTAAACCGTCATTTCCCTCTAGCAACTTTCTCTCTCCACCTCGTCCTACCAAAATTTTCTCTCAAAAAGTCCATCGTCAAGTCTAAAGTAATCTACCAACATATCATCAAAAAAATCGAGGTTAGTATATCATTTTTTTAAGTGTATTTCTTCATTTTTATAGATGGAAATCACTAAATGGAGCTCAAATCATTTTTTTAAAAAAACTAATCTGGAATGTTCGCTTCCTCCTGGGCGTACCATGTAATACCTATCCAACCAAGCCTATGCACCGGGGATGCCTCGAAGATGGCCCATGTGTGCCAATTTGGTTTGGGCGGAAAGCTACCCAGTCGCCGCACCCGGGTCTTTTTTAAAATTTATTTTTGTTAAGCTATTCTTTTTTCTTTCTTTTATGTTGTTTGCTTTCTTCATTATTAGTTATGTATTTAATGTTGTACGTAACTTTATGTAGCTATGACGTTTTATTTGTTTAGCTAATTAATCTTATTATTCCATCAAAATATGTTTAAGTGTACTGTACCTACATTTATTTTTCAATATTTTGTGGTATAGTACGTTTCCTGTAGTAGGCTTCAGTACTCTCTTCTCAATCATTTTCCTCTCTTATATGTCACTCACTCTCTCTCACTCCACTCCAGCACGGAGGAATGGAAGACAATTGGAATGCTAGGGACATTCTCAAGATTTCTTCGAGTAGCAGCGCCGCTAGTAGAGGAAGTTCCTCTTCTTGCTATTCTGCCAGAACACACGGCCAGATCAACCATTTTCTCGCTAGAGTTTTCCAAACACCAATCATTGTTTACATCTATGCCAGTCATCCATATTAACTAAAAGTAACTTAAAATTGTTACTTTGAGTTTTACGTTATTAGAGAAAAAAATTTTTTAGGGTCCAGGAGATCGCATATAGGGTTGCAAATAGCAGTTCTTTTATACACTTATGGTGTATACAACCTTCCTTTCCTTTAACATTTATTTTACTCTTTTAATCTAGGATCATATTTTGTTATTTACTAAATTGCCCTTTGGAGGGGAAGGATGGATTGTTAGTCTAAGTGGTGGTTTAGGAGTGCCAGAGAACTTAGTCCACTGGAAGCTCGTAGCTATTAGAATAAGAACAAGTCTCTGTTGAGATTCGTGCAACGAGCGCGACCCTTGTGTTTAGTTGCCATCGTCAATCTGGTTGGTTCTTTGCGCCGAGTTTTGGCGTAGCAGACTATATTTCGATTCATCCTTTTTTTTTCACGGCTCGATAGATAATTTGATAAGTCAATAAGTTTTTACATTTTCTCTTATTAATTAATAGTATTTAACTTTCACATGACTTTTTTATCTAATTCTAAAACGAGCTTTATATACAATATGATAACCTCCTATTACACTTTCTCCAAAACACTGCTTTTGTAGTAATACAACATATTAGATTGCATATTAGATGATTTATATTAGACTATCTTAAGTAGTTTTAGGTATGAAAATGTGTTTTTTTTATCATAATTGAAATTGCAATTTAATTTTCAACAAAATTAACTACGAAACATCCAATTGTCAAAATTAAAATTACGCTTATAGTATATTAAACTTTCCTTTTAATTCCAATTATTTCCCTAATATGGATTTCACATTTCTCTTATTAACGAAGTATTTTAATTTTCACCTAAATTAACGTTTTTGAATTAAAACGTACTTTAAATACAATACCATAACCTTCTAATATACTCTATCTACAATACAACTTTTATAGTGATCAAGTGTATTCGATAGTATATTGGAAGATATATTAGATTATCTTGAGTGGGTTTTAAATATAATAATGTGGCTTTTTCAAACTTGCAATTAAATCTATAACATAATTTACAATGAAGTATTTAGTTGGCAAAATTAAGATTAGACAGTTATGATGTATTTTTCCATTCACTGCAAATTCATTTCGACCACAGATTTCATATTTTCTCTTATCAACTATAGTACTTAGCTTGAATTCTTAACAGATTTTACAATGAAGCGTTTATTTGTCAAAATTAATATTAGATGGTTATGCTGTATTTTCCTCTTATTTCTAAATCATTTCCTCTACAAACTTTATACTTTCCCTTGTATGTGTGTGTGCATGTTTGTGCGTGCGTGTGTATATATATATAACGTTCTAATACACTTTATCTATATTACTACTTTTATAGTAATAAAGAATAAGCGAATTAGATCATGTATTAGAAGAGATATAGGATGAACCTAATAGTTTTTCGATATAATAGTGTGACTTTTTAAAAATTTAAATTACAATTAAATTCTTAATGGAATTTATAATGAATCATTTAGTTGTCAATATTAGTATTAGAAGGAGTGATTTCTCTTTGCAACCCCCCAAACTCTCATTTCCCTCAATCCACTTTCTCTATTCACCTCCTCCTACAAAAATTTTCTCTCAAAAGGTCTATCTTCAAATCGAAAGTAATCTACCAACAAATCTTCACATAATTTGGTTAGTATATCATCTTTAAGTATATTTCTTCTTTTTTACTGATTCAAATCATGAAATTGAGCTCAAGTAATTTTTTTTTAAAAAAATTCTGGAATTTTTTGCCTCCATAACATAATTTACAATGAAGCATTTAGTTGTAAAAATCAAGACTAGACGGTAATGATGCAGTTTTCCTTTCATTACAAAATGATTTCCTCTATGGATTTTGCATTTTCTCTCAGCAACTACAGTATTTAACTTGAACATAATTCACTTTTTAGGAATTAAATTCTTAACAAAATTTACAATGAAGCATTTAGTTACGAAAATTAATATCAGATGATTATGATGTATTTTCCTCCCATTTCAAAATTATTTCCTCTATAGAGTTCATATTTTTCCTTATATGTGTGTGTGCATGCGTGCGTGTGTGTATTCGTATGTATAAAATGTTCTAATACACTTTCTCTATAATACTACTTTTATAGTAATAAAGAATAAGTGAATTAAATAATGTATTAGAAGAGATATAAGATGAACCTGAGTGGTTATTAACTATAATAATATGACATTTTTAAAATTTAAATTGCAATTGAATTCTTAATGAAATTTATAGTGCAGTACTTAGTTATAAAAATTAATTACAGAGTAATTACTCTTTGCAACCCCTAATTTGACCTTGCAACTCCCCAAACCCTCGTTTCCCTTAAGCCACTTTCTCTGTCTACCTCTTCCTACTAAAATTTTCTCTCAAAGAGTCCATCTTAAAATCCAAAGTAATCTTCTAACAAATCTTCACAAAATCAGGTTAATATATCATCTTTAAGTGTATCTCTTTATTTTACCGATTCAAATCATGAAATTGAGCTCAAATCAATTTTTTTTAAAAAAAATATTCAGGAAGTTTTGTCTCCTACCACTCGTACCCTGCAGTAGCTATCCAGACCAAACCTGTGTACCAAGGATGTCTCAAAGATAGCCCTCGTACGCCAATCTGCGTGACCAGCAAGCAATCTAGCAGCAGCACTGTAGCCTTTTTAAAACTTTTTTGGTTAAGTAAATCTTTTTTCTTTGTTTTAGGTTATTTAACTTTTTTTAATATAATAATTTTTATGTATTTATTGCTGTATGTATATTTTATGTAACTGTAATATTTTATTTGTTCATCGAATTAATCTTTTTGTTTCATTAAACTATATTTAAGTGTACTGTACCTACATTTATTTTTCATTATTTTGTGGTATTGTATGTTTTCAGTAGTAGGCTTCAATACATTGTCAATCATTTACCTCTCTTATGTATCACTCAATCTCTCTCACTCCATCCCAGCACGGAGGAATGGAAGATAGAAACGGAATGCCATGGAAAATACATTCTCAAGATTTCTCCAGTAGTAACGCCGCCAGTAGTGGAAGTTCTTCTTCTTGCTCTGCTGCCAGAACACTCGGCCAGATCAATCATTTGCTCGCCAGAGTTTTCCAAACACCAATCATTGGTTAAATCTATGTCTTCATCCTTATTAACTAAGAGTAACTTAAAATTGTTACTTTGAGTTTTAATTTATTAGAGATAAAAATTTTTGTAGAGAGATAAAGTTGTTAGGAGTAATGAGGGTCTGGAGGATTGCATATAGGTTTGCGAATAGCAGTCCCCTTATACACTTATGGTGTGTACAACCTTCCTTTCCTTCAAAAATTATTTACGCTTTTAATCGAGTATCATATTTGGTTATTTACTAAAGTCTCCCCTTGGAGGGGAAGGATGGATTGTTAGTCTAAATGGTGATTTAGGAGTGCCAGAGAACTTGGTCTACCGGAAGTTCGTAACTATGTAGAATAAGAACAAGTCATTTGCAACAAGAGCGATCATCGTGTTTAGTTGCCATCGTCAATCTGGTTGGTTTTTTGCGCCGAGCTTTGGCGTAGCAGATATATTTTGATTCATCCTATTTTTTTTCCTAGCTCGATACATAATTTGGTACTCGAATGATTTTTTGCATTTTCTCTTATTAATTAATAGTATTTAACTTTCACATAACTTTTTTTTAATTCTAAAATGAGTTTTATATACAATATGATAGTTTCCCTATTACACTTTCTCTAGAACACTACTTTTGTAGTAATGCAACGTATTAGATAGCGTATTAGTTGATTTATATTAGACTATCCTAAGTAGTTTTAAGTATAAAAATGTGGTTTTTTCAAAATTTAAATTGCAATTAAATTTTGAACAAAGTCTAGTATGAAGCATCTTATTGTCAAAATTAAAATTATGGTTATGGCACATTCAACTTTCCTTTTTTTTCCAAATTATTTCCTAATACGGATTTCACATTTTCTCTTATAAACGGGACATTTTAATTTTCACTTAAATTACATTTTTTGAAATAAAATGTACTCAAATTACAATATCATCACCTTCTAATGCACAATAGCTACAATACAACTTTTATGGTGATCAAGTGTACGAGATAGTACATTGGAAGATATATTAGATGATCTAGAGTTGTTTTTAAATATAATAATGTACCTTTTTCAAAATTTACAACCGAATCCATAACAGAATTTACAAAATAAAGACTAGACGGTTATGATGCTTTTTTCCTTTCATTTCAAAATTATTTCCTCTATGGATTTTGTATTTTCTCTTATCAACTAAAGTATTTAACTTTCACATAATTCACTTTTTTGCAATTAAATTCTTAACGCATGGCTATGATATATTTTCCTCTTATTTCTAAATCATTTCCTCTATAGAGTTCATACTTTCCCTTATATGTGTTTGTGTGTGCGTGCGTGTGTTTATATATAATATCCTGATACACTTTTTATCCATAATACTACTTTTATAGTAATAAAGAATAAGCGAATTAGATGTCGTAATGGAAGAGATACAGGATGAACCTAGTGGTTTCTAAATATAATAGTGTGACTTTTTCAAAATTTAATTGCAATTAAATTCTTAATGGAATTTATAATAAAGAATTTAGTTGTCAAAATTAGTATTAGACGGGGTAATTTCTCTTTGAAACCCCTAATTTGACCCTGCAACCCCCCAAACCCGCATTTCCCTTAAGTCACTTTCTCTGTCCATCTCATCTTACCAAAATTTTCTCTCAAAAAGTCTATCTTCAAATCTAAACTAATCTACCAACAAATCTTCATAAAATCAGTTAGTATATCATCTTTAAGTGTATTTCTTCACTGTTTCAAATTGAAATCATTAAATGGAGCTCAAATAATTTTTTTGTAAAAAAATATGAAAATTTTACCTCTTCCCACCTGTACCCTACAGTAACTATTCAACCAAACCTGTGCACCAGGGATGTCTCGTAGATGGTCCTCGTGCGCCAATCTGGATTGGCTGGCAAGCTACCTAGCCTCATCACCCAGAGCCTTTGTTAAATTTTTTTTGTGAAGTTACACTTTTTTTTTTTGTTTTAGGCTAAATACTTTTTTTAATTATTATAATTTTGTTATGTATTTAATGTTGTATGTATATTTTACGTAGCTTTAATGTTTTATTTGTCTATTGAATTAATCTTGTTATTTCATCCAAATATATTTAAGTATAATGTACCTACGTTTATTTTTCAATATTTGTGGTATTGTACGTTTTCTATAGTAGGCTTCAATACACTCTTCTGAACCATTTACATCTCTTATATATTACTCACTCTCTCTCACTCCACTCCACCACGGAGGACTGGAAGACAGAAATGGAATGCCATGGAAAATACAATCTCAAGATTTCTCTAGTAGCAGCGCCGCCAGTAGAGAAAGTTTCTCTTCTTGCTCTCCTACCAGAACACCCGGCCAGGTCAACCATTTTCTCGCCAGTGTTTTCCAAACACCAATCATTTGTTACATCTATTACTTCATCCATATTAAGTGAAAGTAACTTAAAATTGTTACTTTGACTTTTAAGTAATTAGAGAGAAAATTTTTGTAGAGAGATAAAGTTGTTAGGAGAAATGAGAGTCTGGGGGATTGCATATAGGGTTGCAAATAGCATTCCCCTTATACGCTTATGTTGCATATTCCTTTCAAAATTATTTACTATTTGAATTTTGCGTTTTCTCTTATTAATTAACAGTATTTAACTTTCACATTACTTTTTTTTTAAAATTCTAAAATGAGCTTTATATACAATATGATAACCTCCTATTACACTTTCTCTAGAACACTACTTTTATAGTAATACAACATATCAGATAGCATTATTAGATGATTTATATTAGACTATCCTAAGTAATTTTAAGTATAAAAATGTTACTTTTTCAAAATTTTAAATTGCAATTAAATTATCAACAAAATTTACAATGAAGCATCTAATTGTCGAAATTAAGATTACGGTTATGGTATATTCAACTTTCGTTTTATTTAAAAATTATTTCGTAATATGGATTTCACATTTTCTCTTATAAACGAAGTATTTTAATTTTCACATAAATCACCTTTTTGAAATAAAATGTACTTAAATTACAATATCATAACCTTCTAATACACTCTATCTACAATACAACTTTCATAGTGATGAAAGTGTACGAGATAGTATATTGAAAGATATATTACATGATCTTGAGTGGTTTTTAAATATCATATTGTGGCTTTTTCAAAATTTGCAAATAAATCCATAAGAGTATTTACAATAATGCATTCAGTTGCCAAAATTAAGGTTAGACGGTTATGATGCACTTTTTCCTTTCATTTCATAATCATTTTCTCTATGGATTTCATATTTTTCTCTTATCAACTATAGTATTTAACTTTCACATAATTCGCTTTCTTGTACTTAAATTTTTAACAGAATTTACAATAGAGCATTTAGTTGTCAAAATTAATATTAGATGGTTATGATGTACTTTCTTCTCATTTCAAAATCATTTCTTCTATAGAGTTTATATTTTTCCCTATATGTGTGTGTGTGTGTGTGTGCAAATTAGGTAGTGTATTCGAAGAGAAATAAGATGAGTAGGAGTGGTTTTTAAGTGTATTAGTGTTACTTTTTCAAAATTTAAACTGCAATTAAATTCTTAATAGAATTTATAATGAAGCATTTAGTTGTCAAGATTAATATTAGACGGAATAATTTCTCTTTGCAACCCCTAATTTGACCTTGCAAGCCTCCAAACCCTCATTTCTCTCAAGCCACTTTCCACTTTCCACCAAAATTTTACTATCTAAGAAAGTTATACCTAAATTTAATTAAAACTAGTAAAAGAATCACTAAATTAAAAATAACAAGAGATTAACCAAATAATATGATTTAGAACTTTAAATCCATCACTAACCTATATAACAATGATTTGATTTTATTTAGGAGAAAGATTAGACCTCTATGTGGTGATCTAGGCCACAAGCTTCGATTCACTGAAGAAATATATTATGTTTAAATGCATGACATAATCCATCTCACTATTAGCATGACTTATTCAATTCTATGACATAAATCATCTAAAATTTGCATGAACTATTCAACTCTAATACCCGCAATATACTTGTAAAAATCACATATCTCTCATACTAAAGACCACAAGAATTAAGCATGGATAAAAATATTAATTAACCCAAATAATTATTCTACAAGAACAATCACAAAGAATTAATTGCATCAAACCAAGAAACATCCCAAGATATGCAATCACATAAATATTATAATGAATCTCCCAAAATAAAATAAACCAAAATTACGTGGCTAAGGTTTTATCAAGATTCTAAAAAGAAAAATTAGTTCATGGTTAAAGGGAAAGAAAGAACCAACTTCTTGGAGTAGATCATGTCTTCTTTTATTTTTCTCTCGTTGCAGCTCGGGCAGCTTGCACAATCGCCCCCCCACATCTCTCCTCTTTTTTACTTGATATTCTCGTTGTTGTTGTGTGGCACATCTATATATAGACAAAAGAGAAGCGAAATCCTAATCCTTAAAGGATTCCACTAAAATCGTAATCCTTAAAAGATTCAACTAAACTCTCTAATCCTTAAAAGATTCTACTAAAGTTCTAATCCTAATTCAAATACTGCAGTAGGTAATATGTTTTATTATTATTATTTATCTTCTCTTCGCCAATGAACATGCACACTCTTCCTTCCCCAATCATTATTTTCCATTCTTTTTTTAGAAATCTGCACAAAGATAAATAAAAGTAAATTAAATATAATAATTATGACTAATAAATAAAATATTTTCAAATGCTCATAATTAAAACTTAAGGTGTTTATTTGTATTAAAAATCGCCTCTATCAGGATGCCTCGAAGATGGCCCTCGTGTGCCAATCAGGGTTCGCCGGCATGCTACCTAGCCGCAGCACTTGGGTCTTTTTTAAAATTTTTTTGTTAAGTTATTCTTCTTTTGTTTATTTTAGGTTATTTATAATGTTTAATTTGTTTATCGAATTAATCTAGTTATTTCATCAAATATATTTAAGTGTACTGTACCAACATTTATTTTTTATTATTTTCGGGTATAGTACGTTTTCTACAGTAGGCTTCGATACTCTCTTCTCAATCATTTACCTCTCTTATATATCACTCACTCTCTCTCACTCCACTCCAACAGGCAGGAATGGAAGACAAAAATGGAACACCATGGAAAATACATTCTCAAGATTTCTCCAGTAACAATGCCGCCAGTAGTAGAAGTTCCGCTTCTTGCTCTACTGCAAGAACAACCGGCCAGATCAACCATTTTCTTGCAAGGGTTTTCCAAACACCAAGCATTGGTTACATCTATATCATCATCCACATTAAATAAGTGTAACTTAAAATTGTTACTTTGAGTTTTAAGTTATTAGAGAGAAAATTTTTGTAGAGAGATAAAGTTTTTAGGAGACATAAGGGTATGGGGGATTGCATATAGAGTTGCAAATAGCAGTCCACTTATACACTTATGGTGTATACAACCTTCCTTTCCTTTAAAAATTATTTACTCTTTTAATCGAGTATCATATTTGTTTATTTACTAAAATTGCCCTTTGGTGGGAAAGGATGAATAGTTAGTCTAAATGGTGGTTTAGGAGTGCCAAAGAACTTGGTCCACTGGAAGCTCGTAGCTATGTAGAATAAGAACAAGTCGTTACTGAGATTCGCAGAACGAGCGCGACCCTCGTGTTTTTGTGTGGCAGCTATATTTCGATTCATCCTTTCTTTTCCAAGACTCGATAGACAGTTTGATGAGCCAATGATTTTTTGCTTGTTCTCTTATTAATTAATAGGATTTAACTTTCACATAACATTTTTTTATTCTAAAACGAGCTTTATATATAATATGATAACCTGCAATTACACTTTCTCTAGAACACTACTTTTGTAGTAATACAGTGTATTAGATGATTTATACTACACTATCCTAAGTAGTTTTAAATATAAAAATGTGATTTTTTAAAAAAAAGAAAAAATGCAATTAAATTTTCAACAAAATTTACAATGAAGCATCTAATTGTCAAAATTAAAATTACGTTTATGGTATATTTAACTTTCCTTTTATTTAAAAATATTTTTGTAATATGGATTTCACATTTTCTCATATAAACAAAGTATTTTAATTTTCACATAAATCACGTTTTTGAAATAACCTTCAAATTACAATATCATAACCTTCTAATACACTTTACCTAGAATACAACTTTTGTAGTGATGATCTATTATATTGGATATATTAGATAGTATATTGGATAGTATATTGGAAGATATATTAGATGATCTTGAGTGGTTTTTAACTATAATACTGTGGCTTTTTCATAATTTGCAATTAAATGCATAACAGAATTCACAATGAAGCATTTAGTTGTCAAAATTTAGATTAGACGGTTATGATGCATTTTTCCTTTCATTTCATAATCATTTCTTCTATGGATTTCATACTTTCTCTTATCAACTATGGTATTTAACTTTCAACTAATTCACTTTCTTGCACTTAAATTTTTAGCAAAATTTACAATAAAGCATTTAGTTGTCAAAATTAGTATTAGATGGGTATGATGTACTTTCCTCTCATTTCAAAATCATTTCTTCTATAGAGTTCATATTTTTCCCTATATATGTGTGTATACATTACATTCTAATACAATTTATCTATAATACTACTTTTATAGTAAAAAAAAAGACAAATTAGATAGTGTATTAGAAGAGATATAGGATGAACCTTAGTGGTTTTTAAGTATCTTAGTGTGACTTTTTAAAAATTTAAGTTGCAGTTAAATTCTTAATGGAGTTTATAACATAACATTTTGTTGCCAAAATTAATATTAGATGGAGTAATTTCTCTTTGCAACCCCTAATTTGACCTTGCAACCCCCTGAACCCTCATTTCCCTCAAACCACTTTCTCTATCCACCTCGTCCTGCCAAACTTTTCTCTCAAAAAGTCCATCTTCAAATCTAATGTAATCTACCAACAAATCTTCACAAAATCAGGTTAGTATATCATCTTTTAAGTGTATTTCTTCATTTTTACTGGTCGAAATCATTAAATGTCGCTCAAATCATTTTTTTTTAAAAAAAATAATCTAGAATTTTTGCCTTCTCCCAACCGTACTCCCCCAGTAACTATCCAGCCAAGCCTGTGCACCAGGGATGTCTCGAAGATGGCCCTCATGTGCCAATCTGGGTTGGCCGGCAAGCTACTCAGCCGTAGCACCCGAGTCTTTTTTCTTTGTTTTAGGTTATTTACTTTTTTATTATTATAATTTGTTAGGTACTTAATTTGTATGTATATTTTATATGGCTATAATGTTTTATTCGTGTACCGAACCTAAATTTGTTTTCATATTTTGTGTTATTGTACGTTTTCTGTAGTAGGCTTCAATACTCTTTTCTCAATCATTTACCTCTCTTGTATATCACTAACTCTCTTACTCCACTCTAGCACGGAGGAATGGAAGATAGAAATGTAATGCCATGGAAAATACATTCTCAAGACTTCTCCAATAGCAGCACCCCCAGTAGTGGAAGTTCCTCTTCCTTCACTCGCTTCCAAAACACCTGGCCAGATCAACTATTTTCTCGCTAGAGTTTTCCAAACACCAATCATTGGTTACATCTATCTCTTCATCCATATTAACTAAAGTAATGAAAAATTGTTACTTTGAGTTTTATGTTTTTAGAGAGAAATTTTTGTCGAAAATAAGGTTGGGGGATCGCATATAAGGTTGCAAATAGCAGTCCCCTGAGACATTTACGCGGTATACAACTTTCCTGTCCTTTAAAAATAATTTACTCTTTTAATTGAGTATCATATGTGATTATTTACTAAAATCGAACTTTGGAGGGAAGGATGAATTGTTAGTCTAAATGGTGGTTTAGGAGTGCCAGAGAACTTGGTCCACTAGAAGCTTGTAGTTATCTAGAATAAGAATAGGTCGTTGCTAAGATTCGCACAATGAGCGCAACCCTCGTGTTTATTTCCCATCATCAATCTGATTGGTTTTTTGCAGCGAGTTTTGGCATAGCAGCTATATTTCGATTCATCTAGTTTTTTTTTTTCAGGGCTCAATAGATAATTTTATAAGCCAATATTTTTTTGCATTTTTCTTATTAATTAATAGTATTTAACTTTCACATAACTTTTTTTTTAATTCTAAAATGAGCTTTATATACATTATGATAACCTCGAATTACACTTTCTCTAAAACCCTACTTTTGTAGTAATACATGAAATTAGATAGCTTGTTAGACGACGTATATTAGACTATCCTAAGTAGTTTAAAGTATAAATATGTAGTTTTTCAAAAATTCAAATTGCAATTAAATTTTCAACAAAATTTATTGCGAAGCATCTAACTTTCAAAATTAAAATTATGGTTATGGTATATTCAACTTTCCTTTTATTTCCAAATTATTTGCTAATATGGATTTCACATTTTCTTTTAAGAAGTATTTTAATTTTCATATAAATCACATTTTTCGAATTAAAACGTACTTTAAATACAATATCATAACCTTCTAGTATACTTTATCTACAACACAACTTTCATAGTGATCAAAGTGTACGAGATAGTATATCGAAAGATATATTACATGATCTTAAGTGGTTTTTAAATCTCATATTGTGGCTTTTTAAAAATTTTCAATTAAATCCATAACAGAATTTATAATGAAGTATTAAGTTGTCAAAATTAAGACTAGACAGTTGTGATGCATTTTTTCTTTCATTTCGAAATCATTTCTGATATGAATTTCATATTTTCTCCTATCAACTATAGTACTTAACTTTAACATAATTAACTTTTTTGCAATTAAATTCTTAACGGAATTTACAATGAAGCATTTACTTGTCAAAATTAATATTAGATGGTTATGATGTATTTTCCTCTCATTTCCAAATCATTTCCTCAATAGAGTTCATATTTTTCCTTATATGTGTGTGCGTGCGTTTTTGCGTGAGTCTGTGTGTTTATATATCACATTCTAATACTCTTTATCTATCATACTACTTTTATAGTAATAAAGAATAAGCAAATTAGATAGTGTATTAGAAGAGATATAGGATGAACCTAGTGGTTGTTAAATATAATGCTGTGACTTTTAAAAAATTTAAATTGTAATTAAATTCTTAACAGAATTTATAATGAATTATTTAGTTATCGAAATTAATATTAGACGGGGTAATTTCTCTTTGCAATTCTTAATTTGACCTTGCAACCCCCCAAACCATCATTTCCCTCCAGCCACTTTCTCTGTCCACCTCGTCCCACCAAAATATTCTCTCAAAAATTCCATCTTCAAATCTAAATTATTATACCAACAAATCATCACCAAATCAAGTTAGTATATCATGTTTTAAGTGTATTTCTTCATTTTTACCGATTGAAATCATTAAATGGAGCTCAAATCATTTTTTTTAAAAAGATATTTGGAATTTTCGCTTCCTCCTACCCGTACCACGCAATAACTATCCAGCCAAGCGTGTGCACCAGGGATGTCTCGAAGATGGCCCTCGTACGCCAATCTAGGTTAGCCGGCAAGCTACCCAACCGCTAGTAGCAATGCCGGTAGTACTGGAAGTTCCTCTCCTTGCTCTGCTTCCAGAACACCCAGCCAGATCAACCATTTTCTCACAAGAGTTTTCCAAACACCAATCACTCCTATATCTATGTCTTCATCCATATTATCTAAAAGTAACTTAAAATTCTTACTTTAAGTTTTAAGTTATTAGAGAGAAATTTTTGTAGAGAGATAAAGTTGTTAGGATAAATGAGGGTCTGGAGGATTGTATATAGGGTTGTAAATAGTAGTCCCCTTACACACTTATAGTGTATACAGCCTTCCTTTCTTTTAAAAATTATTTACTCTTTTAATCGAGCATCACACTTTGTTATTTACTAAAATCCCTCTTTGGAGGGGAAGAATAGATTGTTAGTCTAAATGGTGGCTTAGGAGTGCCAAAGAACTTGGTCCACATGAAGATCGTAGCTATGTAGAATAAGAACAGTTCCTTGCTGAGATTCGCGCA
Source organism: Catharanthus roseus (assembly GCA_028651295.1). NCBI lineage: Eukaryota > Viridiplantae > Streptophyta > Magnoliopsida > Gentianales > Apocynaceae > Catharanthus > Catharanthus roseus. The sequence goes on from JAPQWS010000161.1 coordinate 3,280,265, forward strand.
ACGAGCACGACCCTTGTGTTTGGTTGCCATCATCAATCTTGTTGGTTCTTTGCCTCGAGTTTAAGCGTAGCAGCTATATTTTGATTCATCTAAATTTTTTTCACGGCTCGATAGATAATTTGATAAGCTTATGCTTTTTTTCATTTTTTAATTAATTAATAGTGTTAAACTTTTGCATAACTTTTTTTTTTTTTAATTCTAAAATGAGCTTTATATACAATATGATAACCTCCTATTACACTTTCTCTAGAACACTACTTTTGTAGTAATACTGCGTATTAGATAGCATATTACATGATTTATATTGGACTATCCTAAGTAGTTTTAAGTATAAAAATGTAGGTTTTTCAAAATTTAAATTGCAATTAAATTTTCAACAAAATTTATTACGAAGCATCTAACTATCAAAATTAAAATTACGGTTATGGTATATTAAACTTTCCTTTTATTTCAAAATTATTTCCTAATGCGGATTTCACATTTTCTCTTATTAATGAAGTATTTTAATTTTCATATAAATCACCTTTTTCGAGTTAAAATGTACTTTAAATACAATATCTTAACCTTCTAATATACTTTATCTGCAATACAACTTTTATAGTGATCAAGTATACAAGAAAGTATTTTGGAAGATATATTAGATTATCTTGAGTGGCTTTTGAATATAATAATGTGGCTTTTTCAAAATTTTCAATTAAATCCGTAACAGAATTTACAATGAAGCATTTAGTAGTCAAAATTAAGACTAGACGGTTATGATGCATTTTTCCTTTCATTTCAAGATCATTTCCGCTATGGATTTCATATTTTCTCTTATCCACTATAGTACTTAACTTTCACATAATTCACTTTTTTGCAATTAAATTCTTAACGGAATTGACAATTAAGCATTTATTTGTCAAAACTAAGATTAGATGGTTATGATGTGTTTCCTCTCTTTTCTAAATTATTTCCTCAATAGAGGTCATATTTTTCCTAATATGTGTGTGTGTGTGTGTGTGTGCGTGCATGTGTGTATATATAACATTCCAATACACTTTATCTATAATACTACTTTTTTAGTAATAAAGAATAAGCGAATTGGATTGTGTATTAGAAGAGAAATAGGATGAACCTAGTGGTTTTAAAATATAATAGTGTGACTTTTTCAAAAATTAAATTGCAATTCAATTCTTAATGGAATTCATAATGAAGCATTTACTTGCCAAAATAAACATTAGAAGGGGTAATTTCTCTTTACAACCCCTAATTTGACCTTGCAACCCCTAAACCCTTATTTCCTGCTAGCTACTTTCTCTGTCCACCTAGTCCGACCAAAATTTTCTCTCAAAAAGTCCATCTTCAAATTTAAAGAAATCTACCAACAAATCTTCAGAAAATCAGGTTAATATATCATCTTTAGGTGTATTTCTTAATTGCTACCGATTGAAATCTTCAAATGGAGCTCAAATAATTTTTTTTTAATAAAAAATAATCTCGAATTTTTGCCTCCTCGCACCTGTACCCTGCATTAACTATCAAGCCAAGCTTGTACATCGGGGATGTCTCGAAGATGGCCCTCGTGCACCAATCTGGGTTGGCCGACAAGCTACCGAGCAGCCGCACTCGGGCCTCTTTTGAAATTTTTTTAGCTAAGTTATTCTTTTTTTCTTTGTTTTAGGTTATTTACTTTTTTTATTATTATAATTTGTTGTGTTTTTAATGTTGTATGTATATTTCATGTAGCTATGATGTTTTCTTTGTTTATCGAATTAATCTTGTTATTTAATCAAAATATTTTTAAGTGTACTGTACCTATATTTAGTTTTCATTATTTTGTAGTATTGTACGTTTTCTATAGTAGGCTTCAATATTCTCTTCTCAATCATTTACCTCTCTTATATATCACTTACTCTCTCTCACTCCACTCCAGAAGGAGGAATAGAAGACATAAATGGAACGCCATAGAAAATACATTCTCAAGATTTCTCCAGTAGCAGCGCCGCCAATAGTGGAAGTTCCTCTTCTTGCTCTGCTGCCAGAACACCCAGCCAAATCAACCATTTTCTCGCTCGAGTTTTCCAAACACCAAACATTGGTTACATCTATATCTTCATCCATATTAAATAAATGTAACTTAAAATTGTTACTCCTAGTTTTAAGTTATTAGCGACAAATTTTTGTAGAGAGATAAAATTGTTAGGAGAAATGAGAGTCTACAGGATTGCATATAGGGTTGCAAATAGCAATTCTCTTGTAAACTTATGGTGTATACAACCTTCCTTTCCTTTAAAAATTATTTACTCTTTTAATCGAGCTTCATATTTCGTTATTTACTAAAATCGCCCTTTTGAGGAAAGGATGGATTGTTAGTCTAAATGGTAGTATAGAAGTGCTAGAGAACTTGGTCCACAAGAAGCTCGTAGCTTTGTAGCATAAGAACAAGTTGTTGCTGAAATTCGCGCAATGAGCGCGACCCTTGTGTTTAGTTGCCATCGACAATCTGGTTGGTTCTTTGCCGCGAGTTTTGGCGTAGCAGCTATATTTCTATTCATCCAGTTTTTTTTTTTTTTTTTCACGGCTAGTTAGGTAATTTGATAAGCTAATATTTTTTGCATTTTTCTTATTAATTAATAGTATTTAACTTTGACATAACTTTTTTTTAATTCAAAAACGAGGTTTATATACAATATGATAACCTCCTATTACACTTTCTCTATTGCACTACTTTTGTAGTAATACAATGTATTAGATAGCATATTAGATGATTTATATTAGACTCTACGAAGTAATTTTAAGTAAAAATATTTGGTTTTTTCAAAATTTAATTTGCAATTAAATTTTCAACAAAATGTACTACGAAGCATCTAATTGTCAAAATTAAAACTACAGTTATGGTATATTCAACTTTCCATTTATTTCCAAATTATTTCCTAATATGGATTTCGCATTTTCTCTTATCAACCAAGTATTTTAATTTTCATATAAATCACCTTTTTTCGAATTAAAACGTAATTTAAATACGATATCGTAACCTTCTAATATACTTTATCTACAATACATTTTATAGTGATCAAGTGTACATGATAGTATATTGGAAGATATATTAGATTATCTTGAGTGGTTTTTAAATATAATAATGTGGCTTTTTAAAACTTTTCAATTAAATCCATAACAGAATTTACAATGAAGCATTTAACTGTCAAAATTAAGACTAGATGGTTATGATGCATTTTTCCTTTCATTTCAAAATCATTTCCACTATGGATTTCATGTTTTCTCCTATTAACTATAGTACTTAACTTTCACATAATTCACTTTTTGCAATTAAATTCTTAACAGAATTTACAATGAAGCATTTACTCATCAAAATTCATATTAAATGGTTATGATGTATTTTCCTCTTATATCTAAATCATTTCCTCAATAGAACTCATATTTTTCCTTATATGTTGTGTATGTGTGCGTGCGTTTCTACGTGCGTGTGTGTGTTTATATATATAACATTCTAATACACTTTATCTATAATAGTACTTTTATAGTAATAAAGAATAAGCGAATTACACGGTATGTTAGAAGAGGTATAAGATATACCTAGTGGTTTTTATATATAATAGTGACTTTTTCAAAATTTAAATTGCAATTAAATTCGTAATGGAATTTGTAATGAAGAATTTACTTGTCAAAATTAGTATTAGACGGGGTAATTTCTCTTTGCAACCCCTAATTTGACCTTGCAATCCCCCAAATCCTCATTTCCTGAAGCCACTTTCTCTGTCCACCTCATCCTACCAAAATTCTCTCTCAACAAGTCCATCTTCAAACCTAAAGTAATCTATCAATAAATCATCACAGAATCAAGTTAGTGTATCATCTTTTAAGTGTATTTCATCATTTTTAACGATTGAAATCATTAAATGGTGCTCAAATCATTTTTTTTTAAAAAATAATCTTGAATTTTTGCATCCTCCCACCCACACCCCGGAGTAACTATCCAGCCAAGCCTGTGTGCCAGGGATGTCTCAAAGATGGCCCTCAAACACCAATCTGGGTTGGCCAGCATGCCACCCAGCCGAAGTACCCGGGCCTTTTTCAAAATTCTTTTTGTTAAGTTATTCTTTTTTTGTTTGTTTTAGGTTATTTATTTTTTTATTATATAATTTGTTATGTATTTAATATTGTATGTATATTTTATGTAGCTATGATGTTTTATTTTTTTATCGAATTAATCTTGTTACTTCATCAAAATATATTTAAGTGTACTGTACCTACATTTATTTTTCATTATTTTGTGCTCTTGTATGTTTTCTGTAGTAGGCTTCAATACTCACTTCCCAATCATTTACCTCTCTTATATATCACTCACTCTCTCTAACTCCATTCCAGCACGGAGGAATTGGAGACAGATATGGAATGCCATGGAAAATACATTCTCATGATTTCTCCAGTAGCAGCGCCGCTAGTAGTGAAAGTTCCTCTTCTTGCTCTACTGCCAGCACACCCAACCATGTCAACCATTTTCTCGTTACCGTTTTCAAAACACCAACCATTGGTTACATCTATGTCTTCATCCATATTAACTAAAAGTAACTTAAAATTGTTACTTTGAGTTTTAAGTTATTAGAGATAAATTTTTGTAGAGAGAGAAAGTTGTTAGGAGAAATGAGGGTCTGGGGGATTGCATATAAGGTTGCAAATAGCAGTCCCCTTATACACTTATGGTGTATACAACCTTCCTTTCCTTTCGAAATTGTTTACTCTTTTAATACAGTATTATATTGGTTATTTACTAAAATCGCCCTTTGGAGGGTAGGACGGATTGTTAGTTTAAATGGTGGTTTAGGACTGCCAGAGAACTTGGTCTACAGGAAGCTCGTAGCTATGTAGAATAAGAACAAATTGTTGCTGAGATTCGAGCAACGAGCGCCACCCACGAGTTTAGAGCCCATCGTCAATCTAGTTGGTTCTTTGCAGCGAGTTTCGACGTAGCAGCTATATTTCGATTGATCTTTTTTTTTCACAGCTCGATAGATAATTTCATAAGCCAATGATTTTTTGCATTTTCCTGATTAATTAATAGTATTTAACTTTCACATGACTTTGATTTTAATTATAAAACAAGCTTTATATACAATATGATAACCTCTTATTACACTTTCTCTAGAACACTACTTTTGCAGTAATACAGCATATTAGACGATGTATATTAGACTATCGTAAGTAGTTTTAAGTATAAAGATGTAGTTTTTTCAAAATTTAAATTGAAATTAAAATTTCAACAAAATTTACGATGAAGCATTTTAAAATTACAGTTATGGTATATTCAGCTTTCCCTTTATTTAAAAATTATTTCCTAATATGGATTTCACATTTTCTCTTATTAACGAAGTATTTTATTTTTCACATAAATCACCTTTATTGAATTAAAACATACTCAAAATACAATATTATAACCTTCTAATACACTTTATCTACAATACTACTTTCATAGTGATCAAGGTGTACATGATAGTATATTAGAAGATATATTAGATGATCTTGAGTAGTTTTTAAATATAATATTGTAGCTTTTCCAAAATTTGCAATTAAATCCATAACAGAATTTACAATGAAGCATTTAGTTGTCAAAATTAAGATTAGACAGTTGTGATGCATTTTTCCTTTAATTTCAAAATTATTTTCTCTATGGATTTCATACTTTCTCTTGTCAACTATAGTATTTAACTTTAACATAATTCACTTTTTTGCACAAAAATTTTTAACAGAATTTAAAAAGAAAACAGCATTTAGTTGTGAAAATTAATATTAGATGGTTATGATGTACTTTCCTCTCATTTCAAAATCATTTCCTCTGTAGAGCTCACATTTTTTCTTATACGTGATTTGTGTGCATGGGTGTGTGTGTGGATATATATAACATTCTATTATACTTTCTCTATAATACTACTTTTAATAATAAAGAATAAGCCAATTGGATAGTGTATTAGAAGAGATATAAGATGAACCTAAGTGATTTTTAATTATATTAGGGTGATTTTTTCTAAATTTAAATTGCAGTTAAATTCTTAATGGAATTTATAATGAAGTATTTAATGGTCAAAATTAATATTAGACGAGAAAATTTCTCTTTGCAACCCCTAATTAGCGCTTGCAACACGCAAACCCTTATTTCCCTCAAGCCACTTTCTCTCTCTACCTCTTCCTACCAAATTTTTTTCTCAAAAAGTCCATCTTCAAATCTCAAGTAATCCACCAACCAATCTTCACAAAATCAGGTTAGTATATCATCTTTAAGTGTATTTTTTCATTTTTATCGATTCAAATCATTATATTCAGCTCAAATCATTTATTTCAAAAAATAATATGGAATTTTTGCCTCCTCCCACTCGTACCCTGCAATATCTATCAAGCCAAGCTTGTGCACCAGCGATGTCCCAAAGATGGCCCTCGAGCACCAATTTGGGTTGGCCAGCAAGCTACCTAGCCGTAGCACCCGCGCCTTTTAAAATTTTTTTTGTTAAGTTATTCTTTCTTGCTTTGTTTTAGGTAATTTACATTTTTTTATTATTATAATTTGAAATGTATTTTCGGTTGTATGCATATTTTATGTACCTACAATGTTTTATTTATTTATCGAATTAATCTTGTTATTTCATAAAAATATATTTAAGTGTACTGTACTGCATTTATTTTTCATTTTTTTGTGGTACTGTACATTTTTTGTAGTAGGCTTCAATACACTCTTCTTAATCACTTACCTCTCTTATACGTCACTCACGCTCTCTAACTCCACTCCAGCACGGAGGAATGGAAGACAGATATGGAATGCCATGGAAAATACATTCATTTTTTTGTGGTATTTTACATTTTCTGTAGTAGGCTTCAATACTCTCTTCTCAATCATTTACCTCTCTTATATATCACTCACTCTCTCTAACTACACTCCAGCACGGAGGAATGTAAGACAGATATGGAATTCCATGGAAAATACATTCTCAAGATTTCTCCAGTAGCAACGCCGTCTGTAGTGGAAGTTCCTCTTCTTACTCTGCTGCCAGAACACCCGACCAGATCAACCATTTTCTCGTCAGAGTTTTCAAAACACCAAGCATTGGTTAAATCTATGTCTTCATCCGTATTAACTAAAAATAACTTAAAATTGTTACTTTGAGTTTTAAGTTATTAGAGAGAAATTTTGTAGAGAGAGAAAGTTGTTAGGAGAAGTGAGGGTTTGGAGGATTGCATATAGGGTTGCAAATAGCAGTCCCCTTACACACTTATGGTGTATACAACCTTCCTTTCCTTTCAAAATTATTTATTCTTTTAATAGAGTATCATATTTGGTTACTTACTAAAATCGCCATTTGGAGGGAAAGATGGATTGTTAGTCTAAATGATGGTTTAGGAGTGCTAGAGAAATTAGTCCACCGGAAGCTCGTAGCTATATAGAATAAGAACGAGTTGTTGCTGAGATTCCCGCAACGGGTGCCACCCTCGTGCTTAGTTGCCATCGTCAATCTTGTTGGTTCTCAGCGGCCAGTTTCAGCGTAACAACTATGTATCGATCGATCTGTTTTTTTTTCACACCTTTATAGATAATTTCATAAGCTAATGATTTTTTGCATTTTCCTTATTAATTAATAGTATTTAACTTTCACATAACTTTTTTTTTAATTCTAAAACAAGCTTTATATATAATATGATAACCTCCTATTTACTCTTTCTCTATAACACTACTTTTGTAGTAATACAGTGTATTAGATAGCGTATTAGACGATGTATATTAAACTATCCTAAGTAGTTTTAAGTATAAAGATGTAGTTTTTTCAACATTTAAGTTGCAATTAAATTTTCAACAAAATTTACAATCAAGCATTTTAAAATTACAGTTATGGTATATTCAGCTTTCCTTTTATTTAAAAATTATTTCCTAATATGGATTTCACATTTTCTCTTATTAACGAGGTATTTTATTTTTCACATAAATCACTTTTTTTTTAATTAAAACGTACTCAAAATACAATATTATAACCTTTTATTATACTTTATCTACAATACAACTTTTATAGTGATCAAGGTGTGCGTGATTGCATATTAGAAAATATATTAGATGATCTTGAGTAGTTTTTAAATATAATATTGTGGCTTTTTCAAAATCTGCAATTAAATCCATAACAAAATTAACAATGAATCATTTAGTGGTCAAAATTAACATTAGACAGTTATGATGCATATTTCCTTTCATTTCAAAATCATTTTCTCTATGGATTTCATATTTTCTCTTATCAACTATAGTGGTTAACTTTAACATAATTCACTTTTTTGCACAAAAATTTTTAACAGAATTTAAAAAAAAATAATTTAGTTGTGAAAATTAATATTAGATGGTTATGATGTAATTTCCTCTCATTTCAAAATCATTTCCTCTAAAGAGTTTATATTTTTCCTTATATGTGTATTTGTGTGTGTGTGCATGCGTATGTGTATATATATAACATTCTAATATATTTTCTCTATAATACTACTTTTATAGTAATAAAGAATAAGCGAATGAAATAGTGTATTCGAAGAAGTATAAGATGAACCAGAGTGGTTATTATGTATAATAGTGTGACCTTTTTAAAATTTAAATTGCAATTAAATTCTTAATGGAATTTGTAATGAAGTATTTAGTTGTCAAAATTAATATTAGACGGAGTAATTTCTCTTTGCTACCCCTAATTTGACCTTCCAACCCCCCAAATCCTCATTTCCCTCAAGCCACTTTCTCTGCCCATCTCTTTCTACACAAATTTTCTCTCAAAGAGTCCATCTTAAAATCTAAAGTAATCTACTAACAAATCTTCACAAAATCAGGTTAATATATCACCTTTAAGTTTATTTCTTCATTTTTACCGATTCAAATCATAAAATTGAGCTCAAATCATTTCTTTTTTTTAAATATGCTGGAATTTTTGCCTCCTCTCACCCGTACCCTGCACTAGCTATTCAGCAAACCTGTGCACTAGGGATGTCTCGAAGATTGCCCTCGTACGCGAATCTGGGTCAGCCGGCAAACTACCTAGCCATAATACTCGGGTCTCTTAAAAAGGTTTTGTTTAAGTTATTTCTTTTTCTTTGTTTTAGGTCATTTACTTTTTTTACTATTACAATTTGTTATGTATTTAATGTTGTATGCATATTTCATGTACTTATAATGTTTTATTTGTTCATCGATTTAATCTTGTTATTTCATCAAAAATATTTTTAAGTGTACTGTACCTACATTTATCTTTCATTATTTTGTGGTATTTTACGTTTTCTGTAGTAGGCTTCAATACTTTCTTCTCATTTACCTCTCTCATATATCACTCACTCTTTCTCACTCCACTCGACCACGGAGGAATGGAAGACAGAAATGGAATGCCATGGAATATACATTCTTAAGATTTCTCCAGTAGCAGCGCTGCCAGTAGTGGAAGTTCCTCTTCTTGCTCTGCTGCCAGAACACAAGGCCAGATCAACCATTATCTCGCCAGAGTTTTCCAAACACCATTCATTGTTTACATCTATGTCTTCATCCATATTGACTAAAAGTAACTTAAAATTGTTACTTATAGTTATAAGTTGTTAGAGAGAAATTTTTTATAGAGAGAAAAAGTTGTTAGGAGAAATGAGGGTACGGGGGATCGCAAATAGGGTTGCAAATAGTAGTCCCCTTATACACCTATGGTGTATACAACCTTCCTTTCCTTTAAAAATTATTTACTCTTTTAATTGAGTATTAGATTTGGTTATTTACTAAATTCACCCTTTGGAGGGATAGGATAGATTGTTAGTCTAAATGGTGGTTTAAGAGTGCCAGAGAACTTGGTCCACCGGAAACTCGTAGATATGTAGAGTAAGAGCAAGTCATTGCTGAGATTCGCGCAACAAGATCGATCCTCATGTTTAGTTGCCATCGTCAATCTGGTTTGTTCTTTGCGCCATGTTTTGGCATAGTAGCTATATTTCAATTCACCCATTTTTTTTTTCACGGCATAGTAGCTATAATAGATAATTTGATAAGCCAATGTTTTTTGAATTTTCTCTTATTAATTAATAGTATTTAACTTTCACATAGCTATTTTTTAAATGCTAAAAGGAGCTTTATATACAATACGATAACCTCCTATACACTTTCTCTAGAACACTACTTTTGTAGTAATGCAGCGAATTAGAGGATTTATATTAGACTATCCTAAGTAGTTTTAAGTATAAAAATGCATTTTTTTTCAAAATTTAAATTGCAATTAAATTTTCAACAAAATTTTCTACGAAGCATCTAATTGTCAAAATTAAAATTACGGTTATGGTATATTAAACTTTCCTTTTATTTCCAAATTATTTCCTAATATGGATTTCACATTTTCTCTTATTAACGAATTATTTTAATTTTCGCATAAATTAACCTTTTTTGAATTAAAATGTACTTTAAATACAATATCATAACCTTCTAATATACTTTATCTGTGTCCCAGATCACATTCCGTGAATCGGAAAGGATCACTTGGGAGTACTACCAGAAAGCTTGCCAAATAAAACTTTTATAGTGATCAAGTGTATGAGATAGTATATTGGAAGATATATTAGATTATCTTAACTCATTTTTAAATATTGTTGGAAAACTATTTACTATCACACAAAACTATTTACTATTACAGAACCCAAATAATAGTAATAAATAGCGGAAATTAAAAAAATCTAACTCTATTAGATTAACCAATATCTTCTTCTTCTCCCTTTACTGATAGGTTAAAGCTGATCTTAGTGCCAAACTGTGTTCCTGCAAAATTGGTTAACCGAAACAGAAAATTAAAACAATAAAAAACATAGAAGGAAGCTTCTTACCCACCACCGCGGGTTGGTTCCGCCGGCGGACAAACAACCGCAAGGACAGCGGCACCAAGCAATGCCGAGGCATCGGTATGGAGGTTTAGATCGGGTACCCTCAGTCCAAGAAGCCTCGGCAAACAAGAGTCACGGGAAGACTAAGGCCCAAAAGGGCTACAATCTCCACCTCGAACAATATTTTCCAACCATTGTTTTAACTCACCAAGAATCCGACTACGTCCAAATGAATGAAATCCCTGCAAAACATAAACTTGTCAGCGTTCACAATTTTAGTACCAAAATCTGCATGATTATTATCAATACTAATCTTGTCTATGTCAACTAAACCACTAGAGATTCTTTCCCGAATAATGTGATATTTGACATCTATATGTTTTGTCCGTTCGTGATAGATTGGATTTTTACATAAATGTAAACAACTCTGACTATCAGTATAAATAATAGCTTTTGAATGTAAAACTTATAATTCATTCAATAACCCTTGAATCCAGAGGCTTCTTTGATCGCTTCCGTTGCTGCGATGTATTCAGCCTTGGTAGTTGATAAGGCAACTACCGACTGCAATTGAGATTTCCACGAGACACAACTACACACTAGGGTAAAGAAACAGGATGAGGCAGATTTTTTACCATCCTTATCACGTGCAAAATCAGAATTAACAAATCCAATTAGTTGAAAATCAGACCAATTATGATAGTGTAAGCCTCGTTCTAAGGTTTTGTTAAGATAACGTAGAAGCCACTTGAGAGCAGCCCAGTGATCTCTCCGAGTGTTATACATAAATCTGTTGAGAAGGCTTATAGAAAGAGCAATGTCTGGTCGGGCAGACATCATTTAGTACATGACTGAAGCTATGGCCATTCTGTAAGGGAAATTAGCCATATCTCCTTTCTCACTTTCAGTTTTAGGACAGATTTTGTCAGAAAGTTTGAAATGGCTCTCAAATGGAGTTATGACGGGCTTACATAGGTGCATGGAAAATTTGGATACAATTTTCCGAAGGAAAGGCTTTTGAGATAGAAAAAGTGAACGATCAGTTCTATCTCTTGAAATCAACCCAAGGATTCTGGATGCAACACCTAAATCCTTCATATCAAATTCAAATTTTAACAGAGATTTTAGATCATCGATCTTAGCTTTATGTTCGCAAGCAATTTGCATATCATCCACATAAAGTAATAGGTAAATAGCAAAATCAACATTGTTACCAGAAAAGTAAAGACAACTATCATAGTTACTTTCAGTAAAACCAATTTTTAACATAAAAAAATCAAACCTCTTGTACCATTGTCTGGGTGATTGTTTAAGTCCGTATAAGGACTTTTCAAAAGACACGCCATGTGTTCTTTACCCTTAACCTCAAACCTGGTGATTGACACATATATATAGTCTCTTCGAGATCACCATGCAAGAAAGCGGTTTTAACATCAAGTTGTTCAAGATTGAGATCATAAAAAGTAACAAGAGGAGGAATAATTCTAATCGTTTTGTATTTTAACGATTGGAGAAATATTTCATTAAAATCAATGACCTCAACTTGTGAAAAGCCTTTTGCAACCAGCCGGGCTTTGAACCTTGGAGGTTAATTAGAAGACTCTGGTTCTTTTATTTTGAAAATCCATTTGCAATCAACTAAGTTTTGTTTTGAGGGTTTTGGAACAAGAATCCAGGTTTTGTTTTTGTTTAAAGAAGACATTTCCTCATCCGTAGCACATAACCATAAAATACGATTAGGGCTTTTCAAAACATAAAAAAAAACACAATGGTTCTTTTTCCTCCACATAAGATGCAACAATAAAGGCATATGAAATAATGTAGGAGTAACCATACTGAGGATGAGAAAGGAACCTCCCACAAGCGGTTGATTTGCCATACTGTCGTTGGAAGCTCAAAGTGCCCTAGCGGGGTTAATCGTCCGTGACCGGCCATCCCGTGAACCCACTGAGGGGAAGGTAGTTCCACTTTTCCGGTAAGCAGCGGAATCGGTATAAAGCAAGGAGCTATGGAAACCCCGTCTAGCCCAATTCCGGTTGTCCCGCAAGGGAAGCTGGCTTTTTTGGGCGGGCAAGAAAAGCGGTGATCAGATACGCGTTTGGAGCACCCCATTCCCAAAAGTTCAGAGGGAATGATTCAACCTCATTGAAATCAGAGGGCGCGGTGCGAAGGGGGGAGAGGCATTTAAGGGGTGCCTTTCTCGGAGCCTTAGGTACCCTTCTAACCCTCTCTCTCGCAAGTTGGTAATCCTTAAGGGCTTGAGCTTGGGCCTCAGGGTGCTCTTCCTCCTCATTAGAACCTTTAAAACAGGATCAATAGTTTCAGGAATACTAGGAGGATCAGGTGTGCTACTGGATGATGTGGGTAAGACTTGGTTGGTATCGGGTTCCTAAGGTGGTTCTAGAGATGGTTCAGAGATGAGCTCCACCTCCACAGGAATACTACTAGGAGTGCGAACACTTGGTGGACTGCCGGAGACGGGTTTATGCTTAAGACAGGACATTTTTAACTCGTTAAAGATAACATCCCTACTAATAAAAACCTTTACACCCGGTTCACCCTTTAACCATGTTCTATAGCCCTTCACCCCACTAGGATATCCTATTAACACTCCCTTTCTAGATCTAGGGTTTAGCTTACCCTCCTTCTGATGTGCAAAGGCCGTACACCCGAAAGCTCTCAGGTTGGAAAGGTTAGGAGGTTTACCACACCAGAGTTCTATAGGAGTCCTAAAGTTTATAGTTGTAGAAGGGGATCTATTAATGAGGTAGACAGCCGTACTAACAGCTTCCCCCCAGAAAGGTTTTGGGACACCTGAAGAAAAAAGGAGACATCTAACCTTATCCATAATGGCATGGTTCATCCTTTCGGCAACTCTATTTTGCTGTGGGTTATGCCTAACCGTCCTATGGTGTAGAATTCTATGCGATGTACCCAAATCAGAAAACTTACGGTTACAAAACTCAAGACCGTTATCGGTCCTGATAGTTTTTAGTTTATTTCTAGAATGATTTTCGGCAAAACGTTTCCATTCACAAAACTTTTCAAAGGTTTGATCTTTAGCTTTTAAAAGAAAAACCCAAACATGCCTCGAAAAATCATTAACAATAGATAAGAAATAAACATTACCACTATAAGTTGGAACATTTTCAAGTCTTTATAGATCCCAATGTACATATCAAGTATAGTAGAAGACTTGTGTGTGCTAGTTGCAAAACTGATTTTGTCTTGTTTTCCCAAAACGCAGTGGTAACAAAAATCCAAGGAATCGATTTTGTCACCACATAAACGATTTTGTTTTTGTAAATAATAAAGTCCCTTCTCACTAATGTAGCTGATCCTCCGATGCTACAATATAGTTTTCTCGGGAACAGTTTTTGAAATCAATGCAGTAGAGTTACAAACCATTTTACCAATAAGGATGTATAAAGTCTCTCTTTTAAAACCTTTTACGATGACTAGATTTCCTTTGCAAAGACATAAAATACCATTTTGGATTTAAAAGAAAGACCCAAAGAGTCCAAATAACCTAGAGAGATAAGATTCCGATAAAGGTCGGGCACGTATCTTACCTCAGTGAGTTTCCTAGTCAAACTATCATGCATTTTAATGAAAATATTTCCAATGCCTTTAACATCACAAACTTGATTGTTTCCCATGAAAACCTTTCCTTGATTTAAGGGTTTGAAATAAAAAAACCAGTGTTTGTTGGGTCTCATGTGAAAAGAACAGCCAGAATCAAGAACCCAATGATCAACAACTTTGGAACATCAAGGGGAAAGAGAAACATACAAAACCTCTGAAAAACATAGAATTACCATCTTAATCAAAATCGTGGGTTTTGTCGATTTTATTACTCCCCTTACCATGTTTACATTGTTTTTCATTTTAATCCGGTTAAAACACTTGTTTTTCATATGACCAAATTTACCACAGTAAAAGCACTTTACTTTATTCTTCTCTTGAGATTTGGATCACCCTTTACTTTTAGAACGGTGACTAAGAGGTTCCCTCCAGTCAACTCTCCCTCGCACGTAAAGGTTTTCACCTTGTGATTTATTTTCTTTTTGTAAATCAAAATCTTTAGATTTCAAAGCATTTTTGACATCGGAAAGAGATAAACCATCTCTGCCATATTTAATAGCATATTTGACATCGTTGAAAGAATCAGGTAAGACATTTAATAAAATGACTAAAACATTTTCATCAGAAATTTTCTCTCCAACTTTTTGAAGTTCCAAAACGATCTTATTTAAATCATCCATATTTTTTGAAAGTGTTTTTGACCCGCTCATGTGAAAACCGAAAAGTTTCTCTTTTAAATAAATTTTATTTGAAAGTGATTTTTCCAAATATAGTTTTTCCAGTTTAGTCCAAATTTCAAAAGAGTTGTCTTTTTCGTCAATTTCTTGTAAAACATTGTCAGTTAAATGCACGGTGAGGCAACTGTGAGCATGACCTAGCTTTTCTGAAAGAACTTTACCCTTCCAAGATTTCGGATACTCTTCGGGGCTACATAGAGCGGGTACAATTTTATTTTGTACCAAAATTACCTTTATTTTTCTCCGCGACATTCCAAAGTCAGATTTGCCATCAAACTTATCAGTTTCAATTTTTGGAACTGACATGTTTTGAAGGCAAATAAGTGTAATTAAGTGACTAGAAAAATAAAAGATTTAAAAAAAAAGAAAAAGACTAAAATAACGAGAAATACGACAAAAACAGTGCTGTCTCACCCAAGAGCCGAAAAAGACAAAGGACAGAAGGAATAAAAAGAAAAAAAACTTTTGAAAAAACGGAAAAACGCGCCAAGACACGGATACTTGAAATCTCACGGATTCAAGCCAGGCTTGAGTTTTATAGCTTTTTGAAAAAAAAAAAAAGAACAAACTAAATGAAAAACCAAGAAGAAAACCAGAATAGCAGCAGTAGCAGAATAATATCAACAGAAGCAGGTATAACACTAGAATAGTAAACAGAAACTGAACTGTAACACAATCTAGAAAAGCACAGTAATAGTAATAACAGACTGGCGGTAAGCCAAAGCAACAAAACAATGATAATCAGTGGCAAGCCGAGCAACAAAACAGAGTTAACCGGCGTCAAGCCAAAAGACCAGAAACAGAAAATAAACGGCGGCAAGCCGAAACGAAGAATAGAAACAGTAAAGAATAATTGAAAGAGAGAAAAAAAATAGAAAAAGGTGTAGAAAACATCACTGGCCAGATTTAAGGAAAGTCTTCCGAGGTTGCTGGCCCCATCGAGCCAAACTGAGGCTCTCATACATTTTTTTGGAAAACTAATTACTATTACACAAAACTATTTACTATTACATAACCCAAATAATATTAATAAACAGCAGAAACTAAAAAAAATCTAACTCTATTACATAAACTAATATCTTCTTCCTCTCCTTTTATTGATCTGTAAAAGCCGATCTTAGTGCCAAACCGTGTTCTTGCAAAAATGGTTAACCGAAACAGAAATTAAAAACAATAAAAACCATAAAAGCAAGCTTCTTACCCACCATTGCGGGTTGGTTCCGCCGGAAGACGAACAACCACAAGGACAGCAGCACCGAGCAACGTCAAGGCAACGGTATGGAGGTTTAGATCAAGTACCCTCAGTCTAAAAAGCCTCGGTAAACAAGAGTCACGAGTGGCTCTCTCTTCCGCATCCTCTTGGCTCTCTCTCAAGTACTCACCGAAAACAATGGTCAAGAAGATCACCAAAGACAACCGCTCACAGCAAGGCGGTATCGTGGAGAAAGACCGAAGAGCGCAGTGGATTGCAAAGAAAAAAGGGAGGAAATAGAGATAGAGACGACACTCCCAAGATATCAGAGACGGGGAAGAGAGAAACACCAAGGGGAAGAAGAAGATTCAGAGTGTTCTATGGAAACCGAGGAGGAAACAGATAAATAGGTCGATTCACAATAGGCAGCCCGGGTTGGCCCGGCATCTCTGACCCAGTCAAAAACAGATCACCTACTCTTCAGCTGAGGCCCATGATCATCATTGGGTATTATACAGTGGGCTGAAAAAAGGAAAATATTGGGAAGACTAAGGCCCAAAAGTCCTAAAAATATAATAATGTGGCGTTTTCAAAACTTGCGGTTAAATCCATAACAAAATTTACAATGAAGCATTTAGTTATCAAAACTAAGACTACATGGTTATGATGCATTTTTCCTTTCATTTCAAAATAATTTCCGCTATGGATTTCATATTTTTTCCTATCAATTATAGTACTTAGCTTTCACGTATTTCACTTTTTTCGAATTAAATTCTTAACAGATTTTACAATGAAGCATTTATTTGTCAAAATTAATATTAGAAGGTTATGATGTATTTTACTGTCATTTATAAATCATTTCCTCTATAGACTTCATTCTTTTCCTTATATATATGTGTGTGTGTGTGTGTGTGTGCATGCATTTGTCCATGCGTGTGTGTGTATATATATAACATTCTAATGCACATAGAAAGGTTTTAACTACTTAAATTACTATCTACCTAAATTAATTTTATGAAAAGAAGAATGAAATTTTATTATCTAAGAAAATTATACCTAAATTTAATTAAAACTAATAAAAAATTAGCTAAATTAAAAATAACAGGAGATTAACCAAAGAATATGATTTAGAACCTTAAATCTACCACTAACCTATATAACAATGAATTTTATTTAGGAGAAAAGATTAGATCTTTATATGGTGATCTAGGCCACAAGCTTCAATTCACTAAAGAAATATATTATGTTTAAATGCATGACATAATCCATCTAACGATTAGCATGACTTATTCAATTCTATGACATAAATCATCTAAAATTAGCATCAACTATTCAATTCTAAAACCCACAATATACTTGCAAAAATTACATATCACTAATACTCAAGACTACAAGAATTAAGCATGGATAAAAATATCAATTAACCCAAATAATTATTCTACAAGAACAATCACAAAGAATTAATTGCATCAAACCAAGAAACATCTCGAGATATGCAATCACATAAATATTATAATGAATCTCCCAAAATAAAATAAACCAAAATTACATGGCTAGGGTTTCATCAAGATTCTAAAAAGAAAAATTAGTTCATGGTTAAAGGGAAAGAAAGAACCAGTTTCTTGGAGTACATCATGGGTGCTTTTCTTTTTCTCTCGTTGCAGCTCGGGCAGCAGCTGTTGTCTCCCCCCGCAGCTCTCCTCTTTTTTACTTGATATTCTCGTTGTTGTTGTTGTGTGGCACATCTATATATAGACAAAAGAGAAGCGAAATCCTAATCCTTAAAGGATTCCACTAAAATCGTAATCCTTAAAGGATTCAACTAAACTCTCTAATCCTTAAAAGATTCTACTAAAGTTCTAATCCCAATTCAAATACTGTAGCAGGTAATATGTTTTATTATTATTATTATTATTATTTATCTTCTCTTCACCAATGAACATGCGCACTCTTCCTTGCCCAATCATTATTTTCCATTCTTTTTTTAGAAATCTACACAAAGATAAATAAAATAAATTAAATATAATAATTATGACTAATAAATAAATAAAATATTTTCAAATGCTCATAATTAAAACTTAAGGTGTTTGTTTGTATTAAAAATTGACTCTATCAGGATGTCTCAAAGATGGCCCTCGTGCACCAATTAGGGTTGGCCGGCAAGCTACCTAGCCGCAGTACTCAGGTCTTTTTTAAAATTTTTTTGTTAAGTTATTCTTTTTTTCTTTATTTTAGGTTAATTACTTTTTTTATTATTATAATTTGTTATGTATTTAATGTTGTATGTATATTTTATGTACCTTTATAATGTTTAATTTTTTTATCGAATTAATCTAGTTATTTCATCAAAATATATTTAAATGTACTGTACCTATATTTATTTTTCATTATTTTGTTGTATTATACATTTTTTGTTGTAGGCTTCAATACTCTCTTCTCAATCATTTACCTCTCTTATATATCACTCACTCTCTCTCACTCCACTCCAGCACGCAGTAATAGAAGACAGAAATGGAATGCCATGGAAAATACATTCTCAAGATTTCTCCAGTAACAGCGCCGCTAGTAGTGGAAATTCCTCTTCTTGCTCTACTACAAGAACAACCGGCCAGATCAACCATTTACTCACAGGGGTTTTCCAAACACCAATCATTGGTTACATCTATGTCTTCATCCATATTAAATAAATGTAACTTGAAATTGTTACTTTGAGTTTTAAGTTATTAGAGAGAAAATTTTTGTAGAGAGATAAGTTTTTAGGAGAAATGAGGGTATGGGGGATTGCATATAGAGTTGAAAATAGCAGTCCCCTTATACACTCATGGTGTATACAACCTTCCTTTCCTTTAAAAATTATTTAATGTTTTAATAGAGTATCATATTTATTTATTTACTAAAATCGTCCTTTGGAGGGGAAGGATGAATTGTTAGTCTAAATGGTGGTTTAGGAGTGCCGGAGAACTTGGTCCACCAGAAGCTCGTAGCTATGTAGAATATGAACAAGTCATTGCTGAGATTCGTGCAACGAGCACGACCCTCGTGTTTAGTTGCCATCGTCAATCTGGTTAGTTCTTTGCACCGATATTTGGCGTACCAGCTATATTTCTAGTCATCCTTTTTTTTTCAAAGCTCGATAGACAATTTGATAAGCTAACGATTTTTTGCATTTTATCTTATTAATTAATAGTATTTAACTTTCACATAACTTTTTTTTTAATTGTAAAACGAGCTTTAAATACAATATAATAACCTACAATTACACTTTCTCTAGCACACTACTTTTATAGTAATACAACATATTAAATGATTTATATTAGACTATCCTAAGTAGTTTTAAGTATAAAAATGTGATTTTTTAAAAATTTAAAATGCAATTAAATTTTCAACAAAATTTACAATGAAGCATCTAATTGTCAAAATTAAAATTACAGTTATAGTATATTCAACTTTCGTTTTATTTAAAAAATTATTTCGTAATATGGATATCACATTTTCTCTTATAAACGAAGTATTTTAATTTTCACATAAATCACCTTTTTTGTAATAAAATGTACTCAAATTACAATATCATAACCTTCTGATACACTTTATCTACAATACAACATTTATAGTGATCAAAGTGTATGAGATAGTATATTGGAAGATATATTAGATGACTTTGAGTTGTTTTTAAATATAATATTATGGCTTTTTCAAAATTTGCAATTAAATCCATAACATAATTTACAATGAAGCATTTAGTTGTCTAAATTCAGATTAGACTGGTTATGATGCATTTTTCCTTTCATTTCATAATCATTTCCTCTATGGGTTTTGTATTTTCTCTTATCAACTATAGTATTTAACTTTCACATAATTCACTTTCTTGCACTTAAATTTTTAAAAGAATTTACTGTAAAGCATTTAGTTGTCAAAATTAATATTAGATGGTTATGATGTATTATCCTCTCATTTCAAAATCATCTCTTCTATAGAGTTCATATTTTTCCCTCGTGTGTGTGTGCGCGTGCATGCGTGTGTGTGTATATATTACATTCTAATATACTTTATCTATAATACTACTTTTATAGTAATAAAAAAATAAGAAAATTAGATACGATATTAGAAGAGATATAGGATGAACTTTAGTGGTTTTTAAGTACATTAGTGTGACTTTTTCAAAATTTAAATTGCAATTAAATTCTTAATGGAGTTTATAACGAAGCATTTGGTTGTCAAAAGTAATATTAAACAGAGTAATTTCTCTTAGCAACCCCTAATTTGACCTTGCAACCCCCCAAACCCTCATTTCTCTCAAGCCACTTTCTCTATTCACCTCGTCCTACCAAAATTTTCTCTTAAAAAGCCTATCTTCAAATCTAAAGTAATCCACCAACAAATCTTCACAAAATCAGGTTAGTATATCATCTTTTAAGGGTATTTCTTCATGTTTAGTTGCCATAGTCAATCTATTTGGTTTTTTGCATCGAGTTTTGGCATAGCAACTATATTTCAATTCATCCGTTTTTTTTTTCATGGCGCGATAGATAATTTCATAAGCCAATGATTTTTTAAATTTTTCTTATTAATTAATAGTATTTAACTTTCACATATACAATATGATTGCCTCCAATTACACTTTTTCTAGAACACTACTTTTGTAGTAATAAAGCGTATTAGGTAGCGTATTGGACGATGTATATTAGACTATCCTAAGTAGTTTAAAGCATAAAGATGTAGTTTTTTTCAAAATTTAAATTGCAATTAAATTTTCAACAAAATTTATTAGGAAGCATCTTACTTTCAAAATTAAAATTATGGTTATGGTATATTAAACTTTCCTTTTACTTCCAAATTATTTGCTAATATGGATTTCACATTTTCTCTTATTAACGAAGTATTTTAATTTTCATATAGATCACCTTTTTCGAATTAAAACGTACTTTAAATACAATATCATAACCTTCTAGTATACTTTATCTACCATACAACTTTTATAGTGATCAAGTAAACAAGATAGTATATTGGAAGATATATTAGAATATCTTGAGTGGTTTTTAAATATAATAATGTGGCTTTTTAAAAATTTTCAATTAAATCCATGACAGAATTTACAATGAAGCATTTAGTTGTCAAAATTAAGAATGGACGGTTATGATGCATTTTTTCTTTCATTTCAAAATCATTTCCACTATGGATTTCATATTTTCTCCTATTAAGTATAGTACTTAACTTTCACATATTTCACTTTTTTGCAATTAAATTCTTAACGGAATTTACAATGAAGCATTTATTTGTCAAAATTAATATTAGATGGTTATGATGTACTTTCCTCATTTCTAAATCATTTCCTCTATAGAGTTCATATTTTTCCTTATATGCGTCTGTGTGTGCGTGCGTGTGTTTGTGTGTGTGTGTGTATATATAACATTCTAATGCACTTTATCTATAATACTACTTTTATAGTAATAAAGAATAAGCAAATTTGATAGTGTATTAGAATTGATATAGGATGAACCTAGTGGTTTTAACATATAATAGTGTAACTTTTTCAAAATTTCAATTTCAATTAAATTCTCGATGGAATTTATAATGAATTATTTAGTTATCAAAATTAATATTAGACGGGGTAATTTTACTTTGCAACTCCTAATTTGACCTTGCAACTCCCCAAACCGTTATTTCCCTCCAGCCACTTTCTCCGTCCTCCTCGTCCTACCAAAAAAAAGTAATAATAATAAATTCCACCTTCAAATCTAAAGTAATCTACCAACAAATCATCTAAAAATCAGGTTAGCATATCATCTTTTAAGTGTATTTCTTCATTTTTACCAATTGTAATCATTAAATGGAGCTCAAATCATATTTTTAAGAAAAAAATAATATGGAATTTTCGCTTCCTCCTACCCGTACCATGCAATATCATCTTATTCTAACTTGTTTCTTCATCTCCTCCAACTCTGGCATGAAGTTTCTTTGTCTCCAATAGGATCGAACTCTGACCTCTTCCCAGTACAAGGGTGTTCTGCATTTCCTACCATATAATGTTTCAAATGGTGCCATTCCTATCGAAGAGTGATAGCTATTATTATAAGCAAACTCAGGACAAGCAAGTTTGTCAATCCACTTATTCCCAAAGTCCAAGGCACAAGCTCTTAGCACATCCTCTAGGGTTTGAATTGTCTTTTCAGACTGTCCATCCGTTTGGGGGTGTGCTATTGTGCTATAACATAGGTTGGTTCTCATAACTGCCTAGAACTTGGGACAAAACCTTGAGGTAAACCTTGGGTCTCTATCGGACAATATCAACAAGCACTCCATGAAGTCGTACAATCTCTTCTACATAGATCTTCGCTAACTTGTCCAAAAAGGTATGTTATGTTAATGGCAATAAAATACGCCTCTTTCATAAGACGATAACGATCACCCAGATGGCATCCTTATACACCTTGGTCCGGAGTAATCCTGTGACGAAGTCCATTGTCACATGATCCCATTTCTATTTAGGAATAGTTAGCAGTTGTAGTAGTCCTGCTGATTTTTTATGCTCCGTTTTAACTCTTTGACACGAAGGACAGGTTGCTACATACTCGCAATCTCTCTCTTCATTCCATTCCACCAAAAGTTTTGCTTTAAATCCTTATACATCTTATTCTCTCCAGGGTGATTGAATACTAACTTTTGTGTGCTTCTTCTAGTATTTTACACTTAAGCTCGATTTCTTGAAGAATGTACAACCGATTATAAAAGTACCAGCTCCTATTAGTTTCTAATGTTCGAAAATCTGTCTACTTTTTAGCTTCCACTCTATTCTTAAATTCCAGAAATCTAATGTTATTCTTTTGGGTTCTTGTAATATTTTGTTGCAAGGTAAATGTTAAGGTGAGACTTCATATCTTTCCTCCTTTTACTTAAATCTACCACCACAGTAACTTTTCCCATATGGTAGTTAATTTGGTAATGGTATTTTTCTACAGCCCCATCCATCGACATTACCTTATATTAAATTTTCTAGGAAAGCGAGTACTATAATCTTTTATGATCAATAAAGATCTGATATTTTCCCTATATAAGTGAAATCACCACTCCTAGTCCCACTATAGTTATTAGCCCGAAATCTTTTGTTGGATAGTTCCACTTTTAATCCTTCAATACAGTTCAAATATAATCAACAAACTATCTATCTTGCATCAAAATTTCTCTAGGCCTTCTCTTTATAGGGAAAACTCCTCACTTGAATTGGGTAGTGGCACAACTCGTGCCGAAGTTAGTTGATCCTTTACTTCTTAGAAACTTCTCTCAACTCTTCCCGTACCATCCGCTATGGGGGTTCAAGATATTAGTTTAGCACCAGATACCAACTCTATGCTGAACTCCACTTCTTGATTTTGGGGGCAACGTCATTAACTCTTCGGGAAAAACATCTATAAACTCCTTCAAGATGAGTATTGTCTCTAATTTTACTTCTTCCTTAGGCTTGTTGCGTAAATATGCTAGGTACCCTTGACATCCTTCCCATAACATCTTCCTGGCTTTATGCCAGACAAAAAGGATTTTCCCGTTTCATTCGTTTCCCTTGGAATACAAGGATTGACATACTCGGTCGGCTAAATTTAACAAACTTTCATCGACAGTCTACTTGAGCGTAATGTTTAGACAACTGTCCATCCCAAGTATCATGTCATAACCCTCAAATGGCAAGGCAATGGAGTCACCGAATAGAATCACATTCTCGATATAGATGTCACAATCTGGGTACTTTACCTCCACTATCTTACTCATGTCTATAGGAGTGCTAACTATCAACTGATAACACATGACAACAAAAGGTATAGGAATATGTTTTATGAAATGAAAACTCACAAAATAATACGTAGCTCCAAGATCAATAAGTATTCTTGCTAGTTGAGAAAACATTTGAATCATACCTTCAACTACTCCTGCTTCGGTGTCTACGGGCAGTCCATCCAATACGTGATTTGAAATATCGACTCATCCTCTATTTTTTATTTTATCCTAGGCTCGACTTCCCAGTCTGGAGATGCGGTCACCAATTTCTTTTAAAGATATCTAGTAACTCCCTTATTGAATCGACTCCCTCGCCAGAGTAGTTACACAAGTACATTAGATATCCTAACTCTAAAGATTAGAAACATTAACTGACTAGACTTAACTAAATTCCACGCACAATGCGCATATTCACATGTCCAATCAACCAATCTATTCTTACTATCACACCCGATCTCTCAAATGATTGAAACAATTATTATCCCCTTGCACTTCCACGGTCCTTTCCATAAGCATCCACCCGATGTTAAATACCTAAACCGTAGCTTATAGGTTAAAACTTACATACAAAACATCGCATACTAGAACTGTATATCAAATAAAGAGTGGAACATCCTTTCTATTAATAAAAATAATCATTGGTGCACAAGGTAGAGCATGTATACAAAATCTGCCATTGATGTACCATACATAACATAATTTGCAATCAACACGATCCTAAGCTCTTTCAGGTTATATAGAGCCATTAAATAATCACACTTACAAAACTAGATTTATACTCAACATATATGTACAGTGTAAACTAAAGAGTGCAAGTACACCAGCCCAGTTTAGGTATATCTTCTTCCTAAAGACTACGGTCTAACACTGAGCTTATCAAAAGTACTTTGGATGTAATTCATAGCAAATACACGGAAAGATCTCAACAACTATATCAATTGTTCCCCACTGTCATATTAGACTACCAATCTCTCGTTCACAAGATATACCAATACTTTAAATCTTAAGAAACTTAGCTTCTAGTCTACCCATCCTCGTCATCACTTATTGTTCTCCTTATCGAGTTGAACTCATCATTAGCTCCATCCTAATAAGTTCACCTCCATCTTTACATTCACCGATCGATAACGTGAAGGAATACTTAATATATATCGAATACATAACCAAGGACCGAAGAGCTCTTTCTGCTGTGACAACAATAATGAAATTGTCGATTTTACAAGGTGCATGAAGTTCTTTGGTGTCACTGAAGTAAGGATGACAGAAATCGATACGGATTGCATCTTGTACCTAATAAGAAGTTCACACTCTTTGTGCAGTTAATACACTGCAAGTCATCAGAGTTTTTCCCTAATACCTTATGTCCCATGAAATCCCTCAATCAAGCTACAAGTCTCAGAAAAAGTAACCTCTTTTAATGACTCAAATGATCTTAGTACTCTCTCACATGAACCATCATCAATTTCAAAAGTTTAACATATCTATATGTCCTCTCATTGTGGTTATGATAAAAGATATAGCATCGTATACAAAGGAGCATTGCTCCCACAAGATTAATAACACGATGAACGAAATAAAAGAGAAAAGGAAACTTTTTGAGCAAAATAAAACTATGCAGTTGACCCTAGTACTCATCTAGGATCTACTAACTCTAACCACAAATCGAACCTAGAGCACTGATACTACCTGTGATACCCCTAACCCTGCCACTAGGTGAACTGTGGCTAAGTAGGGTATCTATGTGCCTCTTGGCACTAAAATATAAGTCTAAAAAACCAAGAGCATAACCCCCTTGGGAAACACTTAGAATTACATATACAATATGCAGCGGAACACTAAGAAATCTGAATACTAAAAGGCCGCTCAAAATATAGGGTTCAAGAAGACTTCCTATCCTATGATAATTCTGATACAAATATAGAAATACTTTACAAACTGCTCGAGTACTAGAGAGTAAAACAGAAACACATGCCTTTCCGGAGAGACTTGAACCAAAACTCCACGCCTAAAACTTCAGCGGTTTATTGTATCTCTGACCGTACTAAGTTAATCTGAGAAGAACACATGATATGGAAAAACGTGAGTACGAACGCTCAATGAGTCCACGTGGGTGTGTGCGCTGTAGTGATTTCTTGAAAACAATGATGATTTAGTTTCATAAAATAGTTCATGCAACGTTATAAGAAAACATTTTCTTTTATTATTTTACCAAAACTGAGACTTGAACCTACATGAGGGTTTCGAGCGTAGCTGGGAAGTCTGAGCGAATCAAGACACGTTAGCGCAGCTTCTATGCCCAAATTCAAAAGAACATGTAACGCAACTGTAGGGCTCCACGGACAAAGTCCGGATCCCTTAACGAGGTCATCAGAACAAAGTTCCGGCATCTCGTAGTCAATACCAGCCAAACACCATACGAGCGCTCGATTACAAAACAACCACACTCCATATCACTGCTTAAAACAGGCTACAAACTCCTGGGCACCTACCAGGTCTGCCCTGGGACCACTAGGTGGCCGAACCCCACCGCAGAGCATGATGCAGTGTCCACGTATACCGATTGGGCCACACCCTCCGCAGTCTACACCCCTCTTCAAGTGGATCCACTCTCCCAAGTCTTAAACGTCCACGCCATCGGAAGAGGCCCTCGTACGAGGGACTAGCCACACACAGTGCAATCCTCTGACGCTTTCGAACATAAGATCATAACCAGAATTGTAACCCTGCTCGGAATGGGTTTTTCATATGTATTTTTTAACAGAAAGGCCATTTACTCGGTCCTTAGGACAGAATCAGGTCATTAACATTTCAGCAAAAAAAATCCCCATCCGCCAGTTACCACATGCTAATGCAAATTTCACAGTTATGCCAATGCCAGATTTATATTCATGCATGTCAAAACATATGATTTTTTAAGCTAGAACATTTTCCAACATATGAATATTTCTAGAAAAAAAACCTGTGTACCACAAAATTCTTTTTCACCACAATAATAGTCTGATTTAAAAGGAGAACACCTATATGGAGCACAGCTCCTATGCATTTTCTGAGGAACATGTAACACCTTGTGGAGAACTTCTCCAAAAACATGTTGAGTTATATCGTTCAAAAATAGCAAACATTTTGTGACAGGTTCGAAAAAAATATATTTATACGTCTCGTAATATTTGAAATAACATAATAATATGGAGTTTGTGGACTCACCTGGATGACAGGTTCGAAAAAATATATTTATACGTCTCGTAATATTTGAAATAACATAATAAGATGGAGTTTGTGGACTCACCTGGATGCAGATCTAGTACTAGGATCCTACAAAATAATAATACGAAAGTACTTAATACTTGGGTACCAATCAAAATAGTCCTATTCCCTAAATAATATCAAAATCCTACTAAATTAACTTAGGATGTATATATATACACCTATATAACGATACAAATATTTATAATAATTCTTTAAAAAGATCGAAAATCCTATACCTTTAAAAAATATGTTCTCGTAAGGAACCATAATTAACTATATACTAAAATCTATTTAAACATTTAATCCTAAAAAAATCACAAACTTAAACTAAATTATATATATAGTCTAATGAAAAGAAAAGAAATAATAATAATAATAATAAAAAGAGCATGCAAAGGTCATGCAAACTAACCTCAATTGGAGACTATTATGGCTGCACAGAAACTAAAAATAAAAAAGACGTATAATATATACATGTATATGGCTGCCGAAATGCTAGGAAAAAAAAAAGAAAAAAGACCTATGACATATATACGCAAAGAGGTGGTTAGCGACAAAAGAAAGAAAAGAAAGGGAAAAATGGTCGTGGTGACGGGTGGAAGGTGGAGGTGGCAGTAACCTTACTCATTAAGTGGTTTTTTTTTTGAAACCTTATATGGGAATATCAAGTACTTAAATTTCTAAAATAGACAAACTGGGTATCCTAAAAGAAAATTCTCACTTAAAGGCATCTATAAACCTCACTAATAAAAGCTCAATATAATAAAATTTTACACTCATTTCCAAGTATCGACAAATTACAACCAAGTGTTATAATTTGTTATGTTTTTAAGGTTTAATGTATATTTTATGTAGCCATAATGTTTTATTTACTCATCGAATTAATCTTTTTATTTCATATATTTATGTGTATTGTACCTACATTTATTTTTTAATTTTTTTTGTGGTATTGTTCATTTTCTGTGGTAGGCTTCAATACTCTCAATCATTTACCTCTCTTATACATCACTCAATCTATCTCACTCTACTCCAGCACGAAGGAATGGAAGACAGATATGGAATGCCATGGAAAATACATTCCCAAGATTTCTCCAGTAGCAGCGCCGCTAATAGTGGAAGTTCCTCTTCTTGCTCTGCTGCCAGAACACCCGGCCAGATCAACCATTTTCTCGCTAGAGTTTTCCAAACACCAACCATTGGTTACATCTATGTCTTCATACATATTAACTAAAAGTAACTTAAAATTGTTATTTTAAGTTTTATGTTATTAGAATGAAATTTTTGTAGAGAGAGAAAGTTGTTAGGAGAAATGAGGGTTTAGGGGATTGCATATAGGGTTGCAAATAGCAGTCCCCTAATACACTTATGGTGTATACAACCTTCCTTTCCTTTCAAAATTATTTACCCTTTGGATTTTTCATTTTCTCTTATTAATTAATAGTATTTAACTTTCACATAACTTTTTTTTTAATTCTAAAACGAGCTTTATATACAATAACCTCCTACAACACCTTCTCTAGAACACTACTTTTGTAGTAACACAACGTATTAGATGATTTATATTAGACTATCCTAAGTAGTTTTAAGCTTAAAAATGTGGTTTTCTCTAAATTAAAATTGCAATTAAATTTTCAATAAAATTTACAGTGAAGCATCTAACTGTCAAAATTAAAATTACGATTATGGCATATTCAACTTTCCTTTTATTTAAAAATTATTTCCTAATATGGATTACCATTTTCTCTTATTAACGAAGTAATACAATTTTCACCTAAATAACCTTTTTTGAGTAAAAATGTACTCAAAATATAATATCATAACCGTTTAATACACTTTATCTGTAATACAACTTTTATAGTGTCCAGTGGAAGAGATAGTATATTGGAAGATATATTAAATGATCTTTAGTGGTTTTAAAATATAATATTGTGGGTTTTTCAAAATTTACAATTAAATCCATAACAGAATTTATAATGAAGCATTTAGTTGTTAAAATTAAGATTAGACGGTTATGATGCATTTTTGCCTTCATTTCAAAATCATTTCCTCTATAGGTTTTATATTTTCTCTTATCAACTATGGTATTTAACTTTCAGATTATTCACTTTTTTGCACTTAATTCTTAGTAGAATTTAAAATAAAGCATTTAGGTATAAAAATTAATATTGGATGGTTATGATATACTTTCCTCTCATTTCAAAATCGTTTCCTCCATGGAGTTCATATTTTTCCTTATGTGTGTGTGTGTGCATGCGCGTGTGTGTATATGTGTTTGTATGTGTATATATAACATTCTAATACAATTTCTCTATAATACTACTTTTAGTAATATGGAATAAGCTTATTAGATAATGTATTAGAAGAGATATAAGATGAACCTGAGTGGGTTTTAAGTATAATAGTGTGACTTTTTCAAAATTTAAACTGCAATTAATTTCTTAATGGAATTCATAATGAAGCATTTATTTGTCAAAATTAATATTAGACGGGGAAATTTCTCTTTGCAAGCCCTAATTTGAGCTTGCAACCCCCCAAGACACTTTCTCTCTCTACCTCTTCCTACGAAAATTTTCTTTCTAAAAGTCCATTTTCAAATCTCAAGTAATCTACCCGACAAATCTTCACAAAATCAGGTCACTATATCATCTATACGTGTATTTCTTCATTTTTACCGATTCAAATCATTATATTGAGCTCAAATAATTTTTTAAAAAAAATTAATAATCGGAAATTTTTGCCTCCTTCCACCCGTACCCTGCAGTAACTATCCAGCCTAGCCTGTGCACCAAGGATGTCTCGAAGATTGCACTCATGTACTAATTTGGGTTTTCCAACAAGCTACCCAGTCGCAATACCCGGGCATTTTTTTTAAATTTTTTTTTGGTAGGTTATTCTTTTTTGCTTTGTTTTAGGTTATTTACATATTTTTATCACTATAATTTGTTATGTATTTAATGTTGTATGTATATTTTATGTAGCTATAATGTTTTATTTATTTATTGAATTATATATTTTTTAACGTGTATGTATTATTTTTAAATTTGTTTAATGAATTACGCAAATTGTTACTATTGTATTTTTTTTTGTTTAGATGTCTATTATGTTTAAATGCTTCTTTTCTAGTTATGGAAAAAACTCATAATTAAATAAAAAAAATAGGTTCGGGTGAACCAACTGGGTCGCCTTTTGGTTTATAAACCCGGGCACTACTTGAGCCAACCTAGGAAACAGGGTTGTTATTTTTGTGCCACGGTAACCAACCCGAGCAAACCAATGCATCCCACCAGGCAGATAGGCAAATTTAAAACAAACTTGGGTAACGAATTATCGAGCCAAACCAATTTTTTTAAAAAAATAAATAAATGAAATTTGCTTTTCGAACTAAATTTTACTTTAAAATCGATGTTTTCCAAACACCAATCATTGGTTACATCTATGTCTTCATCCATACTAACTAAAAAGAACTTAAAAGTTTTACTTCGAGTTTTAAGTTGTTAGGGAGAAAATTTTTGTAGAGAGATAAAGTTAGGAGAAATTAGGGTCTGGAGGATTGCATATATGGTTACAGATAACAGCCCCCTTAGACCGTCATGGTGTATACAACCTCCCTTTCCTTTCAAAATTATTTTCTCATTGAATTTTGCACTTTCTCTTATTAATTAATAATATTTAACTTTCACATAATTCATTTTTTTAATTCTAAAACGCGCTTTAAATAGAGTATAATAATGTCCTAATACACTTTCTCTAGAACACTACTTTTGTAGTAATACAACATATTAGATAATGTATTTGATGATTTATATTAGACGATGCTAATAGTTTTCAGTATAATAATGTGACATTTTCAAAATTTAAATTGTAATTAAATTTTCAACAAAGTTTACAGCGAAGCATCTAATTGTAAAAATTAAGATTACGGTTATAGTATATTAAACTTTCTGTTTATTTAAAAATTATTTCCTAATTTGGATTTCAAATTTTCTTTTATTAACGAAGTATTTTAATTTTCACATAAATTTCCATTTTCGAAGTACAACGTACTTTAAATACAATATTATAACCTTCTAATATACTTTATCTACAATACTACTTTTATAGTGATCAAGTGTACCAGATAATATATTGGAAGATATACTGATCTTGAGTGGTTTTTAAATATAATAATGCGGCTTTTTCAGAATTTGCAATTAAATTCATAACGGAATTTACAATGAAGCATTTAGTTTTCAAAATTAAGATTAGACGGCTATGATGTATTGTCCTTTCATTTCAAAATCATTTCCTCTCTGGATTACATATTTTCTCTTATCGACTAAAATATTTAATTCTGACATAATTCAATTTTTGCAATTAAATTCTTAATAGAATTTACAATGAAATATTTAGTTTTCAAAATTAAGATTAGGTGGTTATGATGTATTTTCCTTTCAATTCAAAATCATTTCTTTTGTGTATTTTATATTTTTCCTTAGTAACTAGAGTACTTAACGCAGATGTGGCATTATTCAGGTGACAAGAGTTGAGACCTCCTAACCCCAAAGTTTAGAGTTTTCTCTCTTACTTAGGGTTGTGCTTGATTGTTTGATATTTATGCAATCTCCACCAATAGTGTGACATTCTACTAAAAAAACACACTGTTTAACTTCACATAATTCACTTTTTTTTTAAATTGAAACATTCTTTAAATACAATATGAAAACCTTCTAATATGATTTCTCTATATATTAGAAGATCTTGAATGGTTTTTAAGTATAATCATGAGAATTTTTCAAAATTTAAATTGCAATGAAATGCTTAACAGAATTTTAAAAAGTTATCTAACTGTCAAAATTAATATTAGACCATTACAAAGTATCACTTTCCTTTCACTTTTAAGTTATTTCCTCTTTGGATTTCACATATTCGCTCGTTAATTACAGGTATTTAACTTTGACCTAAAGCACCTTTTTCGAATTAAAACCTACTTTAAATACATTTACCTTTCCTTGTTTTGTTGTATAGTAGGCTTCAATACTCTCTTCTAAATCATTTACCTGTCTTATATATCACTCACTCTCACTCACTCCACTCCGGCACGAAGGAATGGAAGATAGAAATGGAATGCCATGGAAAATGCATTCTCAAGGTTTTTCCAATAGCAGCGCCTCCAGTAATGGAAGTTCCTCTTCTTGCTCTGCTGCTAGAATACCCTGCGAGATCAACCATTTTCTCGCTAGAGTTTGCTCTTTTGGCCTTAGCCAAGTGACGAATAATTTACGAGGTTTCAAAAACTTCATCATTTAAAATCCACCCTATTTCTCTGAACACCTAACCAACGACATCGTTCACTATAACCCCACCAACACGGGTTTGTGGGTCAATTCTTTCTCGCCCAAACTATGCCAACCTTCATTACCCATTTTTCCATCTCTCCCAGTTCCTAATTTGGGTTCTACAAGTACTATTGGGTTGAAAGAATTACCCATTATGGCTCCACAAAAGAATTTCTCCAGCATCATTTTTCAAAGAAGGAAACGAAAACAAGAAGATTCCAGTATTCAGTTAATCCACGTGATGATTTGTGACGGGATAATCCAACGTGGCAATCTCTCGTTGGCTTGCACTTTGGTGGAGAAACTCCAAGCTCTTTTGGCATGCATGGATTCAACATCCGCCATTGGCAAGGTGGTAAGCTATTTCATGGATGCCCTTAATCAAAGAATATTCACCGCATCACAAGGAATCAATTCCGTCACCTTCTTTCTCGAGAACGAGATTCTGTATGATAATTTCTATGAAGCCACGCCTTATCTTAAATTTGCCCATTTTACGGCGAATAGAGCCATATTAGAAGCCTTACAAGGTCATGATGTCATTCACATTATCGATTTTAGTCTCATGCAAGGCTTACAGTGGCCGTCATTGATTCAAGCCTTAGCTCTCCGCTCTGAAGGACCTCCATTGCTTCGTATAACCGACATTGGCCCACCATCCACCAACGACCGTGATTCTCTTGGAGAAATTGGTTTTAGATTGGCTGAATTTACTCGATCAGTAAATGTAAACTTGGCATTTCATGGAGTGGTGGCTTCAAGGCTTGACGATATAAAGCCATGGTTGTTGCAGACAAGTCAAGGAGAAGCCATAGCGGTAAATTCAATTTTGTAGCTACATAAGTTAATCGGGTTGAATTCGATCCATGGATCACCAATTGAATTGGTTCTGAATTGGATCGAAACTTAAACCCAAAAGTCATAACGATAGTAGAGCAAGAAGTTGACCATAATCAAGTCGAGTTTTTGGATCGGTTTACTGAAGCTTTATTCTATTATTCGACCATGTTCGACTCATTGGAGGCTTCTTCGGCACAACCGAAGAAAGGTTTGGCCCAATTATACATGAAGAGAGAGATATGTAATATTGTACCCTTTGAGGGTCCAGCTCAAATGGAGAGACACGAGCCGCTGTAAAGTGGAGGGATCGACTGATTAGAGCCGGTTTCAAGCCATTGCAATTAGGACCCATTGCGTTTGAGCAAGCAGTATGATGTTAAGTTTATTCTTAGTGGAAGGGTACTGTGTAGAAGGGAAAGAAGGATGTTTAACATTGGGTTGGCATGGCCGACCACTCATTGCTACCTCGGCTTGGGAATCGGCTATGATTGAGCCAAGAAGCCCTTGAAACGGAATCGGTTGTAATCAAATCAAGCCCTCATTTCAAATATGATAAAAGGTTAGCCATTAAGCGATTTTGTTTTTATGTTTTTAGCCCTTTAGACTTGAGAGAATTTTGAAGATTTTGTAATTTATAGCATATTCAAATTAATTGTGGGAGATGAAACTAGAGGTTCAGTTTCATTATTGCTTGTCACCGTTTCAGTATTCAACTTTTATAAAATTTAAAATGAAAATAAAATCATTCATGTCACTTGTGTTAGAATAATGTGGGTGCATTTGGATTAGTTTTAAATTTTAAAAGAGTTTAAACTTTTTTTTTCTTAAAGATTCCTAAACGGTAATTTATTTGTGAAAAAGGGAGTAAGGTCCAAAGCAAAAAAATTATAACGGTTTTTATTTTGAAATACAATCCAAATATGCACATTTAGTTTTTGACTTTGAAACTCAATGTTCTAATTGTGAAGTAATGACGTGAATTCTAATAAAAAGATTTAAGAGTATAATTCCTACTTCGTATGAAGTGCACAATTTTTTTAATAGAAATATATATTAATGAAAATGATAATGTAATATTTAATTAGTAAGTCATCTCCTGTATTAAAAATAAACAAGGACAATGAACAGAATTTAAAGTAAAGCATTTAGTTGTCAAAATTAATATTAGATGGTTATGATGTAGTTTCATCTCATTTCAAAATTATTTCTTCTATAAAGTTCATATTTTTCCCTATATGTGTGTGTGCGCGTGCATGTGTGTGTGTGTATGTGTGTGCATGCATGTGTGTGTATTTATTACATTCTAATACACTTTTATCTATAATATTGCTTTTATAGTAATAAAGAATAAGCAAATTAGATAGTGTATTAGAAGAGATATAGGATGATCCTTAGTGGTTTTGAAGTTTGTTAGTGTGACTTTTTCAAAATTTCAATTGCAATTAAATTCTTAATGGAGTTTATAACGAAAAATTTAGTTGTCAAAATTAATATAATACGGCGTAATTTCTCTTTGCAACCCCTAATTTGACCTTGCAACCCCCCAAACCCTCATTTCCCTCAAACCACTTTCCCTTTCTACCTCGTCCCACCAAAATTTTCTCTCAAAAAGTCCATCTTCAAATCTAAATTAATATACCAACAAATCTTTACAAAATCAAGTTAGTATATCATCTTTTAAGTGTATTTCTTCACTTTTACCGATTGAAATCATTAAATGTAGCTCAAATCCTTTTTTTAAAAAAATAATCCATAATTTTTTCCTTCTCCAAACCGTACTCCGCAGTAACTATCCAGCCAAGCCCGTGCACCCGGGATGTCTCGAAGATGGCCCTCGTGTGCTGGGTTGGCCGGCAAGCTACCCAGCCGCAGCACCCGGGTCTTTTTTTAAAATTTTTTTTGTTAAGTTATTCTTTTTTCTTTGTTTTAGGTTATTTTTTTTATTATTATAATTTGTTATGTATTCAATGTTGTATGCATATTTTATATGGCTATGATGTTTTATTTGTTTATCCAATTAATCTTGTTACTTCATCAAAATATATTTAAGCGTATTGTAGCTACATTTATTTTTCATTATCTTGTGCTCTTGTATGTTTTCTGTAGTAGGCTTCTATACTCTCTTCCAAATCATTTACCTCTCTTATATATCACTCACTCTCTCTCACTCCACTCCACCACAGAGGAATGGAAGACAGAAATGGAATACAATGGAAATTACATTTACATGATTTATCCAGTAGCAGTGCCGCCAATAGTGGAAGTTCCTCTTCTTGCTATATGTTTCCAGAACACCGGGCTAGATCAACCATTTCCTCGCTAGAATTTTCCAAACACCAATTATTGCTTACATTTTTTTTTCATCCATATTAACTAAAAGTAGCTTAAAATTGTTACTTTGGGTTTTAAGTTATTAGAGAGAAGTTTTTGTAGAGAGATAAAGTTTTTAAGAGAAATGAGGGTCTGGGGAATTGCATATAGGGTTGCAAATAGCAATCCCCTTATATACTTATGGTGTATACAACCTTCCTTTCTTTTAAAATTATTTACTCTTTTAATAGAGTATCATATTTAGTTATTTATTAAAATTGCTCTTTGGAGGGAAGGATGGATTGTCAGTCTAAATGGTGGTTTAGGAGCGCCAGAGAACTTGGTCCACCGAAAGCTCATAGCTATGTAGAATAAGAACAAGTCATTGCTGAGATTCGCACAACGAGCGCCACCATTGTGTTTAGTTGCCATTGTCAATCTGGTTGGTTCTTTGCGGCGTGTTTCGGTATCGCAGCCGTATTTTGATTGATCTTTTTTTTTCACAGCTCGATAGATAATTTCATATGCCAGTGGTTTTTTGCATTTTCCGTACTAATTAAGAGTATTTAACTTTCACATAACTTTTTTTTTAATTCTAAAACAAGCTTTATAGACAACTTTCTCTAGAACACTAGTTTTGTAGTAATACAGCGTATTAGATAGTGTATTAGACGATGTATATTAGACTATCTTAAGTAGTTTTAAGTATAAAGATTTAGTTTTTTAAAAATTTAAATAGCAATTAAATTTTCAACAAAATTTGCAATGAAGCATTTTTAAAATTACGGTTATAGTATATGTAGCTTTCCTTTTATTTAAAAATTATTTCCTAGTATGGATTTCACATTTTCTCTTATAAACGAAGTATTTTATTTTCCACATAAATCACCTTTTTTGAATTAAAACATACTCAAAGTACAATATTATAACCTTCTAATACACTTTATCTACAATACCACTCTTATAGTGGTCAAGGTTTACGTGATAGTACATTAGAAGATATATTAGATGATCTTGAGTAGTTTTTAAATATAATATTAAGGCTTTTTCAAAATTTTAATTAAATCCGTAACAGAATTTACAATGAAGCATTTAGTTGTCAAAATTAAGATTAGACGGTTATGATGCATTTTTCCTTTCATTTCAAAATCATTTGCTCTATAGATTTCATATTTTCTCTTATTAACTATAGTATTTAACTTTCACGTAATTCACTTTTTTGCGCCAAAATTTTTAACAGAATTTTAAGAGAAAAAGCATTTAGTTGTGAAAATTAATATTAGATGGTTATGATGTAATTTTCTCTCATTTCAAAATCATTTCTTCTAGAGTTCATATTTTTCCTTATATGTGTGTTTGTGTGCGTGCGTGTGTGTATATATATAACATTCTAATATTCTCTCTCTATTATACTACTTTTAGTAATAAAGAATAAGTGAATTGGATAGTGTATTAGAAGAGATATAAGATGAACCTGATTGGTTTTAAGTGTATTCGGGTGATTAAGATGGCGAAATTTCTCTTTGCAACCCCTAATTTGAGCTTGCAACCCCCCAAACCCTTATTTCCCTCAAGCCACTTTCTCTCTCTACCTCTTCCTACCAAAATTTTTTCTCAAAAAGTCCATCTTCAAATCTCAAATAATCTACCGAAAAATCTTCACAAAATCAGGTTAGTATATCATCTTTAAGAGTATTTTTTCATTTTTTCCGATTCAAATCATTATATTGAGCTCAAATCATTTATTTCAAAAAAAAATAATATGGTATTTTTACCTCCTCCCACTCGTACCCTGGAGTATCTATCTAGCCAAGCCTGTGCACCAGGGATGTCTCTAAGATGGCCGTTGTGCACCAATTTGGGTTGGCCAGCAAGCTACCCAGCCGCAGCACCCGGGACTTTTTAATAATTCTTTTTGTTAAGTTACTCTTTCTTGCTTTATTTTAGGTTATTTACATTTTTTTATTATTGTAAGTTGCTACGTATTTAAGGTTGTATGTATATTTTATGTAGCCATAATGTTTT
This sequence comes from Catharanthus roseus, assembly GCA_028651295.1. Taxonomy (NCBI): domain Eukaryota; kingdom Viridiplantae; phylum Streptophyta; class Magnoliopsida; order Gentianales; family Apocynaceae; genus Catharanthus; species Catharanthus roseus. Next base: position 3,318,127 of record JAPQWS010000161.1, read on the forward strand.
ATTTATTTATCGAATTAATCTTGTTATTTCATCAAGATTTATTTAAGTGTCCTGTACTTACATTTATTTTTTAATTTTTTTGTGGTATTGTACATTTTCTGTAGCAGGCTTCAATACTCTCTTCTCAATCATTTTCCTCTCTTATATATCACTCACTCTCTCTCACTCCACTCCAGCATGGAGAAATGGAAGACAGATATGGAATGCCATGGAAAATACGTTCCCAAGATTTCTCCAGTAGCAGCGCCACCAATAGTGGAAGTTCCTCTTCTTGCTCTGCTACCAGAACACCCGGTCAAATCAACCATTTTCTCGCTAGAGTTTTCCAAACAACAACCATTGGTTACATCTATGTGTTCATCCATATTAACTAAAAGCAACTTAAAATTGTTACTTTGAGTTTTAAGTTATTAGAGAGAATTTCTTGTAGAGAGAGAAAGTTGTTAGGAGAAATGAGGGTTTGTGGGATTGCATATAGGGTTGCAAATAGCAGTCCCCTAATACACTTATGGTGTATACAACCTTCCTTTCTTTCAAAATTATTTACTCTTTGGATTTTGCATTTTCTCTTATTAATTAATAGTATTTAACTTTCACATAATATTTTTTTTTAATTATAAAACAAGCTTTATATACAATAACCTCGTACTACACCTTCTCTAGAACTCTACTTTTGTAGTAACAGAGTGTATTCGATGATTTATATTAGACTATCCTAGGTAGTTTTAAGTTAAAAAATGCGAGTTTTTTCAAAATTTAAATTGCAATTAAATTTTCAACAAAATTTACAATGAGGCATCTAATTGTCAAAATTAAAATTACGGTTATGGTATATTCAACTTTTCTGTTATTTAAAAATTATTTCCTGATATGGATTTAACATTTTCTCTTATTAACAAAGTTTAACAATTTTCACATAAATCACCTTTTTTGAATTAAAATGTACTAAAAATATAATATCATAACCTTCTAATACGCTTCATCTATAATACAACTTTTATAGTGGAAGATATATTAAATGATCTTTAGTGGTTTTAAAATATAATATTGTGGGTTTTTCAAAATCTGCAATTAAATCCATAACAGAATTTATAATGAAGCATTTAGTTGTTAAAATTAAGTTTAGACGGTTATGATGCATTTTTGCTTTCATTTTAAAATCATTTCCTCTATGGATTTTATATTTTCTCTTATCAACTATAGTATTTAACTTCACATTATTCAATTTTTTGCACTTAAATTTTTAGTAGAATTTAAAATAAAGCATTTAGGTATAAAAATTAATATTAGATGGTTATGATATACTTTCCTCTCATTTCAAAATCGTTTCCTCTATGGAGTTCATATTTTTCCTTATGTGTGTGTGTGCGTGTGAAGTTTGTATGTGTGTTTGTATGTATATATATAAACATTCTAATAAACTTACTCTATACTACTACTTTTAGTAATAAGGAATAAGCTTATTCGATAGTGTATTAGAAGAGATATAAGATGAACCTGAGTGGTTTTTAAGTATAATAGTGTGACTTTTTCAAAATTTAAACTGCAATTAAATTCTTAATGGAATTTATAATGAAGCATTTAGTTGTCAAAATTAATATTAGACGGGGAAATTTCTCTTTGCAACCCCTAATTTGAGCTTGCAACCCCCCAAGACACTTTCTCTCTCTACCTCTTCCTACGAAAATTTTCTTTCTAAAAGTCCATTTTCAAATCTCAAGTAATCTACCCACAAATCTTCACAAAATCAGGTCACTATATCATCTATACGTGTGTTTCTTCATTTTTACCGATTCAAATCATTATATTGAGCTCAAATCATTTTTTAAAAAAAATTAATAATCGGAAATTTTTGCCTCCTTCCACCCGTACCCTGCAGTAACTATCCAGCCTAGCCTGTGCACCAAGGATGTCTCGAAGATTGCACTCATGTACTAATTTGGGTTTTCCAGCAAGCTACCCAGTCGCAGTACCCGGGCATTTTTTTTAAATTTTTTTTTGGTAGGTTATTCTTTTTTGCTTTGTTTTAGGTTATTTACATATTTTTATCACTATAATTTGTTATGTATTTAATGTTGTATGTATATTTTATGTAGCTATAATGTTTTATTTATTTATTAAATTATACATTTTTTAACGTGTATGTATTATTTTTAAATTTGTTTAAGGAATTATGCAAATTGTTATTATTGCATTTTTTTTTGTTTAGATGTCTATTATGTTTAAATGCCTCTTTTCTAGTTATGGAAAAAACTCATAATTAAATAAAAAATAGGTTCGGGTGAACCAATCGGACTGCTTGGTTTATAAACCCGGGCAGTGCTTGGGCCAACCTAGGAAACTGGGTTGTTATTGTTGTGTCAAGGTAACCAACTCAGGCCAAACCAAATGCATCCTACCAGGCAGATAGGCAAAATTAAAACCAGCTTGGGTAACCAATTATCGAGCCAAACCAATTTTTTTAAAGTTGTTAGGAGAAATTAGGGTCTGGAGGATAGCAGCCCCCTTATACGGTCATGGTGTATACAACCTTCCATTCCTTTCAAAATTATTTTCTCTTTGAATTTTGCACTTTCTCTTATTAATTAATAATATTTAACTTTCACACAACTCATCTTTTTAATCCTAAAACGTGCTTTAAGTACAGTATGATAGCGACCTAATACACTTTCTCTAGAACACTAGTTTTGTAGTAATACAACATATTAGATAAAGTATTTGATGATTTATATTGGACAATACTAAGTAGTTTTCAGTATAATAATGTGACATTTCAAAAATTTAAATTGCAATTAAATTTTCAACAAAGTTTACAACGAAGCATTTAATTGTCAAAATTAAGATTACAGTTATAGTATATTCAACTTTGTGTTTATTTAAAAATTATTTCCTAATTTGGATTTCAAATTTTCTTTTATTAACGAAGTATTTTAATTTTCACATAAATCTCCATTTTCGAAGTAAAACGTACTTTAAATACAATATTCTAAACTTCTAATACACTTTATCTACAATACTACTTTTATAGTGATCAAATGTAGAAGATAATATATTGAAAGATATATTGATTTTGAGTGGTTTTTAAATATAATAATGCATCTTTTTCGGAATTTGCAATTAAATTCATAACACAATTTACAATGAAGCATTTAGTTTTCAAAAATTAAGATTAGACGGCTATGATGTATTTTCCTTTCATTTCAAAATCATTTCCTCTCTGGATTACTTGTTTTCGATTATCAACTAAAATATTTAATTCTCACATAATTCAATTTTTGCAATTAAATTCTTAATAGAATTTACAATGAAATATTTAGTTTTCAAAATTATGATTAGGTGGTTATGATGTATTTTCCTTTCAATTCAAAATCATTTTTTTTGTGGATTTCATATTTTTCCTTAGTAACTTGAGTACTTAATGCAGGTGAGGCCTTATTCGAGTGACAAGAGTTGAGACCTCCCAACCCCAAAGTTTAGAGTTTTTCTCTCTTAGTTAGGGTTGTGCTTGATTGTTTGATATTTATGCAATCTCCACCAATAGTGTGACATTCTACTAAAAAAACATACATTTAACTTCAAATAATTCACTTTTTTTCAAATTGAAACATTTTTTAAATACAATATGAAAACCTTCTAATATGATTTCTCTATGTATTTGACGATCTAAAATGGTTTTCAAGTATAATCATGAGAATTTTTCAAAATTTAAATTGTAATTAAATTCTTAATAGAGTTTTAGAAAATTATCTAACTGTCGAAATTAATATTAGACCATTACAAAGTATCACTTTCCTTTCACTTTTAAATTATTTCCTCTTTGGATTTCACATATTCGCTCATTAATTACAAGTATTCAACTTTGACATAAAGCACCTTTTTCGAATTAAAACCTACTTTAAATACATTTATCTTTCCTTGTTTTGTGGTATAGTAGGCTTCAGTACTCTCTTCTAAATCATTTACCTCTCTTATATATCACTCACTCTCTCACTCTACTCCTGCACGAAGGAACAAAAGACAGAAATGGAATGCCATGGAAAATACATTCTCAAGGTTTTTCCAATAGCAGTGCTGCCAGTAATTGAAGTTCCTCTTCTTGCTCTGCTGCTAGAATACCCAGCGAGATGTACCATTTTATCGCTAGAGTTTGCTCTTCCGGCCTTAGCCAAGTGACGAACAATTTATGAGGTTTCAAAAACTTCATCATCCAAAGTCCACCCCATTTCTCTCAACCCCTAACCAACGACATCGTTCACTACAACCCCTCCAGCATAGGTTTGTGGGTCAATTCTTTCTCGTCCGAAGTCAGCCAACCTTTATTACTTATTTTTCCATCTCTCCTAGATCCTAATTTGGGTTCTACAGGTACTATTGGGTTGAAAGAATCACCCATTGTGGCTCCACAACAGAATTTCTCCAGCATCATTTTTCAAAGAATGAAACGAGAGCAAGAAGATTCTAGTATTCAGTTAACACACGTGATGATGACTTGTGTCTGTACAATCCAACGTGGCAATCTCTCATTGGCTTGCACTTTGGTCCAGAAACTCCAAGGTCTCTTGGCATGCATGGATTAAACATCTGCCATTAGCAAGGTGGCCAGCTATTTCATTAACGCCCTTAATCAATTTCGTCACCTTCCTTCTCGAGAACGCGATTCTGTATCATAATTTCTTTGAAGCCACGCCTTATCTCAAATTTGCCAATTTTACGACTAATCAAGCCATATTAGAAACCTTTCAAGGTCATAATTTCATTCACATTATTGATTTCAATCTCATGCAAGGCTTACAGTGGCCGTCATTGATTCAGGCCTTAGCTCTATGCCTTGAAGGACTTCCATTGCTTCGTATAACCGGCATTCTCTTGGACCGCGATTCTGTCGAAGAAATTGGATTTAGATTGGCTGACTTTGCTTGATCAGTAAATGTAAACTTGGCATTTCGTAGAGTGGTGGCTTCAAGGCTTGACAATATCAAGCCATGGTTGTTGCAGACAAGTTAAGGAGAAGACATAGAGGTAAATTCAATTTTGGAGCTACATAAGTTAATCGGGTTGAATTCGATCCATGGATCACCAATTGAATTGGTTCTGAATTGGGTCAGAAACTTAAACCCAAAAGTCATAACGATAGTAGAGCGAGAAGTTGACCATAATCAAGCCGAGTTTTTGGATCGGTTTACTGAAGCATTATTCTATTATTCGACCATGTTCGACGCGTTGGAGGCTTATTATGCTCAACCGGAGAAAGGTTTAGCCCAATTATACATGAACAGAGAGATATGTAATATTGTATCCTGTGAGGGTCCAACTCAAACGGAGACACATGAGCCGCTGGCAAAGTGGAGGGATCGACTGATTAGAGCCGGCTTCAAGCAATTGCAAATGGGACCCATTGCGTTTGAGCAAGCCAGTATGATGTTAAGTTTATTCTAAGTGGAAGGGTACTGTGTAGAAGAGAAAGAAGGATGTTTAACATTGGGTTGGCATGGGTGACCACTCATTGCTACCTCGGCTTGGGAATCGGCTATGATTGAGCCAAGAAGTCCTTGAAACGGAATCAGCTATAATCAAATCAAGCCCTCGTTTCAGATATGATAAAATGTTAGCCATTAAAAGATTCTGTTTTAATATTTTTAGCCCTCTAGACTTGAGAGAATTTTGAAGATTTTGTAATTTATAGCATATTCAAATTACTTCAAATTAATTGTGGGAGATGAAACTAGAGGTTCTGTTTCATTATTGCTTGTCACCGTTTCAGTATTCAAGTTTTATAACATTTAAAATGAAAATAAAATTATTCATGTCACTTGTGTTAGAATAATATTGGTGCATTTGGATTAGTTTTAAATTTTAAAAGAGTTTAAACTTTTTTTTCCTCAAAGATTCCTAAAAGGTAATTTATTTGTGAAAAAGGATGTAAGGTCCAAAGCAAAATATTTATAACGGTTTTTATTTTGAAATATAATCCAAATATGCACATTTAGTTTTTGACTCTGAAACTCAATGTTCTAATTGTGAAGTAATGACGTGAATTCTAATAAAAAGATTGAAGCGTATAATTCCTACTTCGTATGAAATGTACTATTTTTTAACTAGTAAGTCATCTCTTGTATTAAAAATAAATATGGACAATGAACAGAATTTACAATAAAGCATTTAGTTGTCAAAATTAATATTAGATGGTTATGACTTACTTTCCTATCATTTCAAAATCATTTCTTCTATAGAGTTCATATTTTTCCCAATATGTGGGTGTGTGTACGTGCATGCATTTGTGTGTGTGTGCGTGCATGCACGTGTGTATGGATATATATTACATTCTAATACACTTTGATCTCTAATACTACTTTTATAGTAATAAAGAATAAGCAAATTAGATAGTGTATTAGAAGAGATATAGGATGAACCTTAGTGGTTTTTAACTATATTAGTGTGACTTTTTCAAAATTTCAATTGCAATTAAATTCTTAATGGAGTTTATAAACGAAGCATTTAGTTGTCAAAATTAATATTAGACGGAGTAATTTCTCTTTGCAACCCCTAATTTGACCTTGCAACCCCCCAAACCCACCTTTCCCTCGAGCCACTTTCTCTATCCATTTCATCCTATCAAAAATTTCTCTCAAAAAGGTCCATCTTCAAATCTAAAGTAATCTACCAACAAATCTTTACAAAATCTGGTTAGTATATCATCTTTTAAGTGTATTTCTTCATTTTTACCGATTAAAATCATTAAATGTAGCTCAAATCATTTTTTGAATAAAAAATAATCCATAATTTTTGCCCTCTCCCAACCGTACCCCGCAATAACTATCCAGCCAAGCCCGTGCACCGGGGATGTCTTGAAGAAGGCCCTCGTGAGCTAGGTTGGCCGGCAAGCTACCCAGCTGCAGCACTCGGGTCTTTATTAAAATTGTTTTGTTAAGTTATTCTTTTTTCTTTATTTTAGATTATTTACTTTTTTAATATTATAATTAGTTATGTATTTAACGTTGTATGTATATTTTATGTAGCTATGATGTTTTATTTATCGAATTAATCTTGTTATTTCATGAAAATATGTTTAAGTGTACTGTACCTAAATTTGTTCTTTACTATTTTGTGGTACTGTATGTTTTCTGTAGTAGACTTCAATACTCTCTTCTCAATCATTTACCTCTCTTATATATCACTCACTCTCTCTCACTCAACTCCAGCACGGAGGAATGAAAGACAGAAATAGAATGCCATGGAAAATACATTCTCAAGATTTCTCCAATAGCAGCGGCGCCAGTAGTAGAAGTTCCTCTTCCTGCTCTGCTTCCAGAACACCCGGCCAGATCAACCATTTTCTCGCCGGAGTTTTCCAAACACCAATCATTGGTTACATCTATGTCTTTATCCATATTAATGAAAGTAACTGAAAATTGTTACTTTGAGTTTTATGTTATTAGAGAGAAATTTTTGTAGAGAGATACAGTTATTAGGAGAAGTGATGGTCTGGGGGATCGCATATAGAGTTGCAAATTGCAGTTCCCTGATACACTTATTGTGTATACAACCTTCCTTTCCTTTAAAAATTATTTACTCTTTTAATAGAGTAACATATTTGGTTATTTACTAAAATCGCCCTTTGGAAGGAAGGATGGATTGTTAGTCTAAGTGGTGGTTTAGGAGTGCTTCGAGAACTTGGTCCACCGAAGCTCGTAGCTTTGTAGAATAAGAACAAGTCGTTGCTAAGGTTCGCACAACGAGCGCGACCCTCGTGTTTAGTTGCCATTGTCAATCTGATTGGTTTTTTTTGCAGTGAGTTTTGGCGTAGCAGCTATATTTCGATTCATCCAGTTTTTTTTTTCTCGGCTCGATAGATAATTTCATAAAGCAATGATTTTGTTGCATTTTTGCTTATTAATTAATAGTATTTAACTTTCGCATAACTTTTTTTTTAATTCTAAAACGAGCCTTATATACAATATGATCACCTCCAATTACACTTTCTCTAGAACACTACTTTTGTAGTAATAAAAGCGTATTAGATCGCGTATTAGATGATGTATATTAGACTATCCTAAGTTGTTTAAAGTATAAAGATGTAGGTTTTTCAAAATTTAAATTGCAATTAAATTTTCAACAAAATTTATTTTGGAAGCATCTAGCTTTCAAAATTAAAATTAGGGTTATGGTATATCAAACTTTCTTTTCATTCCAAATTATTTGCTAATATGGATTTCACATTTTTCTCATATTAACGAAGTGTTTTAATTTCCATACAAATCAGTTTTTCGAATTAAAACATACTTTAAACACAATATCATAACCTTCTAGTATACTTTATCTACAATACAACTTTTATAATGATCCAATGTACAAAATAGTATATTGGAAGGTATACTAGAATATCCTGAGTCGTTTTTAAATATAATAATGTGGCTTTTTCAAAATTTTCAATTAAATCAATAACAGAATTTACAATGAAGTATTTAGTTGTAAAAATTAAGATTGGTTATGATGCATTTTTTCTTTCATTTCAAAATCATTTCCGCTATGGATTTCTTATTTTCACCATCAACTACAGTACTTAAGTTTCACATAATTCACTTTTTTGCAATTAAATTCTGAATGGAATTTACAATGAAGTATTTATTTGTCAAAATTAATATTAGATGGTTATGACCTTTTTTTCTCTCATTTCTAAGTCATTTCCTCAATAGAGTTCATATTTTTCCTTATATGCGTCTGTGTGTGCGTGCGTCTTTGTGTGTTTATATATAACATTCTAATACACTTTATCTATAACACTACTTTTATAGTAATAAAGGACAAGCAAATTAGATAGTATATTAGAAGAGATATAGGATGAACCTAGTGGTTTTTAAATATAATAGTGTGACTTTTTCAAAAATTAAATTGCAACTAAATTCTTAATGGAACTCATAATGAATCATTTACTTGTCAAACTAAATATTAGACGGGGTAATTTCTCTTTGCAACCCCTAATTTGACCTTCCAACCCCCCCCAAACCTTTATTTTCCTCAAGCCACTTTCTCTGTCCAACTAGTCCGAACAAAATCTTCTCTCAAAATGTCCATCTTCAAATCTAAAGTAATCGACCAACAAATCTTCACAAAATCAGGTTAGTATATCATCCTAAAGTATATTTCTTCATTTTTACCGATTGAAATCATTAAATAGAGCTCAAATCATTTTTATTAATAAAAAATAATCTTGAATTTTTGCCTCCTTGCACCCGTACCCCGCATCAACTATCTAGCCAAGCATGTGCTTCAGGGATGTCTCGAAGATTGCCCTTGTCCGCCAATCTAGGTTGGCCGGCAAGCTACCCAGCTGCCGCACCCGGGCCTTTTTTAAAATTTTTTTAGTTAGTTATTCTTTTTTTCTATGCTTTAGGTTATTTACATTTTTATTATTATAATTTGTTATGTATTTAATGTTGTATGTATATTTTATGTAGCTATGATGTTTTCTTTGTTTATCGAATTAATCTTGTTATTTCATCAAAATATATTTAAGTGTAATATACCTATATTTATTTTTTATTCTTTTGTGGTATTGTACGTTTCCTATAGTAGGCTTCAATACTCTCTTCTCAATCATTTCCCTCTCTTATATATCACTTACTCTCTCTAATTCCACTCCAGGACGGAGGAATGGAAGACAGAAATGGAATGCCATGGAAAATACATTCTCAAGATTTCTCCAGTAGCAGCGCCGCTAGTAGTGGAAGTTCCTCTTCTTGCTCTGTAGCCAGAACCCACAGCCAGATGAACCGTTTTCTTGCCAGAGTTTACGAAAGACCAAACATTGGGTACATCTATGTCTTCATCCATATTAAATAAAAGTAACTTAAAATTGTTACTTTTAGTTTTAAGTTATTACAGACAAATTTTTGTGAGCGATAAAATTGTTAGGAGAAATGAGGGTCTACGGGATTGCATATAGGGTTGCAAATAGCAATCCCCTTATAAACTTACGATGCATACAACCTTCCTTTCCTTTAAAAATTATTTACTCTTTTTATCGAGCTTCATATTTTGTTATTTACCGAAATCGCCCTTTGGAGGAAAGGATGGATTGTTACTCTAACTGGTGGTTTAGGAGTGCCAGAGAACTTGCTTCACAGGAAGCTCGTAGCTATGTAGAATAAGAACAAGTCGCTGCTGAAATTTTCTCAACGAGTGCGACCCTCGTGTTTAGTTGCCATCGTCAACCTGGTTGGTTCTTTGTTGCGAGTTTTGGCGTAGCAGCTATATTTCTATTCATCCAGTTTTTTTTTCACAGCTCGATAGATAATTTGATTAGCCAATGATTTTTTGCATTTTTCTTATTAATTAATAGTATTTCACTTTCAGATAACCTTTTTTTATTTTTAATTCTAAAACGAGCTTTATATACAATATGATAACCTCCTAATACACTTTCTCTAGAACACTACTTTTGTAGTAATACAACGTATTAGATCGCGTATTAGATGATTTATATTAGACTATCCTAAGTAATTTTAAGTATAAATATGTGGTTTTTTCAAAATTTAAATTGCAACTAAATTTTCAACAAAATTTACTACGAAGTATCTGATTGTCAAAATTTAAATTACAGTTACAGTATAGTGATCAAGTGTACAAGATAGTATATTGGAAGATATATTAGATTATCTTGAGTGGTTTTTAAATATAATAATATGGCCTTTTCAAAATTTTCAACTAAATCCATAACCGAATTTACAATGAAGCATTTAGTGGTGAAAATTAAGACTACACGGTTATGATGCATTTTTCCTTTCATTTCAAAATCATTTCCGCTGTGGATTTCATATTTTCTCCTATCAACTATAGTACTTAACTTTCACATAATTCACTTTTTTGCATTTAAATTCTTAACAGAATTTAGAATGAAGCATTTATATATCAAAATTCATATTAAATGGTTATGATGTATTTTCCTCTCATTTCTAAATCATTTCCTCAATAGAGTTCATATTTTTCCTTATATGTTGTGCGTGTGTGCGTGCGTGTATTTGTGCGTGCGTGTGTGTGTTTATATATATAACATTCTAATACAGTTTATATATAATACTACTTTATAGTAATAAAGAATAAACGAATTAGACAGTATATTAGGAGAGACATAGGATGTACCTAGTTGTTTTTAAATATAATAGTGTGACTTTTTAAAATTTAAATTGCGATTAAATTCTTGATGGCATTTATAATGAAGAATTTAGTTGTCAAAATTAATATTAGACGGGGTAATTTCTCTTTGCAAACCCTAAGTTGACCATGCAACCCCCTCACACCCTTATTTCCTCAAGCCACCTTCTCTGCCCACCTCGTCCTACCAAAATTTCTCTCAACAAGTCCATCTTCAAACCTAAAGTTATCTACCAACAAATCTTCATAAAATCATGTCAGTATATCATCTTTAAGTGTATTTCTTCATTTTTACCGATTGAAATCATTAAATGGAGCTCAAATCATTTTTTTTTAAAAATAATCTTGAATGTTTGCATCCTCCCACCCGTACCCCGTAGTAACTATCGAGCCAAGCCTGTGCGGCAGGGATGTGTCGAAGATGGCCCATATAAGCCAATCTGGGTTGGCCGGTATACTACCCTGCTGAAGCACCCGGGCCTTTTTTAAAATTTTTTTTGTTAAGTTATTCTTTTTTTTTCTTTGTTTTAGGTTATTTACCTTTTTATGATTATAATTTGTTATGTATTTAATGTTGTATGTATAGTTTATATGCTATGATGTTTTATTTGTTTATCGAATTAATCTTATTATCTATAGCGATTCTCTCGGAGAAATTGGTTTTAGATTGCTGAATTTGCTCGATCAGTAAATGTAAACTTGGCATTTCGTGGAGTGGTGGCTTTAAGGCTTGACAATATCAAGCCATGGTTGTTGCAGACAAGTCAAGGAGAAACCATAGCTGTAAATTCAATTTTGGAGCTACAAAAGTTAATCGGGTTGAATTCGATCCATGGATCACCAATTGAATTGGTTCTGAATTGGGTCAGAAATTTAAACCCAAAAGTCATACCAGTAGTAGAGCAAGAAGTTTACCATAATCAAGCCGAGTTTTTGGATCGGTTTACTGAAGCTTTATTTTATTACTCAACCAAATTCAACTCGTTGGAGGCTTCTTCGACTTAACTGGAGAAAGGTCTAGCCCAATTATACATGAAGAGAGAGATATGTAATATTGTATCCTGTGAGGGTCCAGCTCGAACGGATAGGCCCGAGCCGCTGGCAAAGTGGAGGGATCGATGGATTAGACCCGGCTTCAAGCCATTGTAATTAGGACCCATTGCATTTGACCAAGCTAGTATGACGTAGTTTATTCCAAGTGGAATGGTACTGTGTAGAAGAGAAACAAGGATGTTTAACATTGGGTTTGGCATGGCTGACCACTCATTGCCACTCGGCTATGATTGGGCCAAGAAGCCCTTGAAACGGAGTCGGCTATAATCAAATCAAGCCCTCGTTTCAAATATGATAAAAGGTTAGACTTGAGAGAATTTTGAAGATTTTGTAATTCATAGCATATTCAAATTACTTCAAATTAATTGTGGGAGATGAAACTAGAGGTTCTGTTTCATTATTGCTTGTCACCTTTTCAGTATTCAACCTTTGTAACATTTAAAATGAAAATAAAATCATTCATGTCACTTGTGTTAGAATAATGTGGGTGCATTTGGATTAGTTTTAAATTTTAAAAGAGTTTAAACTTTTTTTTTTTCTTAAAGATTCCTAAAAGGTAATTTATTTGTCAAAAAGGATGTAAGGTCCAAAGCAAAAAAATTATAACGGTTTTTGTTTTGAAATATTATCCAAATATGCACATTTAGTTTTTGACTCTGAAACTCAATGTTCTAATTGTGAAGTAATGATGTGAATTCAAATAAAAAGATTGAAGAGTATAATTCCTATTTCGTATGAAATGTACTATTTTTATAATAGAAGTATATATATTAATGAAAATGATAATGTAATATTTAATTAGTAAGTCATCTCTTGTATTAAAAATAAATAAGGACAATGAATAGAATTTACAATAAAGCATTTAGTTGCCAAAATTAATATTAGATGGATATGATGTACTTTTCTCTCATTTCAAAATCATTTCTTTTATAGAGTTCATATTTTTCCCTATATGTGTGCGTATATATTACATTCTGATACACTTTATCTCTAATACTACTTTTATAGTAATAAAGAATAAGCAAATTAGATAGTGTATTAGAAGAGATATAGGATGAACCTTAGTGGTTTTTAACTATATTAGTGTGACTTTTTCAAAATTTCAATTGCAATTAAATTCTTAATGGAGTTTATAACGAAGCATTTAGTTGTCAAAATTAATATTAGACGGAGTAATTTCTCTTTGCAACCCCTAATTTGACCTTACAATCCCCCAAACCCTCATTTCCCTCAAGCCACTTTCTCTATCCATCTCGTCCTACCAAAAATTTCTCTCAAAAAGTCTATCTTCAAATCTGAAGTAATCTACTAACAAATCTTTACAAAATCAGGTTAGTATATCGTCTTTTAAGTGTATTTCTTCATTTTTACCGATTAAAATCATTAAACGTAGCTCAAATCATTTTTTTCTAAAAAATAAACCATAATTTTTGCCTTCTCCCAACCGTACTCTGCAGTAACTATCCAGCCAAGCCCGTGCACCAGGGATGTCTCGAAGATGGCCCTCGTGTGCTGGGTTGGCCGGCATGCTACCCAGCAGCAGCACACGAGTCTTTTTTAAAATTTTTTTGTTAAGTTATTCTTTTTTTGTTTTAGATTATTTACTTTTTTATTATAATTTGTTACGTGTTTTAATGTTGTATGTATACTTTATATAGCTATGATGTTTTATTTATTTATCGAATTAATCTTGTTGTTTCATCAAAATATATTTAAGTGTACTGTACCTAAATTTGTTCTTCACTGTATTGTCGTAAGGTACGCTTTCTGTAGTAGGCTTCAATACACTCTTCTCAAATATTTACCTCTCTTATATATCACTCACTCTCTCTCACTCAACTCCAGCTCGGAGGAATGAAAGACAGAAATGGAATGCCATGGAAAATACATTCTCAAGATTTCTCCAATAGCAGTGCTGCCAGTACTGAAAGTTTCTCTTCCTGCTCTGCTTCCAGTACACCCGACCAAATCAACCATTTTCTCACCAGAGTTTTCCAAACACAAATCATTGGTTACATCTATATCTTTATCCATATTAACTAAGGTTACTTAAAATTGTTACTTTGAGTTTTATGTTATTAGAGAAAATTTTTTGTAGAGAGATAAAGTTGTTAGGTGAAATGAGGGTCTCGGGGATCGCATATAGGGTTGCAAATAGCAGTCCCCTGATACACTTATTGTGTATACAAACTTCCTTTCCTTTAAAAATTATTTAGTCTTTTAATAGAGTATCATATTTTTTTATTTACTAAAATCGCCCTTTGGAAGGAAGGATGGATTGTTAGTCTAAATGGTGGTTTAGGAGTGCCTGAGAACTTGGTCCACCAGAAGCTCGTAGCTTTGTAGAATAAGAACAAGTCGTTCCTAAGATTCGCACAACGAGCGCAACCCTCGTGTTTAGTTGCCATTGTCAATCTGATTGGTTTTTTGCAGTGAGTTTTGGCGTAGCAGCTATATTTCGATTCATCCAGTTTTTTTTTCTCTCGGCTCAATAGATAATTTCATAAGGCAATGATTTTTTGCATTTTGCTTATTAATTAATAGTATTTAACTTTTGCATAACTTTTTTTTTAATTCTAAAACGAGCCTTATATACAATATGATCACCTCCAATTACACTTTCTCTAGAACACTACTTTTGTAGTAATAAAGCGTATTAGATCGCGTATTAGACGATGTATATTAGACTATCCTAAGTTGTTTAAAGTATAAAGATGTGGGTTTTTCAAAATTTAAATTGCAATTAAATTTTCAACAAAATTTATTAGGAAGCATCTAGCTTTCAAAATTAAAATTACGGTTATAGTATATTAAACTTTCCTTTTATTTCCAAATTATTTGCTCATATGGATTTCACATTTTTTTCTTATTAACGAAGTGTTTTAATTTCCATACAAATCACTTTTTCGAATTAAAACGTACTTTAAATACAATATCATAACCTTCTAGTATACTTTATCTACAATACAACTTTTATAATGATCCAATGTACAAGATAGTATATTGGAAGACATATTAGAATATCTTGAGTCGTTTTTAAATATAATAATGTGGCTTTTAAAAAATCTTCAATTAAATCCGTAATAGAATTTACAATGAAGTATTTAGTTGTCAAAATTAAGACTGGACGGTTATGATGCATTTTTTCTTTCATTTCAAAATCATTTCCGCTATGGATTTCATATTTTCAGCATCAACTACAGTACTCAAGTTTCACATAATTCACTTTTTTGCAATTAAATTCTGAATGGAATTTACAATGAAGTATTTATTTGTCAAAATTAATATTGGATGGTTATGACGTATTTTTCTCTCATTTCTAAGTCATTTCCTCAATAGAGTTCATATTTTTCCTTATACGTGTGTGTGCGTGCATTTGTTCGTGTGTTTGTGCGTGTGTATATATATAACATTCTAATACACTTTAGCTATAATACTACTTTTATAGTAATAAAGAATAAGCAAATTAGATTGTGTATTAGAAGAGATATAGGATGAACCTAGTGGTTTTTAAATATAATAGTGTGACTTTTTCAAAAATTGAATTCCAACTCACTTCTCAATGGAATTCATAATGAAGCATTTACTTGTCAAAATAAATATTAGACGGGGTAGTTTCTCTTTGCAACCCTTAATTTGACCTTTCAACCCCCAAACCTTTATTTCCCTCAAGCTACTTTCTCTTTCCACCTAGTCCGACCAAAATTTTCTCTCAAAATGTCCATCTTCAAATCTAAAGTAATCTACTTACAAATCTTCACAAAATCAGATTAGTATATCATCTTTAAGTGTATTTCTTCATTTTTACTGATTGTAATCATCAAATGGAGCTCAAATCATTTTTATTAATAAAAAATAATCTTGAATTTTTTCCTCCTCCCACCCCTATCCCACATTAACTATCCAGCCAAGCTTGTGCATCAGGGATGTCTCGAAGATGGCCCTTGTGCGACAATCTGGGTTGGCTGGCAAGCTACCCAGCTACTGTATTTGGGCCTTTTTAAAAATTTTTTGGTTATTTTATTCCTTTTTATATTTTTTAGGTTATTTACTTCTTTTATTATTATAATTTGTTAGGTATTTAATGTTGTATGTACAGTTTATGTAGCTATGATGTTTACTTTGTTTATCGAATTAATCTTGTTATTTCATCAAAATATATTTAAGTGTACTGTACGTATATTTATTTTTTATTCTTTTGTGGTATAGTACGTTTTCTGTAGTAGGCTTCAATACTCTCTTCTCAATCATTTCCCTCTGTTATATATCACTTACTCTCTCTCACTCCACTCCAGGACGGAGGAATGGAAGACAAATGGAACGCCATGGAAAACACATTCTCAAGATTTCTCCAGTACCAGCGCCGCTAGTATTGGAAGTTCCTCTTCTTGCTCTCCTGCCAGATCAACCATTTTCTCGCCAGAGTTTTCCAAACAGGAAACATTGGGTACATCTATGTCTTCATCCATATTAAATAAAAGTAACTTAAAATTGTTACTTTTAGTTTTAAGTTATTTGAGACAAGTTTTTGTGAGAGATAAAATTATTAGGAGAAATGAGTGTCTGCGGGATTACATATAGGGTTGCAAATAGCAATCCCATTATAAACTTATGGTGTATACAACCTTCCTTCCTTTAAAAATTATTTACTCTTTGGATTTTTCATTTTCTTTTATTAATTAATAGTATTTAACTTTCACATAACTTTTTTTTTAATTCTAAAACGAGCTTTATATACAATAACCTCCTACTACACCTTCTCTAGAACACTACTTTTGTAGTAACAAATCGTATTAGATGATATATATTAGACTATCCTAAGTAGTTTTAAGTTTAAAAATGTGATTTTTTCAAAATTTAAATTGCAATTAAATTTTCAACAAAATTACAATGAGGCATCTAATTGTCAAAATTAAAGTTACGGTTATGGTATATTCAACTTTCCTTTTATTTAAAAATTATTTCCTAATATGGATTTCACATTTTCTCTTATTAACAAAGTATTACAATTTTCACATAAATCACCTTTTTTGAAACTAAATGTACTCAAAAATATAATATCATAACCCTCTAATACACTTTATGTATAATACAACTTTTATAGTGTCCAGTGCAGGAGATAGTATATTGGAAGATATATTAAATGATCATTAGTGGTTTTAAAATATAATATTGTGGGTTTTTCAAAATTTGCAATTAAATCCAAAACAGAATTTAGAATGAAGCATTTAGTTGTTAAGATTAAGTTTAGACAGTTATGATGCACTTTTCCTTTCATTTCACAATCATTTCCTCTATGGATTTTATATTTTTTCTTATCAACTATAGTATTTAACTTTCACATTATTCACTTTTTTGCACTTAAATTCTTAGTAGAATTTAAAATAAAGCATTTAGGTGTAAAAATTAATATTATATGGTTATGATATACTATCCTCTCATTTCAAAATCGTTTCCTCTACGGAGTTCATATTTTTCCTTATGTATGTGCGTGCGTGCGCGTGTGTGTGTGTGTGTGTTTATATGTATATATAACATTCTAATACACTTTCTCTATAATACTACTTTTAGTAATAAGGAATAAGCTGATTAGATAGTGTATTAGATGAGATATAAGATGAACATGAGTGGTTTTTAAGTATAATAGTGTGACTTTTTCAAAATTTAAACTGCAATTAAATTCTTAATGGAATTTATAATGAAGCATTTAGTTGTAAAAAATAATATTAGACGGGGAAATTTCTCTTTGCAACCCCTTATTTGAGCTTGCAACCACCCAAACCCTCATTTCCTTCAAGCCACTTTCACTCTCAACCTCTTCCTACCAAAATTTTCTCTCAAAAAGTCCATCTTCAAATCTCAAGTAATCTACCGACAAATCTTCACAAAATCAGGTCAATAATACATTCTCAAGATTTCTCTAATTGCAACGCCGCCAGCAATGGAAGTTCCTCTTCCTGCTCCGCTTCCAGAACACCCGGCCAGATCAACCATTTTCTCTCCAGAGTTTTCCAAACACCAATCATTGGTTACATCTATGTCCTTATCCATATTAACAAAAGTAACTTAAAATTGTTACTTAGTTTTATGTTATTAGAGAGAAATTTTTGTAGAGAGATAAAGTTGTTAGGAGAAATGAGAGTCTGGGGGATCGCTTATAGGGTTGCAAATAGCAATCCCCTGATACACTTATTGTGTATACAACCTTCCTTTCCTTTAAAAATTGTTTACTCTTTTAATAGAGTATCATATTTGGTTATTTACTAAAATCGCCCTTCGGAATGAAGGATGCATTGTTATCTAAATGGTGGTTTAGGTGTGCCTGAGAACTTGGTCCACCAGAAGCTCGTACCTTTGTAGAATAAGAACAAGTCGTTGCTAAGATTCGCACAACGAGCACGACCCTCGTGTTTAGTTGCCATTGTCAATCTGATTGGTTTTTTGCAGTGAGTTTTGGCGTAGCAGCTATATTTCGATTCATCCAGTTTTTTTTCTCAGCTCGATAGATAATTTCTTAAGGCAATGATTTTTTGCATTTTTCTTATTAATTAATAGTATTTAACTTTCGCATAACTTTTTTTTTAATTCTAAAATGAGCTTTATATACAATATGATCACCTCCACTTACACTTTCTTTAGAATACTATTTTGTAGTAATAAAACGTATTAGATTGCGTATTAGACGATGTATATTAGACTATCCTAAGTAGTTCAAAGTATAAAGATGTAGTTTTTTCAAAATTTAAATTCCAATTAAATTTTCAACAAAATTTATTAGGAAGCATCTAGCTTTCAAAATTAAAATTTCGTTTATGGAATATTAAACTTTCCTTTTATTTCCAAATTATTTGCTAATATGGATTTTACATTTTCTCTTATTAACGAAGTATTTTAATTTTCATATAAATCACTTTTTTCGAATTAAAACGTACTTAAAATACAATATCATAACCTTCTAGTATACTTTTATCTACAATACAACTTTTATAGTGATCAAGTGTACAAGATAGTATATTGGAAGATATATTAGAATATCTTGAGTGGTTTTTAAATATAACAATGTGTCTTTTTAAAAATTTTCAATTAAATCAATAACAGAATTTACAATGAAGCATTTAGTTGTCAAAATTAAGACTGGACAGTTATGATGCATTTTTTCTTTCTTTTCAAAATCATTTCCACTATGGATTTTCACCCATCAACTATAGTACTTAACTTTCACATAATTCACTTTTTTGCAATTAAATTCTTAATGGAATTTACAATGAAACACTTATTTGTCAAAATTAATATTAGACGGTTATGGCGTATTTTCCTCTCCCTTCTGAATCATTTCCTCAATAGAGTTCATATTTTTCCTTATATGTGTCTCTGTGTGTGTGTGTGTGCGTGCGTCTGTGTGTTTATATATAACATTCTCATACACTTTATCTATAATACTACTTTTATAGTAATAAAGAATAAGCAAATTAGATAGTGTATTAGAAGAGATATAAGATGAACCTAGTGGTTTTTAAGTATAATAGTGTGACTTTTTCAAAAATTAAATTGCAACTCAATTCTTAATGGAATTCATAATGAAGCATTTACTTGTCAAAATAAATATTAGACGGGGTAATTTTTTTTTGCAACCCCTAATTTTACCTTTCAACCCCCCAAACCTTTATTTTCCTCAAGCCATTTTCTCCGTCCACCTAGTCCGACCAAAATTTTCTCTCAAAATGTCCATCTTCAAATCTAAAGTAATCTACCAACAAATCTTCACAAAATCAAGTTAGTATTTCATCTTTAAGTGTATTTCTTCATTTATACCGATTGAAATCATTAAATGGACCTCAAATCATTTTTATTAATAAAAAATAATCTTGAATTTTTGCCTCCTCCCACACGTGCCCGGCATTACCTATCTAGCCAAGCTTGTGCATCAGAGATGTCTCGAAGATGACCCTTGTGCGCCAATCTGGGTTGGCCGGCAAGCTACCCAAGCTGCCGCACTCGGGCCTTTTTTTAAAAATTTTTTTGGTTAGTTATTCTTTTTTTCTATGTTTTAGGTTAGTTACTTTTTTTATTATTATAATTTGTTATGTATTTAATGTTGTATGTATATTTTATGTTGCTATGATGTTTTCTTTGTTTATCAAATTAATCTTGTTAATTCATCAAAATATATTTAAGTGTACTGTACCTATATTTAATTTTTATTATTTTGTGGTATTGTACGTTTCCTGTAGTAGGCTTCAATACTCTCTTCTCAATCATTTCCCTCTCTTATATATCACTGACTCTCTCTAACTCCACTCCAGGACAGAGGAGTGGAAGACAGAAATGGAACGCCATGGAAAATACGTTCTCAAGATTTCTCCAGTAGCAGCGCCGCTAGTAGTGAAAGTTCCTCTTCTTGCTGTGCTGTCAGACTACCCAGCCAGATCAACCACTTCCTTGCCAGAGTTTTCCAAACACCAAGCATTGGGTACATCTATGTCTTCATCCATATTAAATAAAAGTAACTTAACATTATTACTTTATTTTTAAATTATTAGAGACAAATTTTTGTGAGAGATAAAATTGTTAGGAGAAATGCGGGTGTACGGGATTGCATGTGGGTTTGCAAATAGCAATCCCCTTATAAACTTACGGTGTATACAACCTTCCTTTCCTTTAAAAATTATTTACTCTTTTAATCGAGCTTCATATTTTGTTATTTACTAAAATCACCCTTTGGAGGAAAGGATGGATTGTTAGTCTAAATGGTGGTTTAGGAATGCCAGAGAACTTGCGTCACAGGAAGCTCGTAGCTATGTAGCATAAGAACAAGTCGCTGCTGAAATTCGCGCACAGAGCGCGACCCTCGTGCTTAGTTGCCATCGTCAATCCGGTTGGTTTTTTTCTGCAGGTTTCGGCGTAGCAGCTATACTAAAATTCATCTAGTTTTTCTTTTCGCGGCTAGATAGATAATTTGATAAGCCAATGATTTTTTGCATTCTTCTTATTAATTAATATTATTTAACTTTCACATAACCTTTTTTTTTAAATTCTAAAACGAACTTTATATACAATTTGAAAACCTCCTATTACACTTTCTCTAGAACACTACTTTTGTAGTAATACAACATATTAGATCTCGTATTAGATGATTTATATTAGACTATCCTAAGTAATTTTAAGTATAAATATGTGGTTTTTTAAAATTTAAATTGCTAAATTTTCAACAAAATTTACGACGAAGCATCTGATTGTCGAAATTAAAATTACGGTCATGGTATATTAAACTTTCCTTTAATTTCCAAATTATTTCGTAATATGGATTTCACATTTTCTCTTATTAATGAAGTAATTTAATTTTCATATAAATCACCTTTTTTCGAATTAAAACGTACTTTAAATACAATATCATAACCTTCTAAAATACTTTATCTACAATACAACTTTTGTAGTGATCAAATGTACAAGATAGTATATAGGAAGATATATTAGATTATCTTGAGTGGTTTTTAAATATAATAATGTGGCTATTTCAGAATTTTCAATTAAATCCATAACAGAATTTACAATGAAGCATTTAGTGGTCAAAATTAAGACTAGACGGTTATCATGCATTTTTCCTTTCATTTCAAAACCATTTCCGCTATGGAGTTCATATTTTCTCCTATTAACTATAGTGCTTAACTTTCACATAATTCACTTTTTTACATTTAAATTCTTAACAGAATTACAATGAAGCATTTATTTGTCAAAACTCATATTAAATGGATATGATGTATTTTCCGCTCATTTCTAAATCATTTCATCAATAGAGATCATATTTTTCCTTATATGTTGTGTGTGTGTGAGTGCATGCATTTGTGTTTATATATAAATATAACATGCTAATACACTTTATATGTAATACTACTTTTATTGTAATAAAGAATAAATGAATTAGACAATATATTAGAAGAGATATAGGATGTACCTAGTGATTTTTAAATATAATACTGTGACTTTTTCAAAATTTAAATTGCAATTAAATATAATACTGTGACTTTTTCAAAATTTAATGGAATTTATAATGAAGAATTTAGTTGTCAAAATTAATATTAGACGGGGTAATTTCTC
Source organism: Catharanthus roseus (assembly GCA_028651295.1). Classification (NCBI taxonomy): domain Eukaryota; kingdom Viridiplantae; phylum Streptophyta; class Magnoliopsida; order Gentianales; family Apocynaceae; genus Catharanthus; species Catharanthus roseus. The sequence goes on from JAPQWS010000161.1 coordinate 3,340,426, forward strand.
TTTGCAACCCGTAACTTGACTATGCAACCCCTCAAACCCTCATTTCCTCAAGCCACTTTGTCTATCCACCTCGTCCTGCAAAACTTTTCTCTCCACAAGTCCATCTTCAAACCTAAAGTAATCTACCAACAAATCTTCACAAAATCATGTCAGTATGTCATCTTTAGGTGTATTTCTTCATTTTTACTGATTGAAATCATTAAAAGGAGCTCAAATCAATTTTTTTTTTAAAAAATAATCTTGAATTTTTGTATCCTCCCACCCGTAGCCCGCAGTAACTATCGAGCTAAGCCTGTGCACCAGGGATGTCTCGAAGATGGCCCTCGTAAGCCAACCTGGGTTGGTCGGTATGCTACCCAGCCGAAGTACCCGAGCCTTTTTTAAAATTTTTTTTGTTAAGTTAATTTTTTTTCTTTGTTTTAGGTTATTTAATTTTTTATTATTATAATTCGTTATGTATTTAATGTTGTATGTATATTTTATATAGCTATGATGTTTTATTTGTTTATCGAAATTAATCTTGTTACTTCATCAAAATATATTTAAGCGTACTATACCTACATTTATTTTTCATTATTTTGTGCTCTTGTACGTTTTCTGTAGTAGGCTTCTATACTCTCTTCCCAATCATTTACCTCTCTTATATATCACTCACTCTCTCACACTCCTCTCCACCATGGGGGAATGGAAGGCAGAAATGGAATACCATGGAAAATACATTCTCAAGATTTATCCAGTAGCAACGCCGCCAATAGTGGAAATTCCTCTTCTTGCTATGCTGCCAGAACACCAGGCCAGATCAACCATTTACTTGCCAGAATTTTCAAAACACCATCCAAGTTTTGTTTTTGTTTAAAGAAGACATTTCCTCATCCGTAGCACATAACCATAAAATACGATTAGGGCTTTTCAAAACATCAAAAAAACACAATGGTTCTTTTTCCTCCACATAAGATGCAACAATAAAGGCATATGAAATAATGTAGGAGTAACCATACTGAGGATGATCCTTAGGTACCCTTCTAACCCTCTCTCTCGCAAGTTGGTAATCCCTAAGGGCTTGAGCTTAAGCCTCAGGGTGCTCTTCCTCCTCATTAGAACCTTCTAAAACAGGATCAATAGTTTCAGGAATACTAGGAGGATCAGGTGTGCTACTGGATGATGTGGGTAAGACTTGGTTGGTATCGGGTTCCTAAGGTGGTTCTAGAGATGGTTCAGAGGTGAGCTCCACCTCCACAGGAATACTACTAGGAGTGTGAACACTTGGTGGACTACCGGAGACGGGTTTATGCTTAAGGCAGGACATTTTTAACTCGTTAAAGATAACATCCCTACTGATAAAAACCCTTACCCGGTTCACGCTTTAACCATGCTCTATAGCCCTTCACCCCCACTAGGATATCCTATTAACACTCCCTTTCTAGACCTAGGGTTTAGCTTACCCTCCTTCTGATGTGCAAAGGCCGTACACCCGAAAGCTCTCAGGTTGAAAGGTTAGGAGGTTTACCACACCAGAGTTCTATAGGAGTCCTAAAGTTTATAGTTGTAGAAGGAGGATCTATTAATGAGGTAGACAGCCGTACTAACAGCTTCTCCCCAGAAAGGTTTTGGGACACCTGAAGAAAAAAGGAGACATCTAACCTTATCCATAATGGCATGGTTCATTCTTTCGGCAACTCTATTTTGCTGTGGGTTATGCCTAACCGTCCTATGGTGTAGAATTCTATGCGATGTACCCAAATCAGAAAACTTACGGTTACAAAACTCAAGACCGTTATCGGTCCTGATAGTTTTTAGTTTATTTCTAGAATGATTTTCGGCAAAACGTTTCCATTCACAAAACTTTTAAAAGGTTTGATCTTTAGCTTTTAAAAGAAAAACCCAAACATGCCTCGAAAAATCATTAACAATAGATAAGAAATAAACATTACCACTATAAGTTGGAACATTTTCAGGTCTTTATAGATCCCAATGTACATATCAAGTATAGTAGAAGACTTGTGTGTGCTAGTTGCAAAACTGATTTTGTCTTGTTTTCCCAAAACGCTGTGGTAACAAAAATCCAAGGAATCGATTTTTTCACCACATAAATGATTTTGTTTTTGTAAATAATAAAGTCCCTTCTCACTAATGTGGCTGATCCTCCGATGCTACAATATAGTTTTCTCGGGAACAGTTTTTGAAATCAATGCAGTGGAGTTACAAACCATTTTACCAATAAGGATGTATAAAGTCTCTCTTTTAAAACCTTTTACCATGACTAGATTTCCTTTGCAAACACATAAAATACCATTTTGGATTTAAAAGAAAGACCCAAAGAGTCCAAATAACCTAGAGAGATAAGATTCCGATGAAGGTCGGGCACGTATCTTACCTCAGTGAGTTTCCTAGTCAAACTATCATGCATTTTAATGAAAATATTTCCAATGCCTTTAACATCACAAACTTGATTGTTTCCCATGAAAACCTTTCCTTGATTTAAGGGTTTGAAATCAAAAAACCAGTGTTTGTTGGGTCTCATGTGAAAAGAACAGCCAAAATCAAGAACCCAATGATCAACAACTTTAGAACATGAAGGGGAAAGAGAAACATACAAAACCTCTGAAAACATAGAATTACCATCTTAATCAAAATCGTGGGTTTTGTCGATTTTATTACTCCCCTTACCATGTTTACATTGTTTCTCATTTTAATCCGTTTAAAACACTTGTTTTTCATATGACCAACTTTACCACAGTAAAAGCACTTTACTTTATTCTTCTCTCGAGATTTGGATCACCCTTTACTTTTAGAATGGTGACTAAGAGGTTCCCTCCAGTCAACTCTCCCTCGCACGTAAAGGTTTTCACCGTGTGATTTATTTTTTTTTTTTTGTAAATCAAAATCTTTAGATTTCAAAGCATTTTTGACATCGGAAAGAGATAAACCATCTCTGCCATATTTAATAGCGGATTTGACATCGTTGAAAGAATCAGGTAAGACATTTAATAAAATGACTAAAATATTTTCATCAGAAATTTTCTCTCCAACTTTTTGAAGTTCCAAAACGATCTTATTTAAATCATCCATATTTTTTGAAAGTGTTTTTGACCCGCTCATGTGAAAACCGAAAAGTTGCTCTTTTAAATAAATTTTATTTGAAAGTGATTTTTCCAAATATAGTTTTTCCAGTTTAGTCCAAATTTCAAAAGCGTTGTCTTTTTCGTCAATTTCTTGTAAAACATTGTCAGTTAAATGCATGGTGAGGCAACTGTGAGCATCACCCAGCTTTTCTGAAAGAACTTCACCCTTCCAAGATTTCGGATACTCTTCGGGGCTACATATAGCGGGATACAATTTTATTTTGTACCAAAATTGCCTTCATTTTTCTCCGCCACATTCCAAAGTCAGATTTGCCATCAAACTTATCAGTTTCAATTTTTGGAACTGACATGTTTTGAAAGGCAAATAAGTGTAATTAAGTGACTAGAAAAATAAAAGATTTAAAAAAAAGTTTGGAAAAAAAAATAAAAATGCCCGGATTTTTCGAAAAACGAGCAATATCTAATTTCAAAACAATGGCGTAGAATTGTTTTAGTTTGGTTGATTTTTTTGAAGATTTCTTAAAAACAAAAAAGAAAAAGACTAAAATAACGAGAAATACGACAAAAACAGACCTGTCTCACCCAAGAGCCGAAAAAGACAAAGGACAGAAGGAATAAAAAGAAAAAAAACTTTTGAAAAAATGGAAAAACGCGCCAAGACACGGATACTTGAAATCTCACGGATTCAAGCCAGGCTTGGGTTTTATAGCTTTTTGAAAAAAAAAAAAGAACAAACTGAATGAAAAAACCAAGAAGAAAACCAGAATAGCAGCAGTAGCAGAATAATATCAACAGAAGCAGGTATAACACAAGAATAGTAAACAGAAACTGAACTGTAACACAATCCAGAAAAGCACAGTAATAGTAATAACAGACTGGCGGTAAGCCAAAGCAACAAAACAATGATAATCAGTGGCAAGCCGAGCAACAAAACAGAGTTAACTGGCGTCAAGCCAAAAAACCAGAAACAGAAAATAAACGGCGGCAAGCCGAAACAAAGAATAGAAACAGTAAAGAATAATTGAAAGAGAGAAAAAAAAACAGAAAAAGGTGTAGAAAACATCACTGGCCAGATTTAAGGAAAAGTCTTCCGAGGTTACTGGCCCCATCGAGCCAAACTAAGGCTCTCATACCTTTTTTGGGAAAACTAATTACTATTACCCAAAACTATTTACTATTACATAACCCAAATAATATTAATAAACAGCAGAAACTAAAAAAAATGTAACTCTATTACATAAACTAATATCTTCTTCCTCTCCTTTTATTGATCGGTAAAAGCCGATCTTAGTGCCAAACCGTGTTCCTGCAAAAATGGTTAACCGAAATAGAAATTAAAAAGAATAAAAACCATAAAAGGAAGCTTCTTACCCACCATTGCGGGTTGGTTCCGCCGGAAGACGAACAACCACAAGGACAGCAGCACCGAGCAACGTCGAGGCACCGGTATGGTGGTTTAGATCAGGTACCCTCAGTCTAAAAAGCCTCGGTAAACAAGAGTCGCGAGTGGGTCTCTCTTCCGCATCCTCTTGGCTCTCTCTCAAGTACTCACCAAAAACAGTGGTCAAGAAGATCACCAAAGACCACCGCTCACGGCAAGGCGGTATCGTGGAGAAAGACCGAAGAGCGCAGTGGATTGCAAAGAAAAAAGGGAGGAAATAGAGATAGAGACAGCACTCCCAAGATATCAGAGACGGGGAAGAGAGAAAGACCAAGGGGAAGAAGAAGAGTCAAAATGTTCTATGGAAACCGAGTAGGAAACAGATAAATAGGTCGATTCACAATAGGCAGCCCGGGTTGGCCCGGCATCTCTGACCCAGTCAAAAACAGATCACCTACTCTTCAGCTGAGGCCCATGATCATCATTGGGTATTATACAGTGGGCTGAAAAAAGGAAAATATTGGGAAGACTAAGGCCCAAAAGTCCTAAAAATATAATAATGTGGCATTTTCAAAACTTGCAGTTAAATCCATAACAAAATTTACAATGAAGCATTTAGTTATCAAAACTAAGACTACATGGTTATGATGCATTTTTCCTTTCATTTCAAAATCATTTCCGCTATGGATTTCATATTTTTTCCTATCAACTATAGTAGTTAGCTTTCACGTAATTCACTATTTTCGAATTAAATTCTTAACAGATTTTACAATGAAGCATTTATTTGTCAAAATTAATATTAGAAGGTTATGATGTATTTTACTGTCATTTCTAAATCATTTCCTCTATAGAGTTCATATTTTTCCTTATATGTGTGTGTGTGTGTGCATGCGTTTGTCCATGCGTGTGTGTGTATATATATAACATTCTAATGCACAGAGAAAGGCTTAACTACTTAAATTACTATCTACCTAAATTAATTTTATGAAAAGAAGAATGAAATTTTATTATCTAAGAAAATTATACCTAAATTTAATTAAAACTAATAAAAAATTAGCTAAATTAAAAATAACAGGAGATTAACCAAAGAATATGATTTAGAACCTTAAATCTACCACTAACCTATATAACAATGAATTTTATTTAGGAGAAAAGATTAGATCTTTATATGGTGATCTAGGCCACAAGCTTCAATTCACTAAAGAAATATATTATGTTTAAATGCATGACATAATCCATCTAACGATTAGCATGACTTATTCAATTCTATGACATAAATCATCTAAAATTAGCATCAACTATTCAATTCTAAAACCCACAATATACTTGCAAAAATGACATATCACTAATACTCAAGACTACAAGAATTAAGCATGGATAAAAATATCAATTAACCCAAATAATTATTCTACAAGAACAATCACAAAGAATTAATTGCATCAAACCAAGAAACATCCCGAGATATGCAATCACATAAATATTATAATGAATCTCCCAAAATAAAATAAACCAAAATTACATGGCTAGGGTTTCATCAAGATTCTAAAAGGAAAAATTAGTTCATGGTTAAAGGGAAAGAAAGAACTAATTTCTTGGAGTACATCATGGGTGTTTTTCTTTTTCTCTCGTTGCAGCTCGGGCAGCTGCCGCTGTCTCCCCCCGCAGCTCTCCTCTTTTTTACTTGATATTCTCGTTGTTGTTGTTGTGTGGCACATCTATATATAGACAAAAGAGAAGCGA